>CM040238.1:199998692-200598692 GCA_022545495.1 Chrysanthemum lavandulifolium
GAACTTGCAAGAGCCAATTCGGACGTTTCCCAGTCTATGATTTCCATTTCTCGTGCCATGATCTCATTGGGAATATTAGATGCATTCATGTTGAGTAAGGAGTCGAACGAGGGAGCGGTGGAGTGGCGTGAGGGTTGCAGTGGCAAAGACGGCGGTTGAAGTCAAAGATGGGTCTTTTAGCCGGGATGATGAAGCGCCGATGGTGCTGTAGTCAAGAATTTGAACTTTGAGATCAAGAAAGGTAAATCATCTCTTCTAAAAAACAAATATTAGACTCATCTTTGACTATCAGGTTCTGGGAAATCAAGAAAGGTAAGTCAAGAATTGTTGGGACAGTGGGTTCTGGGAAATCATCTCTTCTAGCATCTGTCATTGGCGAAATGCACAAAATCACCGGGGAGGTACCATTAATCTTGTAGAAATTATAACAACACCAAGATAGAATCCAACCAACCACCCCTTGATTCAAAATAGAGAGTATCAGGTTACAATACATGAGAAGAATAACTAAGATTGTCACCAGGTGTGAGCAATCAATCAAACTACAATCTAGGCTTGATAAAGATGATAGATCAGCCTAGCTATACAGTGAGTGAGTATCAGAGAGGTCAAGAGAGTCGTTTGGAGAAGACGACTTGAGTGTGTGAGGATGCAGTGGTAGAGGTAAGTACTGTTGGATCGATATACTCTGACCAAGCTAACTATGTAGCTTGTAAGGGCTTAGAAACCTTGGATAAATCCTAAGTTACTAACAATGAAACACTGATATTACTCTATTAAGTATGCGGAAACTACTTCAATAAAGCTAAGAAGAAAAACTTTAAACTTCAACGATTATATTAAAACTTTGAACTTGCTTGATACACATATTCACTAAGAACCCTAATAACTCTAATATCAAACTTGTATGTAAGTCGATCTCTAATGTTGCGTAATATTGTATATCTCTAATGCCAATATAGAGGTCCTTTTATAGGCATAAGGAGTACCCTAGTCGGTTTACAATTACAATCCTTGTATGACAAGTAATACTAATTCTAAACTAAGAATATTCTAGAATTACAAAGCTTTCCATAAACGATATAACAATCCTTTAGCTTTGCAGTACTTTGACGCGAGTAGTACTTTGACTTTCATTAAGCAGTACTTTGACTTTCTTCAGCACTTTGACTTTCTTCAGTACTTTGTATTTTATATCCCAACAATCTTCCCCTAACTTGAATTCTACTTGCTTGATTTCAAGTTTCTTTGTATCTTTAACTTTAACATCTTTGTCTTCAAGGAAAGATTGTGTCTTTATTTTCAAATTTGTCTTGTACTCTCTGTGCTTGTATTATCATCATCAAAGTAGTCTTTATAAGCAATCCTTTTCAACAATCATTATCAGCAACCTTTATCTTTTGAGCTTCTCAGTAACATATGGCAAATTGTACATCAGATCATAAAGTTTCATACTATTCTCATCACTTCCGGTGTGTTAACTCCCGAGAGGTGAATCATTGAAAATTCAATGGATTTTGATGTCTCTTTACCAAAGCCATTAACTCGAGTAGTCAATGTTTAGATGTGTAAACTATGGTACATTGATAACCATATGATTTTTAGCAAATCATCGCCTATCAACGGATTTGTTAAGTCTTTACCAAAAGCCGTACTTTTGGACTAGTTAGTTCTTACAACCATGGTGAACTAATTACAATATAAATGGTTTTTCCACAACCTTTACCACAAGCCATTTTTCTTGTGGGCTAGCCAACTCTTCACTATTGCGAGATATGGTGAGTTGATTACCATACAACTTATTGGCAAGTTGTCAACCATCAACGGTTTTGAGATATCTTTACCGAGCCGCTTGCTCATGGATTAGCCACCTTTTGTTAGACATGGTGGATCGATAACCTTTTGTTGTGTTAGTGCAAAGCACTTTACCAAGTGAAACCATCTCAAAACCATTTGTTGTCATTAACTTATGTTTCAAAATATTTTGCACTTAACAAAATTGCTTATTTATTTTCATTAAAAGACTTATCGGTTTTAAGTTGCAAGCGTTACTTTTGATAAGTATCGTTTGTCCAAAGATATTTGAATAAAGTACTTGATTTTTCAAAATTTATATAATTAAGAACCATACCAAGATTCATGCATCATCATCACCATAGTTGTCCATTTGATAAACAATTCAATGACCATAAGAGCTGTTTCATTCTCCTCTTCGACTTCCATACCATGATCTAGCATTCTGATCATAAGATCTCTTGTAAGTGGATATCTTCTTTCTGCTAGCATGTGAATCATAGTCCCATCTTCTAACTCCAAAACATGCACTCTTGATTCTTCAAAGAATCTCCAGCTTGTAATCTCCCAAACTTCTTGGTTATTCCAGATTGCATCAGTGCTTGTTTCTTCTGTCTCCCAGATAGTTATAAGATCTCCCAACAAGACTAATCCAACTCAGGTTGATGGAATATGCTCAACATATTCTTGCACTAGTTGATACAGTGAAATAGATCTTCTACATCTATCATATGCAGATATCCCACAATGATTAAATACTCTAAAGCTTTCATCTTCTATGCAACATAAGATAGTCTCCATCCTTTGATTCTACAACTTCAAATGTAGACATCTTAGACTTCTTTATCGCAACTTCTTTAGACTTAGGATGCTCAAAATCTACAACCCTTAGATAATTCCTCACTCATCAATCAGATTCTGTTCTCAATTGAATCTTCTTTGATAGTCGCTCATCTTCGCTTGTTCTCTTTCTCTTTAAACTTCTTTCTTGCATCCTCATTCGGTTTTCATCATCAAAAGGAATAATACCACCACTTCCTTTTGATAAGCTTCTCTAACAAGATCATACAAATCTTTCATCTCTATATACTTCAACTTATGTAAACCAAGATATCCTCTACCCTTCGGATAAGCCATCATAGCATTCCTTTCTTTGCAATACTGAGGTCTTCTAGGTATAACCAGTTCAGGTTGCTTCTCTGGTAGAATAATCTCAGCATCTAATTTTGCTGGTAACTTTCTAGAAGCTTCTTCATTTTTAGCCACTTCAATAGCTCTTAATTCTGCCAAAGTAAGCTTCTTCTTCTTCTTTGTTTCTACCAGTTTACCTTTTACTTTGTCTTTAGGATCCAAAGTAGGTTGAGAAGATGTTTGCAAGACTTGTGTTGTTCTTCAACCCGTGAATACTAACACCTCTTAGTCTTGACATATTCAAGATAATCTAAGCAATGGTCTCATCATCACTAGCGTATGCTCCTTTTCTTCAATTAGACTAGAAGGACCGACTTCTTCTTCATGTAAGACTGCTGAAGGACCAAATTCTTCTTCAAAATTTAAGGTCCTTGGTGTAATGAGCTCTTGCCTAAAAGTTCCTTGAAGAGCAAGACGTTGATCACCAAAGACTTTGAACATCGCACCTTGATCACCAAGACTTTGTACACCAGTACCTTGAGGCTCAGTAGGCTCAGTACTTTGAAGTTCAGCATCTGGTTCTTCATAATGTTCAGCATCTTCATTCTCCCCAATTGCAATGAAGAATGCTTAGGAAACTTCTTGTCCTTAGAGGCCTTCTTAAACTTCTTACCTCTCTTCTTCTGAGACTTGACCCACAATCTATGATGTTGAACTAATGGCCAGACAAAATTCTTCAATCTTCTAAACTTGTTGTTCAACTTTATCAGTTGTGCAGCTTAAGATTCACAATCTTTCTTTAATCTCAAAAGTTATCTTGTCAAAGCATAATTATCCAAAACCTGACCCTCAGAAGCCATATCTCCCTCATCTCCTCCAGATGTTTGAGACCCATCTGTGGAAGTATAATCATTGGGAGATGATGGTGGGTTGACTTCTGGTTCTGAATCATCATGTACAATATCTTGTAGAGATGCGAGAGGTCGAGATGCGATGACTTCTGGGAAGCAAGATGTTTGAAAGCAGACCTTCCCTAGAAACTGAAGGTTCATGATCTTCACTGGAAGCAGCTTCATCTCTAATAGCTTGTGCCACCTCCATCATGTGAGCAGTTAAAGGTATATCCCTCCCAGAAAATTTGTCACTCTTTCTAGCCATGAAAGTGAACACCTTGGGTGGAAGTACAACAACAGGTAGCAAGCTTGAAGGTTTAGGTTCATCCGGAAGCTGTTTGTTCAAAAAGAGTTGAACAAATCTTGGGTACATTAAAAAAGGTGAACCATTGGAGATGTGAGATAGCATACCATCTAGTTACATTCTTGAAAAGTTAAAGAGTTGATTGGTAGCTAATCCCACTAAGGCAGAGGCTATATTGGATCCAAATTGTTCCCATGAAGTACTCTTGGGACTTAGGCAATGAAGCAAAACATGAACTAAATACTTCCATTGTGGGCTAAATAAGGGCTTCTTAAAAGTTGTTTCAGTGAGAGACCCTTCATACCCTATATCTCGTAATGTATCCCAAAGCACTTGTTTGTCAAAATGAATCGCCCCTTCTTCATCATCGAACAATAAATCTTCCCTAATGGTGGCTTCAGTAACTCTAACTATCTTCCCAGCAACCTTAGCTTGAATAAAAGATTCATCATCTTGCATATGAGATCTAGCAGTTGCCCAAAATTGTTGAAGCCAGGGTTCAATGATGTCAGGTTCGACCAAAAGAGCATAATTGATTGATGATCCAGTTAGGAAATAAATTATGTCATGAAAAGCAACATTGGATGGTGTCTTGTCTAAGTTAGCAACCATGTTGTGCTTACTAACAATGTTACGATTTGCCATTGCTTGTTTGATATAAGAATTGAGGAGACGACAAAGGTAAATATGATGAGAGAAGTGAGAGATGGATGGATAAGAATAAAGGTGAGAGGGAAAATCGAAGGGTAGTTATTTATACGTAAGATTTAAAAAAATCACACCCAATTAATAAAGTTACCGTTGTTTGAATTTTACCCCATCTTTGACCGTTGGAACAAGACGCTGACAAGGTCAAGCGAAGTTTCCACGAAGCAAGATTTCCAAAGCAAGATTTCTGAGCAAGATTTTACGATAAACTCTAAGCAGTACTTTCCATCCTTTTCTTCACTATGGCAAAAACATCAAAAAGCATTGTATTGCCTCCCCTTAAACAATGCATGAGGCTAACCAACTAACTAATAAGTCATCCCCTTAATTGTAGCTTAATAGTTAATCATACCAATACTCACCACTAAATGGTTGAATCTTGAAACATCAAAGCCCTTTGTGAGTAGATCAGCTACATTATCATCTGTGTGGACCTTGACAACATTAATGAGCCTATGCTCATAACAATCTCGAATAAAGTGATGCCTAATCTGAATATGCTTGGTCTTGGAATGATAAATAGGATTCTTCACACCGCAAATTGTACTCTCATTGTCAATGTAGATGGAGTATTCTTAAAGTTGAATCTATAATCCAAGAGTTGATTACGCATCCACAAGCTTCTCCACAACAACTTGCAAAGAACATATTCTCGCTTCGATGGATGATGTTGTCGCAATGGTTTGTTTCTTACATTGCCATGAAACTAATCTTCTTCTAAGATATTGGCATCCTCTAGTGGTTGATCTTCTATGATAATTATCACCGCATAATCACTATCGAAAAGCTTCCAAGTGAAAAGGTGAATCCTTAGGATACCACAACCCTAACTTAGGTTGTTGTTTCAGATAACTAAAAATCCTCTTGACTGCATTCATATGAGAGACCTTGGGTGAGACTTGATATCTTGCACATAAACAGACAGCAAACATGATATCCGGTCTAGATGCAGTGAGGTACATAAGACAACCAATCATAGATATGTAAAGCTTGACATCCACAGCCTGTCCATCTTCATCTTTTCCTAATGAGTTGAGACCTTTGATAGGTGTGGTGACTGGCCTGATAGTATCACATTTAAACTTCTTAAGAATGTCAGTGAAATACTTATCTTGACTAATAAAGATTCCAGTACTTGATTGTTTAACTTGAAGCCCAAAAAAGAAAGTTAATTCACCCATGGAACTCATTTGAAATTCTTGTTGCATGAGCCGCTCAAATTCTTTCACCATAGATTGTTTTGTACTCTGAATCAATTTGTTCCTTATCACTAGGTGGGTTCTCTTCTGTACTACTAAAATCCATACCAAAACCTAGGCCAGTTTTAATGTGTGCTCTTTTCAGTTTTTCAACAAAACTAACATGTGAAAGACCAGATTCTTTCCAACTAGCAAATTTCTCTAACAATTCATCCATTTCTTTAGTCATCTTTTCAAGTTCAGAAACCTTACATCCTAACTTCCATTCACTCAATTTTGATTGATAATCTTGTTGCTCATATTTTTCTGCCCAAGCCATTTCATTATTTTCATGAGTGATTATTTTGGCTTCCATTGACTCTAAAGTTATTTGATAACCAACTACCTCAGACCTAGCCCTTCTATAATTATCTCTTTCAGTCACATAATCTTTAAGCACTTTTTGATAAAAATCATTACACTTAGAGCATACCTCAGAGATAGTAGGTGAATTTGGTGAAGTAGCTACCATAGCGAGTAGAACAGGTTCTTCTTCACTTTACATGCTCCAATCAAGGCTTCCAAGACCATCTCTTGATTCTAAAGCAAAGAATCCGGTTCCTCATCAAAAGCTATGCTCCATGCAAACTCTTCCACTGCAACCATAGAGTAGGTTATTGGTTCATCATCAAATTCAAAGACTCCATTCAACCTCGATAGATTTTCTTGAGCAACCAAAGCTTTTGGGTTTGTTTCAGTAATAGGAATTTCCTTTAGTTCAAGCTTGGGTTTTTCAATCATTCGATTTTCGTTATTTAGCAAACTTGCATTCTCTTGCAAAGTGTCCAGGCCTTTGACAATTAAAGCATTAAATCTTGGATTTGTCAAATGTGATACCGCTTGGGTTTGAAGTCAATGCCTCTTCCTGTTTTCTTCATGAACTTCTTGATCCTTGCTGTGATCATGGCGACTTGCCATCTTATGTCGATATCTTCTAAAGCATCCTCTTCAATTTGTGACAAATCTTCTTCATAAGTAATAGGTAAAGTGGCTTGTTGAGCGAAGAAGGAACATACAACTTCATCAGAGTGGATGGTGTTTGTTGGTGATGAGGTAGGAGTAGAATGAGTAACAGTACTTTGAGCAACAGTATTTTGAACAGGATAAGCAGTACTTTTAGTGGAAGTTTCAGAAGACACAAAAGCAATACTGTGAGATTTTGAACTTGTTTGGCCATTCATCTCATGCTCATATACCTTTAAATGGTTGTAAAGATCATCAAAGTCTATAGTGTCCAAACCAGGTTGTCCTCTAATCATAGTAGCAATCACATGCCATACGGATGTCAAACTTCTTAAGAACTTTAGATTTGCATCTTTAACAGATACCTCGCTTTGTATAACTCTAGCATACTAAGAAGATTTTGGAATCATCATGGCAAGATCAAGATCTTCTCGCTCACCAACAAGTGAATGTTTCAAACTCACACTTCAATGTATTTCTATGCATCTTCTTGAAGCATCATTACCTCCAAATATTGTCTTGAGAGCAGCCCATAGTTGTTTTGCATCCTTAGCATCATGGAACTTTAGTAAGTGACCATTAGGAATAGCGTACAACAGTATACTTGAGAGCCTTTTCTTGATTTCTTTTGTAGTCACGGCAAGGTAGGCTTAGGTGGTTTAGGTTGTCCAGAACTTCTACGGTTCTTCAAGAACTTCATTATTATTGAAAATTACATCCCATAGTACATGGTCTGTAATAGCAATGTATTGCCTCATCTTCATGCTCCGTAGATCATATTCTCCTTCTTGATGATAGGAATTCGAGGTGAGGTGATGAATGGGAGTGGTGCGACTTGATCGACATCTTTACGGTTTGTAGTTTAATCGGTTTTAAGGGTTTCTTCTTAATCGTAGTTTCTACACAAGCTCGATACCACTTGTTGGATCGATATACTCGACCAAACTAACTATGTAGCTTGTAAGGCTTAGCAACCTTGGATAAATCCTAAGTTACTAACAATGAAACACCGATATTACTCTATTAAGTATGCGGAAACTACTTCAATAAAGCTAAGAAGAATAACTTTAAACTTCAACGATTATATTAAAACTTTGAACCCGCTTGATACACAGATTCACTAACAACCCTAATAACTCTAATATCGAACTTGCATGTAAGTCGATCTCTAATGTTGCGTAATATTGTATATCTCTAATGCCAATCTAGAGGTTCTTTTATAGGCATAAGGAATCCTTGTATGACAAGTAATACTAATTCTAAACTAAGAATATTCTAGATTTACAAAGCTTTCCATAAACGATATAGCAATCCTTTAGCTTTGCAGTACTTTGACACGAGTAGTACTTTGACTTTTATTAAGCAGTACTTTGACTTTCTTCAGCACTTTGACTTTCTTCAGTACTTTGTCTTTTGTATCCCAACAAGTACTTATAGGCAGAAACTTTGCTCTTGTCCATCTTTAGTCCCCGCACAAGTAAAAAAGAGACAAACATAGAACAAACCAGTTATGTTAGTGTTAGAGTAGTTCTGTGAATGACAGAACTAGTCCCTGAACATATAGAGGGAAGGTTTGATAGTTTATTCAACACCCTCCCTCAAACCTTCAACCTTAAACATGTCCATCATACCAAGCTTATCACAAAGCCACTTGTGTTGCTTAATATCCAAGGCTTTAGTCAGGATATCAGCAATTTGCTGAGAAGTGTGAATCTTCTCAGTTCTAATAACCCCAACATAGACCTTTTCTCTAACTAAGTGAACATCAATTTCAAAGTGTTTAGTTTTCTCATGGAAAACTGGATTACCAGCCATCTGCAGAGCAGAACTATTGTCACAATGCAAGACTACAGGTAACAAGTCTTTAACACCCATGTCACTAAGTATATTAGCAAGCCAAATAATTTCACAAGTAGCAGAGGCCATGCATCTATACTCAGCTTCAAAGGATGCCCTAGACAAGGTAGGCTGTTTTTTACTTTTCCAGGTCACCAAAGAGTTACCCAAAAACACACAATAACCAAAAACAGATTTTCTAGTAACTGGGCATCTAGCCTAATCAGAATTTGCATAAGCTTTAAGCTTAAGATTCCCATTTGCATTAATTTGAATGCCATTACCAGGAGATCTTTTTAAGTATCTCAAGACTCTAAGAGCAGCATTCAAGTGAGATTGTAAGGGAGCATGCATAAATTGGCTTAAACAGTGAACAAAGTAGGCAATGTCAGGTCTTGTATTAGTTAGGTAGATTAATTTCCCAACAAGCTTTTGATAATTGCCTATATTAGATAAAGCTTTATCATCATCAGTTTCAATATGATTTAGAGTGGTGTTCTCAGGCAAAGGAGCATCAACAGGTTTAGCAACAAGTAACCCATATTCATGCAAAAGCTCAAGACAATACTTCCTTTGACTAAGACACACACCATTATCATTTTCTAAGACTTCAATTCCAAGAAAGTATTTCATTTTTCCTAGATCTTTGATTTGAAATTTAGTTTTTAAGAACACTTTAAACTTCTCAATTTTACTAACATCATTTCCAATAATGATAATTTCATCAACATATACAAGCATAATCAGGCACACATTTCCAGACCTCTTAGTGAATAGAGAGTAGTCAAATTTAGACTGCACAAAACCATTTTCACTAAGAGTTAAGGTAAGTTTAGCATTCCATTGTCTAGGAGCCTGTTTAAGGCCATATAGAGATTTATTAAGCTTCACAATTTTAGACTTATGATCATCAAAGCCTTATGATCATCAAAGCCAGGAGGAAGAGTCATATAGACATCCTCAGTTAAATCACCATATAGAAATGCATTATTGACATCTAATTAAAAAATACTCCAATTATTACAAACAACAATAGTAATCATACATCTCACAGTGGACATTTTAACAACAGGACTGAAAGTTTCTCTATAATCAAATCCCTCCCTCTAGCTAAAGCCTTTGGCAACAACCCTTGCTTTATATTTATCAATTTCACCTAAGGATTTGTATTTATTTTTCCATAACCACTTACTCATCGAGTTTTCCTTCCTTTAGGAAGTTCACACTCATCCAAGTGTTATTTCTTTTCAAGCGCTTATCTCATTATTCATAGCTTTGAACCCAATTAATATCTTTAGAGCCTCCTCATAAGAGGAAGGCTCAACAGATTTGTTTAATGTGTTAGAGAAACAATAGTTTGCAGGACTTATATTAGAGTAACATACATATTTCTCAAGCCCATACTTTACATTACTACTGACAACATAATCATTAAACTTAGCAGGCATTCTAGAGTCCCTACTAGACCTTTTAAGAACATGCTGCTCATGACTGGTGTTCTGAGTAGAGACAGATGGAGTGGTGTTCTGATTAGTAGGGCACTTCCTCGATAGATTATTGTCATCTATAGATGTTGCTATACCAAGATTCTCACCATCATTAGAAGTATGTGTACTTCTAGGGCATGAATAGCACAACCATCATCATTGGATGTATTAGAACCTCTCCTTTCATCATTGGGATTTAGATCAATGTGTTTCTCATTGAAAAGTTTAGATCATTGAGTGTAGTTTGAAGCCTTATCGGTTTGTAGTTGAGTGTTCATTTTAAATGGAAAATAGTTTCATAAAATTGAACATCTCTAGAATAAGAAATCGGTTTAGACTCAAGACTCGTAAACCTTATAAGCGTTTTTGTTGTAGAAAAACCAACGAGGACACATTTTCGATTTAGAAGCAAATTTATCAGAATTATTAAGAATAGAGGAGAAACACAAACAACCAAAACATCTCGGATGAGAAAGTTTTGGTTTTGACCATACACCACTCAAAGGAGACTTTCCACTCGTAATGTAAGATGGTAACATGTTAATCGATATAAGCGGCTTAAAATGCATTCAAAGCCACATACTTAAAGGTATACCACTTTGAAACAACAAGCTTCTAGCAACATTTAATAAGTGCTCAGGCTTTCCTCGGCAATCCCATTTTGTTTGAGGAGTATAAGCACAAGTAGTTTGATGAGTAATACCAGTGTCGCTAAACAAATTACTCATTTTATTGTTAACAAATTCGGTACCATTATGCGATCTCACGCTTTAATACCACACTTAAATTGATTTAGAATCAGATTAACATAGCTAATAAACAAGTTATAAACTTCATCTTTAGATTTTATAAGATAGATCCAAATAGACCTGGTAAAGTCATCAACAATGGTCATAAAGTATCTAAATCCTTCTCTACTAGTGACCTTGTAAGGACCCCAAAAGTCTATATGCACAAGATCACCAATAGAAAAACTCTTATGATCACTAATAGGAAAGGATTCCACAGTGCATTTGGCTTTGTGATGATGTCACAAGAGACACATGAGAATCTTTAGTGAACTTAAGATCATATCGAAGCATATTCACGCTTGGTCGAGGGATGACCAAGTCTCATTATGCCATAAGGATTTAGAAACATAACAAGTAATAGACATATTACCTATTGTTTGATGTTTAGAAGTAATAGGAGAGGGAGTATCAAACAGATAGAGACCACCATTTTCACTACCAGTCCCCATGATTTTGTTTTGAGTCAAATCCTGAATGTAACATTTAGATTCATCAAATCCAACAAACATTCTACTGTCTTTAATTAGTTTATGCACAGATAATAGACTAACACAGTATTTAGGAACTACCAACACATCATATAAAGTGACTTTATCAGAGAGTTTTATATTTCCAATATGTTTAATTTTAGCAAGAGTACCATTAGGATATCCCACAGTAAGGTTTAAATTAGAAATATCAACAATGCTAAACATATTAAGAGTATTAATAGTCATGTGTTGGTTTGCCCCTGAATCAATAATCCACCTAATACTATCTTTACACAAAGCAGTATTGTTGTTATAAAACTTATGAAAATTTATGTTAAAGAAAACATTATTGTTCATAAAGCTAGGTATACCTGCCATATTGGCTTGCATACTGCTAGAAGGCATATCATTGATAAGACTCATTAATTTCATCATCAGATCATTAGTGATAGACATAGAGGAACCATTTTCCACATATGAAGCATTAGCATTATAAGAAGTTTTGAAGTTAGTTTGTTTTGACCGAGATTTTATTATACCCGTGAGAAATCCAATTATTTCAAAGCATCTATCAACAGTGTGACCAATTTTACCACAATTAGTACAAAGTAAGTTTGGATTAGGTCCCTATTATTGTTATTATTCCCAAGATAACAAACTTCTTATTATCATTAACAAAACTCTTCTTATTTTCAAATCTCTTATTTCCATTATTAGTCCAATTTGTTTTAGAAACAAATCCGACAATTTGAGGTTTAGAATCGTAACCGATGAAGAGGAGGCAATGCCTCTATGAGATTCTTCTCTGGAAATAATAACAAAAGCATCCTTAACATCAGGAAGAGTTTCTCTAGAGAGAATACTACTTCTGATAGGCTGATAAATTTCATTAAAACCCATAAGAAATTGCATAAGTTTCATGAGTTGATTATGTTTTAACACATCTTCTCTAGCAACACAAGTACACATAGGCAATTTTGTCATAATATCAAATTCTCTCCATAATAAGTTTAGCTTATGATAATATTCAAACACGATTAATTCTCCTTGTCTAATGTTATTAATTTTTTGCATAAGACTTAAAATAATAGAACCATCAAGTTTATCATAAGTCTCTTTAAGTTCAGCCCAAACCTCAGTAGCGTTTTCAGAAAAGATTTGACCAAGATATAAATCTTCTGACACAGAATTTAAGATCCAAGACAACACAATAGATTTGCATCTCTCCAATTGATTAGAGAGAACATCACTAGAAGCATAAGTAGCTTTAACACATTTACCATTAATAAAACCAGCTTTATTCCTAGTGTTAATAGCCAATTTCATAGCAGTAGACCAAACTCTATAATTTTCAGTACCAGTAAGTTTAATAGACACAATAGATGTTGTACTAATATCATTAGAATGAAGATGCAAAGGATTTTCCAAGTCAAGATTACTAATTAGGTCAACATCACTAGTACCGGGAGCCATAATAAAAAACAGATAAGTAACAAGTATATAAAACTCACACCCAAAAATTACAAAGTTCAGCCAAGGGGACTAGGTGTGACCAGAGCAGGTGTTCACACCTCTCAAGGAGGCAGATCAAGGAGTTAATCACACCGTTTGCACCCCCTTAACTAAAACTACTTAATTTTTAAGAGAAAAAAATAATACTTACAGAGCTATAATAAGAAGAACCAGTGGAAAGAAATCACAACACTCTTACTTTACTTAGTTAAGAGATATTGTGAAAGAATAAGGTCCCGAAATCACCAGAAACAAGAACCCCCAAATCAGAGAAATTAGGGTTTTCAGATTTGAACCCTAATTTACCAGAAATCACCAGAAACCAGCAATTAACTCAACACGATTGTTGAATTAACCAAGAATCGATCAGATCTCACTCCAATTTTAAGAACCCCCAAAAATTAGATGAAACCCTAGACAACGAAATCACCAATCAATCAGAGCCAAAGCTCTGATACCATGTAGAAATTATAACAACACCAAGATAGAATCCAACCAACCACCCCTTGATTCAAAATAGAGAGTATCAGGTTACAATACATGAGAAGAATAACTAAGATTGTCACCAGGTGTGAGCAATCAATCAAACTACAATCTAGGCTTGATCAAGATGATAGATCAGCCTAGCTATACAGTGAGTGAGTATCAGAGAGGTCAAGAGAGTCGTTTGGAGAAGACGACTTGAGTGTGTGAGGATGCAGTGGTAGAGGTGAGTACTTATAGGCAGAAACTTTGCTCTTTTCCATCTTTAGTCCCTGCACAAGTAAAAAAGAGACAAACATAGAACAAACCAGTTATGTTAGTGTTAGAGTAGTTCTGTGAATGACAGAACCAGTCCCTGAATATATAGAGGGAAGGTTTGACAGTTTATTCAACAAATCTCAATATCATTGCTACCATTAAAGTTTCTGGAAAGAGAAAAGTCCAAAATACATCCTTGTGGTTTGTCTCTTGTCTCGCTATATATCCTCTTACTTTTTTTTGCCACAAAACCATCCCTCCGTTAGTAAAGTTGGCCACCATACATCCCTCCATTAACATAGTTAGCCACCATACACCAATAAGGACTAACAATGCAAATTATTTCTACGTTATATTCTAACGCAAGTTAAAACATTTGCATCGTTGGTCCCGAAGACTAACGATACTGTGTTTTTTTTGAAGGGACTAACGGTGCACCGCCACCACCCACCACTGCCACAAAACCGCCAGCATAACCCACCACCGGCACCGCCACCACTACCCACCACCGCCACCACAACACACCACCGCCGCCCATCACCCGCCACCACCCACCACAACAACCACCCACCACAACTACCACCACCACCTCCACCGCCGCCACCTACCACAACCACCACCACCACATCCACCCACCACCACTACCATCGCCAACACACACCACCCGCCACCACCACAACCACCACCACCGCCCACCCACCACCACCCACACCACCACCCACCACCCGCCACCACTACAACCACAACCACCCACTGCCCTCCACCCACCACAACCCACCATCCACTACCAACACCACCGCCACCCACGGACATCACCGCCATCGATGGGGCGTGGCCATCGGTGGCGATAGCCGCGGTTTAGTGGTAGTGGTTAGTGGTGAGTGGTGGTGGTCGGTGGTGGCGCGTGGCGGTGGTGGGTGGAGGTGGTGGTGGTTGTAGTGGTGGGTGGTGAGTGGCGGCGATGGAGGTGGAGGTGGTGGTGATGTGTGCGGTGGTAGTGCGGTGGTAAGTGGCGATGGCGGGTGCGGTGACGATGGCGGTGGTGGCGGCGGTGGTGGTGGGTTGTGGTGGTGGTGGTGGCGGCGGTGGTGGGTGGTGAGTTGTGGTGGCGGCGTTGGTGGTAGGTGGTGACGGTGGGTGGTGGCGGTGGGTGGTGGCGTTGCAGCGTTAGTCCCTTAAAAAAAACATAGCACCGTTAGTCCTTGGGACCAATGATGCAAATATTTTAACTTATGTTAGGAGATAACGGAGAAATAATTTGCATTGTTAGTCCTTATTGGTGTATGGTGGCTAACTTTATTTACGGAGGGATGTATAGTAGCCAACTTTACTGACGGAGGGATGGTTTTGTGCCAAAAAAAAGTAAGAGGATGTAAAACGAAACCCGAGACAAACTACAGGGATGTATTTTGGACTTTTCTCTTCTGAAAATAAGGCTAAACATCGGGCCGAAACCGACCCATCCCGAACCGATCCTGACCCATCCCGAAACCGACAAGGTTGAAAATTCTAACCAATCCCGACCCGATTTTAGTTCGGGTAATCCCGATCGACCGAGTCCGAAACAAACCGCTTTGTATGGTTTTCTTTGTGTTATCCGAAATAATCTCGAGTCCCACCGATCCGATTCGACAAGGTGAAAACCCGTCCGAGACCCGACCCGAGTTAAGGTCGGTTTGTGTCGGTCGTTGTCGGTCGGAGTCGGGCATCGGTCGGTCGTCGGTTGTCGGTCGGGATTGCTCAGCCCTATTTTAAAATGTGTTGTAAACTATCTGGATGTTATAACAACATGTGAGGTTATGTGGGAGCACTGCATATGTTGCACAAACAACATGGATTCAAAATGGAACAATTCAAGAGAATAATATGTTCGGTTTACAAATGGATAGACAAAAGTACAAGGAAGTAATCAAGAACTATTGCTTAGAGAAAGACTTGGAAATGATGGAATTCGGCGACCAAACTGAAATTGGAGAGCGTGGGATTAACCTTAGCGGTGGTCAAAAGCAGAGGATTCAACTTGCCCGAGCTGTTTATCAAGACTGTGACATCTATCTTCTTGATGATGTATTTAGTGCGATTGACGCTCACACCGTTCGTAAATATTTAAAGTGATTATCTAGGATTAAAGTTTATTTATTTGTTTTGCAAGAACAACTTCTCACGCTTTTTTTTAAATTGTAGGAGTGCGTGAAAGGTGTTCTCCGAAATAAAACCGTCTTGCTTGTCACACATCAAGTTGATTTCCTCCATAATGTTGATCAGATCTTGGTAAGTATTATAAACTAAATTAAATGTGAAGATTTGGGTTTTGATTGTTCATCTGTTTTGTTGTAGGTGATGCAAGATGGAACGATTGTGCAATCAGGAAAGTACGATGAACTACTAGAATTTGGATTGGATTTTAAAGCTTTTGATTCTGCACATGAAACCTCTATGCAACTAGTAGAAATGGAACCTACAACTTCAGATAGTAACTTCCCTAGACCTCTTCAAAAATCCCCTAGTCAAAACCCCAGGGAAGAAGTTCAAAAGCCTTTAGAACGATCAAAGTCTAGTTCTATCATAGGAACATCAAAGCTAATCGAAGAAGAAGAAAGGGAAACAGGAAGAATCAGCTTAGGTGTGTATAAGGTTTATGTCACTGAGGCTTATGGATGGTGGGGTATGATTGCCGTTTTGTTGTTTTTGTTCTTGTGGCAAGGCGACAAATGGCAAGTGATTCTTGGTTGGCATATGAAATCATGATGAACGTGCTTCCTCTTTCAACCCTTCATTTTCATAGAAGTTTATATGACTATAGCCGGTGTTTCATTCCTTTTAGTATGTGGTAGTGTCATTTGTTCGACTATCCTCGGCCTTAAAACTTCCTGCATTTTCTTTACTCGATTCTTCACAACATCCTTCATGCTCCAATGTCTTTTTGACACTACGCCTTCAGAAGAATTCTTAGTAGGGTAAAGTTTGGTCCGTTTACAATTCATAAGTTACTTCATGATGAACTAACTGCTAAACATTCATGGAATCATCTTATGGTTATTTGTTTGATCTTTTCGGGCATCAGTGATCGACAAACATCGATGTCTTCCTTCCGTTTATGATGACCGACCGCACGCCATGTTCGTAACACTTATTGGTATTGTCATCATCACTTGTCAGTACGCTTGGCCAACTGTGTTCCTACTTGTTCCACTCGGTTGGCTCAATTTCTAGTATCGGGTACGTTTTATCTATCTTAGGAAGTCGGCACTAGATAAGGTGACTTGTAGAATCCAAGATCCGGACTCAACTAGGGTATGAATGATATCGATTGATTGAATGCACAGCGGAATAATAATTGACACAATCAACATCACTAATAAGGTTTTCTTTATTTAATTGAAATAAAAACTACTACAACTACTATTACTACTATGCTCTATGCGTTAATTAGACTCTCATTGGAGATGTCTACTATGAAATGAATGAAAAGGATGATTATAAACTAGATGCCTACCCTCTTTATATAGTAGAGGGAGGTTACATAAACCCTAATAGTAGCTTACTAACAAAGATACCTAATTATAAAATAGACCCTCATTGTTTCTTCTTTCTTCATTCTTGCTCGTAGTTTTGTATTCTTCATAATTCCCAACAATCTTCCCCTAAACTGGAATTTGAATATGTTAAGTTCTAGTTTCTTGATAGTACGAAACAACCTGTATGAAGAAACAATGCTAAAACATGTCATCACAAATAATCCGCTGCACATCTACTAATCTTCTTTCCCTTCATCTAATAGGGGTCTTGTGCATCTTGTAGACGCTTCCCCTCAAGTGATGCATGTAGATGGTAAGTAATAAACCATAAGCTTCCCCTTAAAATTATACTAACCATCTCGATTTTTTTTATCACTAAGAAAAGAAATAATACAAACTTCTTTTTTTTTAAATAAACAAAAGAAACAAAGTGTAGCATGAGAAAAGTCAAATCGCCAGCAGAATCAAAATAGCCTACCACCAAGAGGGAATGGAGAACCGGTAGAAACACCAATGTATCGTCTTATATCTTGTACTATCCACGTGACTCCAAACTCGGATGATGCACTAGCAAATGTGAGCATTAAGCACCTTTCTATAGATCTCGCCCTTCACTAACCCCGAGCACTACAACGTAACTCCTTAAAGTGATAGCAAATGCGAGCATTAAGTACTTTTGTAGATCTCACCCTTCACTAGAATCATCAAGTCTTTGTCACATCATTAACGACAAACAAGTTATCTCAAAAGTGCCTGACTCACTTTGAGATATGATAAGACACGCACCTGATCAACCAGTAGGAACTCCAAAAACAACTAGTAGAAACCGATCAGCAGTAACAATCAGCAGGAAACGATCAGTAGAAACCAATACCTTCAACAGAAACCGATCAGTAGAAACCAATACGAATCAAAATATGCAGCCAGTAGAAACATCAAATCAAGCCGAAAGTATGTTAATTACTAGGGTTCATCGTTGAATAAAAATTCAACTCACCAAGTCTAGTAAAACATTATAAGAGCAACTGTCAAGACCAAAATTAGCATATACAACAACCGTTCATGAACAGTATAAATGTTATTCGACCCGAATTAAGTTCCCACGCTGTTTTAATCTTAAAACTGATGACCACCGTCCCATAAGGTACATGAACAGTATTAGCCATTCACAAATTTAAGCACGTACCATCAGCAGAATGAATATAAGTGAATTGGTAACTGTGGAGGGACCATAATAAACAACTCTCCCACGTGATCAGCAATTGACCCCACCGACATTCAAAAATGAGGACCAATGAAATATAATAACAACATTCAATATAATAAACGAGTGTGAGATGGGATCAAACGAGTGGGGATCAAGAGCAATTAGATACCCACAAAATTCGACCAATCACACAAAGAGTCCACCGTAACAAACGTGCACCTTGCCACACTAAATCATATACCCTATGTGATGAATTAATGCTCGCGTGAAGCATCAACAGAAAAACAACTCTGCCGACCAAATGACACGCTAGCACGGTGGTGAGGCACTGGAGTTTTCCCACGGGCCTGGTTGAAACCCAACAAAGAGTGGGGCGGCTGGATTAAATCCCATCCTTTCGAGGATGATATGGGTGCCTGTGGTGGCGTATGTCATGGTTTCTTCGGACAGCTAGCCCGGAGTATGTGGCGGGACTGGTTCGCATAACCGACCATCGCCTGGGTTGGCCCTCCATGTCATGGGGGTGGGTTGATTCAACATTATGAAAATGTTCAACTGGCAAAAAAAAGAAGAAACAAGATGCGGGACCATAAAAATACATCCCGAATCAGCAGCAACAATAAAGCATTGACTTTATCATCAAAAGAGATCAAATAGCC
Organism: Chrysanthemum lavandulifolium; assembly: GCA_022545495.1. Taxonomy (NCBI): domain Eukaryota; kingdom Viridiplantae; phylum Streptophyta; class Magnoliopsida; order Asterales; family Asteraceae; genus Chrysanthemum; species Chrysanthemum lavandulifolium. The sequence goes on from CM040238.1 coordinate 200,017,945, forward strand.
AATCAACATGTACCGTCTCAAATGGCTTGACCAATTAAAATTCACAAAAGAGTAAAAGTAACATCACGTGATCACAAATGGTAGAAAACGAAATCAGTATATAATTAATTGATGATTTAGCCCCACGTAAGTGATCAATACAAATAAAAGTATAGTACCAACCAGTCTTTAATGCCCACCAATTAGATTAAATGGTACGAGGTTACCTTGTGAATTCGAACGCCATACAAACGTAGACATTACTAAAACCAACTCATCAGGTCTGCTGCAGTCAATCATCATCAGCTGCCTTCGTTATCTCTTTTTCCTTTCAGATCTGCTGCTGTAAATTAATTAGGGTATAAACCCTAATTAAAGGAAAACCTTATAAACCCTAGATCGAGAGCCACGAGGCTCTGAAACCAATTGTAGAATCCAAGATCCGGACTCAACTAGGGTATGAATGATCTCGATTGATTGAATGCACAGCGGAATAATAATTGACACAATCAACATCACTAATAAGGTTTTCTTTATTTAATTGAAATAAAAACTACTACAACTACTATTACTACTACGCTCTATGCGTTAATTAGACTCTCATTGGAGATGTCTACTATGAAATGAATGAAAAGGATGATTATAAACTAGATGCCTACTCTCTTTATATAGTAGAGGGAGGTTACATAAACCCCAATAGTAGCTTACTAACAAAGCTACCTAATTATAAAATAGACCCTCTGATGTGCTGGTTGAGTACAAGTTTTAAATTTTTAAAAGGTGAATTACCAATATTACCAATAACACATACGAGCAAGTATACTCGTCCGTTATAGCAAGATTATGAAGGTAAGTCGGGATCGTTCGCAGGGATTTGAGTGAATCTAAACGCAAGTTTGAATTAACGGAGTCTATCCAAAACATATAATAAAGCAAATAGGTATAATGAAATTCAGATGATTAAAAACTACACTTACTTAAACTAGTTTCATATCATAGATTAATGTGATTGTGTTAACCTCTTAATATGTTGGTTATGATAATTAGTTGGTGTACTAATCTATTGTTCTTACAAGTTAAACCTTCGTCAAGATTTTAGTTTATAAAAACAAGCATTAAGTTTAACCAATCAATTCAAGATCAATTCAAGTTTCATAAGTCTACATACATAAACTTAAACACAAAAACATCCACTTGTTCATCAAATTGCTTAAGAAATGGTCAATACAAAAGGTAACCGATCATAGACAAAGGCTACAATTGATTCTCAACAACTAATCTTACGACCATTTAGATGTTTCCAATCAATCCAATTTAATAATCAAAAGTGTTTCTATTACAACCACACCTTAGTTCCTTTGTATAATCAAGAATAATGGGTAAAACAATCATCCATAGACAAAATGATTATGACTAGTTGAATAACACGAAGTTCTTTCGACCCCAACGATTACTATCAATTAGCCAAACTTGATTAACAAATGTCACTATGAAACTTTAGCACAATTGGATCTTAGAATCAACTTGAAATTAAATTAAAACATGTTAACACAACCACTAACTAATCATATAATAATCAACATCATTTAAGCAAGTGCATAAAGAAACTAGCAACTCATAGCAAACATAAACATAAACTCAGAACTTTGAACATTAGAAAACATGATTAAAGTTCTTACAATGATTGAAATGAGGTTACAAATGATGTAGTAATGATGCATCAAGTATTGGTGATGACTTCTTGATGGTTTGACCTCCAAATGATGACTTCTTGGACCTCTAAAGTTTCCTGGAACTTAATGGACGAATTTAGGCTTTGAGAGAGTAGTAGTGGTGGTAAGATAGGTGTGAGAGTAGATCTCTCAAGTTGTGTTGTGTGAAATGAGGTTGCAAAGGCCTCTATTTATACTACTTCCAAGGCTAGGGGTTATAAATGCATTTCTTGGTCACCAAGGAGCTTGGAAGGGACTAGAAGACATGAAGGAAGGACCTAGAATCGTTTGGAACAAGTTTGGAACCTTAGCAATGGAAAAATGGCTGAAACAGGACCTCCAACCGGATCCGGTTGAGCTCCAACCGAATCGGTTGGTCTTGCTGACTAGTCTCCAACCGAATCGGTTGCGGGTCTCGACCGATCGGTTGGAGCAAAATCACAGAAAGTCATAAACGGCAAAGTTGTAGATCTTTCTCTTAGCTTTCCGTGGCCGTGAACCGGGGGTCAAACAGAGTCCGTATGCAAAAGTTATGGCCAAAATGGTGAAGGTGTGTCGGGAACAACGAGTCTTCCAATATGTCTTCGTTTTAGCTTCTTTTCTTCAATTCTTTCTCGTTTTCCTTCTTGAACTTTATTCTTGAGTCTTTGGACCACTAACTTGATGACTTTATCTTCTCGAATATACTCCGCAAGTCTTGCTTTGGTCGGGAATTTTTCGTATATGGAGAAATCTTCATATTTTACTTCTTTTTCCGTCTTTTCCTCCACTTTCCTGTAATTGGCTACAAATGAACTAGCAAACTCACTTTGATACGATTAAGCATTAAAAGCATATGATTATAGCCAAATAACATACATAAAAGCACGGATAACGCTACTAAAACATGCACAATTTGAGCGTTATCAAATTCCCCACACTTAAACTTTGCTTGCCTCAGCAAATCTAGGAAAAACATCCACTGTACAAGATCGTGATTATGAAAAATGTGATGCAAATCAACCAAGTATAAATACGAGAGGATTCATCAATTATGCTTTATAAAGGTGAAAAATCGAGATGTTTGACAATATCCAATGATTTTCTTGCATGATTAACATTTCAAAACACCTCACGAAAAATGAACGAAATATAATTCACTCAATCACTCATTTTTAGGGGAGTAACAAGATAAATCACACTCATTGCTCAGTCATGATTAGATTATTACCATAAGCTTGTACAAGAAATAAAACTCCACCGACATGGCGTGAGCACCTAGTAAAAACATATAATGAGGGCTTTTATTCGGGTTATAATGATAGGCTTCAGGTGAAGGGTATTAGGGGTGTTCAAAAAATCCGAGAAACCGACGAACCGAGCCTATCCGCTAAATCGAAACCGCAAAAACCGATAACCAAGAAACCGAAACCGAGAAAACCGAAACCGGAAAACCCGCTTATCATGGTTCGGTTTGGTTTTACTTTAGTTATCCGCGTTAACCGAACCGAACCGCCTATAATATACATGTAGGTTTCAACAAACCATTCTTAAAAATGTACAAGTATTAACTATCTTATTGCATTACTTTTATCATATAACGCATTTTTACTTACCTAATGTGATCATTTACTAACGTCCATGGATTACATATGATTAAAGTGATCGTACTTATAAACGTCAAATAAATAATATTAATTATTTTGTTACATATGATAATTTGAATGCTTTTATTGCGACGAAACAACATTATTATGACTTAAATCTTTTCAATGTTATTTAATTTTACTACAATTGACATATTACGTTCTAATTTATGTTATTGTTCGTCCGATTCAATTCGATTAATTTTTTAAAATGGTTAACATGGACCGAACGCGGGTAACGCTCATTCGGTACCGCATGTTCGGTTACCCGCCTAGTGCGATTCGGTTTCGGATAGTAAATGAACTAACCGCCCGCGATGGATAGTTAAAATCTATAACCGAACCGAGCCGAACCGCCCGTGAACACCCCTAAAGGGTATGGATAAGGCATGGGAATGTTTATGAAATTGGTGTTAAAATAAAAATGAAATCAAGTCTAATACCCATGTTGCTAGCTACTAAACATTCCACGAACCAAATAAACGATTATAGCTTCAATTTCTTCTTTTCCGTTTTCCACAGCTTTTTGCTTTGCCATGACAATTGTTCTTCGATCATAGCACATTGGCTATTATTTTCTCATACTTTTTTTTTTTTTTTTTAACATAACATAACGCATGGCTCAATCAATCAATCACATAGTATGTGGTACTCATAATCATTTGAACAATCTTCACTTTCCGGTGCGACTAGCAACCAACCGATTAGACATTGATACGGGATAGGCTAAGGTTTAAAGTGTAAAATCTTTTGTATTTTCCGGGTGAAGCAAAATGAAAAGGATGGCTCGGAGGTGTAACTAGGGGTATCTAGTGCTAAAATGAGCACTACAAATGGGTCCATGTGGGTGGTTAACTAACCAATGAGGCTAGCTAATATATCATTAGATGTAAAATGGAAGGTCATTTGGGTTAAATCCTAAGGTGCCTCTTTATCACACGAATTCACTTATATCGCATTTAATGCAATCTCACCGCGATGCGTAATGATTTACAAGCACAAGTTCTAGAATAAATAAAATCACCGGACACTCATAGCAAAAGATCCAAGCATAAAAGATGTATGCTAATAAGAAATAGGCTCAAATCCTCACAATTTAGTGGAAAGGGTATAATATGTGCTAGCAAATGTTTATCGATCCCATAATGGATTGCAATAGTAATCGGAACACATCTCAAGTTTCAAATATTACCGGTTTACCATTGGAATGATCCGATTATTCTAATAGATAATCCTAAAAGTGTGAAAACAACTAGATCACAAGGCAAACAAAATTTTAAATTTAAGCATGAAAACTCTAGTTTTTCCTATTCACCCCCACACTTAAGTTAGACATTGTCCTCAATGAAAACGAACTTCAAAGTATAGAAATAGGGAAAATAGAGATGAAACCAGATATGTCAGCGAGTTTATCGACTTAAAATTCTTTCTTCATTCCTAGCATCCTTTGGAGAAATCATCACATGCACAAATCTTATAAACAAACAAAGGTTTTATTAAAGGTGGCACTCCACACTTAAGTTCAACCAAAGGTTAAAACTTTGGGGAGTGACCACAGAAAATCAAATCGAAACACGGGTTGCCTCCAGAAGCGCTTGTTTTATTAATTAGGAGTCATCGGCGACTCGAATCTTCTCGGGTTAGGATACTTTGACCATACGGTTCAAATGGGGAATTTCACTCTTAAATGTTGAGGTATGGAATCTTTGGTTTGTACTCCACAATGGATGGGAATACATTTGATTCTTTTGGTTTGACCAAGTGAAAGTCCTCTTGTTATCTCGAACATTTGGTTGATTTCATTAGAAATGAGGACGGTGGCGGATCGTTATGATTTTTCGGAGGATCATCGGACTTTCCACTCCCGATGAATATTGCATCCACATTCTCAAGGTGAGATGTAGGAGGTGGCTTAGTCCTACCGTTTTGATTTAAAGCTGGATTTTGTGGTTCGGACCATTTTCTATCTTTCTTTCTAGTTCTCCATTCCAGTTGTCACCGATTTTGTTGAACTTCTCATCATCAACATGATTGTGTTCGGGACCTTTAATTGCGTCATTGGGATATGCATGGTGCAATCCTCAAGAAAAGGTAACACGGTTGGTGAGTTAGACATGATTTGGTTCGATTTGGCGTGGTTGGAATGTGCTCGGTCTCGTTCTCTTGATAAATTCATCCTCACCCTTATCGTTCTCGTATTGAATTGAGGGTGGTTTGTAGACAAACTCATGTCTAGAGTTGGAATCGTGGTGTAAGGAAGAGATTCACGTGATGGACTTCTTGTTCCTTACTTAATCTTTCTATCCTCCTCTCCAAGTCTTGGCTTATCGCTTGTTGGTTCCTTCTTCCTTGATCGACTTTATGTTCCAATTCAACCAACAGTTCGTCATATTCTCATTGGCTTTTGTTTGACCGCCATCCATTCTCTCATCATCTCCTCCGGTAGGTTTTAGGTGTATTAAAATGTTGTGATGGATGTGGTATTGTATTCCATGGCTGATATCGAGGATATGTTTGGGTTGGGTTGTGGTATGGAAAGGAGTACGAATTTCTGGAATTTTGGTGGTGATATCCTCCGTGATATCCTTCATGTTGGACTAGGTTCGCTTCCATGGGATCACACATCGGCGTGTCATCCTCAACATCGTAGTTTGAAGCATGTTGATTATTTCGCAGTTCCATAATCTCCCTCCGTATGCTTATGAATTGGGTATCGATGTTTGTTGAGAGAGCTTCCAATTTCTCGATCAATGAGGCATGATCGGTATTGATGTTTCTTCTACCGGCGGAAACAACGATATTCGGATTGGAATCGTTCGATAGACCACTTCTTGTGAAGATAGCATTGACATATTCATTTCTTGTTTGTGGTGGACGGTGCGTCTTATCATTTGATGGTTTTGGGTTGGATTGAGTGTTACTTGGTAATGAACGGATGGTCTAGAGGAATGTTGGTGGAAAATCGCTAAACTTGTTTTCAAGATCTTGGATAGATGCTTGATGATTTTTACATCCTTGCTCAACTTTGGCTTTGAGATTGAAAAATTGATTTTGATAAAATCATTTGCGGATTTTTGAGCAGCCACGAATTCTCTCATGGTTTCTCGAATTTATTTTCTTCCATCTTTTTGTCGGGATTTTGTGGTGGTGGATCGTCGGTTCGTGGTTGAGAATCACGGTTGTCATCCCTTGGTCGGCGATCTTGCCAATTTCGAATTTCGACCGTAATAATTACGATATCTCGGTATCCTCCTTGATCATAACTCGCTTCTCCTTCATTCGGTCCACCCATAGGTTTATCGTCGCTTTTCGGACGATGGATGATTTCCTCCATAATTGTTGCATCCGTCTCGCATTTCCTTCATTTCATCTTTGATATCTTTGTCTTTGCGAGTCGATTTTTGAGGTTAACGCCCATCTTCTCCATGAGTTTTGAGGTATCGGTGTTTTCGACAAAAGCAACGGTTTTTCGGAGGGTTTAGTTTTGGAATATTTGGACCAATAAAGTTTGAGAAGTACTCGATCTTGAGCAATTGATGTGCATCATTGGGAGTCTTATAGAAAAATTCCTCCGACATCAAGGATGCCTTGAGAGATTTCATCTAGTCCATGGTAAAAGATTTGGATAATGGTTCCTTTTGATAATCCATGTCCATGACAACTCTGAAGCAAATCTTTCATTGAAGCCAAGCTTGACAAGTGATTCGTTGGGTTTTGGTTGAAAGCACGAATTTCTCCCATGTCGATCAAACATGGCGGTGGAAAGAATCGACACAAAAGCTTGCCTCATCTCCTCCCATGTATTGATGATTCACGGGTTAATTCATTGTACCATACTTTAGCATCTCCGGCGAGTGATGATGGGAAAAGTTTGAGTTTGATGGCATTGACATCGGTGTTGCCATAACGAAACATGCCGCAAATTTTGATGAATTCGGCAATGTGCTTATGCGGATCGGCCCGCGAACGGCCATCGAATTGTCGGTCTTTGATCATAGAAAGGTGGTGTCCCTTCACGGTGAAGTTGTCACCAAGGTTAATAACAACAATAGCACTTTCGGGGGTTGGTGCTACGGTTCGGTTGGTTCCCCACATAGGTTGATCGTCCGCCATGGGAAAAGGTAAATTGGTGAAAGGATTGTAAACAACTTTGGCTTCAATGAAGTTATCAACTGGTGGGTTTGGTACTCTTGGTACACGATTTTCTAATGGTATGAAACGTGTTCTCCTTCTTCTTTGAATCAAGCGTTCGGGGTTGGTAAGAGGTGAAATTAGTTCTATTCCATTTTCCGAGTGTTCATACAATGTCCTAGAGAATCCGGTAATATCTAAACACACGGACAAACAACAGCAGTTTTTATGGGTCGAGAAGGTAACGGATCGGTTGCGGGATGCGACCGATCGGTTAGACCGATTGATTGATGGGCAAAATCGTAACCGATTCGGTTGAGGAGCAACCGGATCCGGTTAAGGTTTACGAAATTTTTTTATTTTTTAATCGACTTAGGGAAATTCAAGAACTTGTTGAAACACAATCAAATCCGGCAGTGGCGCCAAAAACTTGATGTCTTTGGTTGAGTACAAGTTTTAAATTTATAAAGGTGAATTACCAATATTACCAATAACACATACGAGCAAGTATACTCGTCCGTTATAGCAAGATTATGAAGGTAAGTCGGGATCGTTCGCGAGGATTTGAGTGAATCTAAACACAAGTTTGAATTAACGGAGTCTATCCAAAACATATAATAAAGCAAATAGGTATAATGAAATTCGGATGATTAAAACTACACTTGCTTAAACTAGTTTCATATCATAGATTAATGTGATTGTGTTAACCTCTTTTGCTCACACCCATAGACAATTACATAATTTACGACCATTTAGATGTTTCCAATCAATCCAATTTAATAATCAAAAGTGTTTCTATTACAACCACACCTTAGTTCCTTTGTATAATGGAATTCACAAAATGAGGTTGATTGACCCCATGATTACTATCAATTAGTCATATCACATCACAATCACACCCCAATTACTGTTTTGCGGTGTTATATTGAGCGACCTAAAGTGTCGTTTGGAAAACATATCGTTTGATTTAATAAAATAATCGAGTTACAAAGTATAGGTCCCAAATGAAAATCAACTTGCACGGAAATAAGTTTGTTACAATTCAAGCGATGTTTTAAAGTGCATAAACCCAAGTGAGGCAGCGTCGTCACGCGACTCTATGATGTGTCCAAATGCATGCCATGAATTGAATGCCATAGATACCTGAGATAAAACATGCTTAAAAAGGTCAACACAAAGGTTGAGTGAAATCCATAGGTTTAAGTAATTCGTTTGAACACAATCATCGTAGTGTGAGTTAGATTGATTCACACTCATCGTTGAAAACAAAACAGTATTTATTTCACTAAGTTCATGACACCAAAGCGTAAACATCGCACCAATAAAAATTGGTAATCATCGTTTCATCGCCGCCCTAATAGGTAAACTTGCCAATTTACCTTAATGATTCAAATATAGTGCGCTCGATTTCCCTAGCGGGTCAATAGGAGCGGGGTGTTAATTCAATAGGCCTATTCACAATATTCGCTCACTCAAGTGACTAATGGTTCATGATGTAGGGACTTGAACATGGCAAATACTTAGTGACAATAAAACATTCGGATATAGCATCTGATTCAAAGCATTTGTGTTCGATTAAAAATGTAGCATGTATCTCCCCAAGAGTTTGTAAAGCAGTTAAAAGAGTAAAAGTGGGGCTATGAACTCACTGTTGCAATGATTATGATGACAAAAGTGGATACCTTTGAAATGTAGCGTGAATCTAGAAAATGACCTATTATGAATGATATGATATGTAATAAGTTATGATGTAATGTTATGCATGCATTTAGTATGTTATTTATACCATTTGTGAGTTTTGAAAATAATACTTATCGTCGAAAAAATACTCTTTTGACGTCTTGACCATTTTAAATTACTTTACAAGTATTTACGTCAAAATGTCATCCTACAATAGTTTCGTAATGATTTATTGTGAAATTTTAACTTTTAGTAAGTAAAATAATGTCGTCGGAAATTTCATGAAAGTGACAAAAATGGCTTGAAAAACTAGTCGTAAAATGGTGTCGTCGAGCGTTAGGAAGCGAACTCGACGGTTTTGGAAAGTTTGTATCAAAATCTAGAAGTTTTAGTACATGAGTTTTCGTCATAGAGGTCTCGAACATAAAGATAATAAAGGTTAAAGATGGTGATTTTGTCCAAATGTTGTGTAAAAAGTGAGTTTCGGCAAAGTTTAAGCGACCGTAAATAATTTATTACAACTCCGCTATACAAACGGTTGGTCGTTTTGAAAAATATGCTTGGTGATCTCGATTTTATTAGAAGACATCTCGTTACAAAAGTTCTACATCATAGTTAAAACAGCCTTCAATATGGTCGTTTTAGTTACCGTAACACTTGTCTCGTAAAAATAATATAGTTTTCTAAAAATAATAGTTACGGAAATTTTATGAAAGCGTGTATATCTTAGTCGTTTCAAATCCGTTTTCTCGTATTATCGTCCTTAGCCGTATCAAAGTATACTAATATATTTTGATAAGTCGAAATAATTTATGAAGCTTAGGACTCGTTTTGACTCGTACAAAACAAAAATACTTTGCTGAAATTTTACGAAAATGTATATTTAGTCGTCAAACTTGAAAAATTCATAACTTCTTCGTTATAACTCCGTTTTAATCCGTTCAAGCGACCACGGATTCGTTTTAAAGTATATTTTCTAAATATCTAGACCAAAAATTCGTGCCTCTGTCGGATTTTCCAGAAAAACAAAATAAGATCAGACCACTAAATATACTTGTCGAAAATAGTTTTTCTCGTACTAAACCTATTCCAATCCCTTCAAATCAACTCCAAAGCTATTCTAATCCTACCATACACCTTCTTAGGGTGTCATGGGTTCCTAAACATCCTCAAGACCAATATATAACAAGGGAATAATTATAGGATGACTTTATATATATCAAACTCTTAAAATCAATGTAAAAATGGTATAAATACACATAAGTCTTGCATGTTTGCTAAGAAAATGAAGAAATAAATATGAAATGATAAGGAAAAATGAAAAATGTAAATGATATGCTTACAAGTAAACTATGATGAGGTGATTAGAACAAAGGTTTAACCTAAACACCCTAGGTTTTTATTTCAAAACCTTAATAAGAGTGTGATCTAGATTGTATATACTTGAGCTTGGAAATTTTTTTGATGATCCTTGTATCTCCTTGTAGAACCGGTTTGATGGAGAAGAAGAACCAAGAGAAAAATTTTGACTAACTTGAAATAATAAGGTGCATGAATGAGATGTGAAATGAAAGGGTTAAGTGTAGATCTATACATTCAAGGAAGAAAAAAAATGTACCAACAATTAATGCTACCTCCCCTTGGTCGGCCAGGGGAAGGTATTTGTCAAAATATATTTTTTTTTTTTCTTTTTTACATTGTGTAAAATTGTTAAAAGAAATAATGTAAGTAAATGTTTGTAGTTAATATACATTAAGGTAAATAAGGTAGCTTTTAGGTAAAAGTAATTTTTAATAGATCAAAGTAAAGTATAATGAGATCATAAAAATTGTAAAAATACATTCCTTGTAAAATTTGAGTGATATAATAATTATCGTGTAGTTTTTAAGAAAAACGTCGTAATAATATAAATTTAACGATTTATATACAAAATAAATTTAAAACACTAGGTAAACTCAAAATATAGTTTTTATAAACTAAATGTAAGTATAAAAATATATCGGGATCATTTTTGGAAGTAACGGATTAAATGTTCAAAATAATAACTCACGCGATAACGTTTATTTAATATAAAATTTACGTTTAATGTGAAATGCAAAATCATGAATGAACTAACATGATGCAAATGATGCTAATGAAATGTAGACTAAACTTAGTCCATATGAAATGTTCGTGATGATATGATCATGAATTAGCCGCTAAACCATTAAGGTTCTGCAATTTGGAACACGTAAACCTAGTTTACGATAAATGTTGAAATGGTGAAGCATGAATTGTTTGAGAAATGACACGAAAATACGGGTTGTCACATTCGCCCATCAAAAGGAATTCGGTCCACGAATTGATTCGTGTTGGTCTATCGAATTTTGAGTTTGCGATGAATATCGAGGAGAAAACATGGAGAAGTGTCGTTACGGTTATCGATGATTGAGAGTGTATAAAACATCAGTAAAGAAAATATCGGATGAATCTCTCATGAGTAACACTTTGACTTTGAAATATGTGAAGATTTTGCTTGCACTAAGATTTATAAATAATCGCTCCCAACATAACATGATCCCTCGAATTAGACATAGTTAGCTAGGCTATGTATAATTAAGGAGCGATGATGTGACGTTCGGTTTAGTTGTTATAACTCTCAATGTTTACAAAGATTTAAACCGTGTCGTTAAAATGGTAGTTAAAGTAAAAAGTAATTAAAATTCTCGTAAGTAATAACAAATCGGAAAGAAAATAAAGTACGATAGATGAGAATATTTTACAATGAGTGGTTTAGCAAAAGTAGTACATCTTAAGTTATAAAGATTCGAATATGATGGAAAACATAAACTTAGTACAACATAGTACATAAGGAGAAATAAGGCATTAGTTTCCAACTTCTTGATCTTCCGCGTTGTTGAAACCTTGACGAGCTTCTCCTCCTCTAACATGTATGCATTCCATGAGCACCTTCAACTTGTTGACCTTGGTTTTGAGGACATTGATTCCGATAGTGTCCTTGCTCCCCATCCGAAGCATGTGACTACGGCTTTACCTTTACAATCCACAGCTAGATGTCCGGTTTTTGGCATTTGTGGCACTTGGCGAGGCAAGGACCAGTGATGAAAATTACATCGATTACATAGTGGGTGTGTTCGGCATAACCTCTGCCTCCCATTGGTGCGTGACATAAACCATTCCGACTTCTTGCCTTCTATTTTGTTGTTGATGATGGTTAGTGTTACGGTTTTGGTTGTTGTTATTATAACCTCCTTGGTCATTTCCCATTTTCTTTTGTTGTTGTTGATTTGATTATCGTCGTTGTAGTTGTTGTTTTGGTTATTGTTTTAGTTGGTGCGGTTGTTGGTATTGTTGTTACGGTTGGTGTTGGTGATGTTTCCCCTCTTTACTACTTGTGCCATGAGCTTTTGAGACACTCGAATAGATTCCTCAATCGTTTGCGGGTCAAAAGAAGTCACATCACCTTGGATAATCTCGGGAAGTCCTTCAATGAAAGCCTCCAGTAGCTTCTCATTATCTGAAACCATAGATGGGCATAACACGGCCAATTCTTGAAACCTTGAATGTAAGTATCAATGTCATACCCAATAGTTACCAACTCATAGAATTCGGTCTCCAACTTCTTCACCTCCGTGCGCGGACAAAACTTCTTTGTTACCAAACCTTTGAATTGCTCCCAGTGAGCTTGAAAGCATTTTCCATTCCCATCGGTGAGCATAAGAGTTCCACCACGACAACGCTCCATCAAGTAGTGTACTCGTAGCAAACTTGACCTTGCTATCATCCGGGCAATTACATAGCAAAAACACGGACTCAATTTCTCGAACCATCGAACCATGGCGGTGGCTCCTTGGTACCTCTAAACTTCGTGGGATCTCCACTTTTGAAATTCTTATCTGACGACTTTTAACTCCGGACCCTCCTGCATTTCTGCGGACGATGAAAGCCTAGCGGCTTGACTTCCCTCGCAATTCTAGCGGCTTGGCGTGGCCGCGACCTCGGCGGCGGCGCCCACCGTTTCCTTTCAATCCTTAGAGCATCGGCTATGCTATCCCTTACCAACTTTTGAATAGCCGCTTGAGTCATTTCGGTGTAGCTTTCTTGATTGCCATATCTTCTTCAAAACAAGAGGAAATGTGAGGCGTAGCAAAATCCGATGTTAAAAATATGCGCTCTAAAGAGATGTGATAAGAAATGATAAGTTTGAGGTTATTTTTCAAAATGATCGACGGTTTCCCAAAAGATGGGTTATGAGATGTTGTAAGTGCTTCAAATGTATGGTGGTTTAGTGACTTAATGTGTGAATAACGTGTAACTCGACATGTTAGTGGTGAAACAAAGGAGTGAGTGACTTCGCCCTACTTAAAGGTTTATCTCGTCATTCGGCGTTATCGGTGATGAGTCAATTGATGTTGAAATTTTGATGGGGAATAACAAGGCATTCTCGACATTGGAGTATGAAGAAAGAATAATGGAATGGGCATTTAAAGGCATCCATGTGACAATCGATATGAAATGAAAGTAAATAACTCGAAAAATGTGCGTATAAACCGCATGTAAAGTGAACATGCACTTATGATGAAATGATGAGATGCTATGATGATGTAGTTATAGTCTAGGGTCAATGATGCAACCTAGTTCTCTATAACAAAGCTCGATGCCAATCATCACACCCCAAATTACATTTTTGCGTGAATGGAATTCACAGGGATTGTTGTCATAGCATCACAATCACGATTATATTGAGCGACCTAAAGTGTCGTTTGGAAAACATATCGTTTGATTTAATAAAATAATCGAGTTACAAAGTATAGGTCCCAAATGAAAATCAACTTGCGGAAAATAAGTTTGTTACAATTCAAGCGATGTTTTAAAGTGCATAAACCCAGTGAGGCAGCGTCGTCACGCGACTCTATGATGTGTCCAAATGCATGCCATGAATTGAATGCCATAGATACGAGATAAAACATGCTTAAAAGGTCAACACAAAGGTTGAGTGAAATCCATAGGTTTAAGTAATTCGTTTGAACACAATCATCGTAGTGTGAGTTAAATTGATTCACACTCATCGTTGAAAACAAAATCGATTTATTTCACTAAGTTCATGACACCAAAGCGTAAACATCGCACCAATAAAAATTGGTAATCATCGTTTCATCGCCGCCTAATAGGTAAACTTGCCAATTTACCTTAATGATTCAAATATAGTCGCTCGATTTCCCTAGCGGGTCAATAGGGCGGGAGTGTTAATTCAATAGGCCTATTCACAATATTCGCTCACCTCATCAAGTGACTAATGGTTCATGATGTAGGGACTTGAACATGGCAAATACTTAGTGACAATAAAACATTCGGATATAGCATCTGATTCAAAGCATTTGTGTTCGATTAAAAATGTAGCATGTATCTCCCCAAGAGTTTGTAAAGCAGTTAAAAGAGTAAAAGTGGGGCTATGAACTCACTGTTGCAATGATTATGATGACAAAAGTGGATACCTTTGAAATGTAGCGTGAATCTAGAAAATGACCTATTATGAATGATATGATATGTAATAAGTTATGATGTAATGTTATGCATGCATTTCGTATGTTATTTATACCATTTGTGAGTTTTGAAAATAATACTTATCGTCGAAAAAATACTCTTTTGACGTCTTGACCATTTTAAATTACTTTACAAGTATTTACGTCAAAATGTCATCCTACAATAGTTTCGTAATGATTTATTGTGAAATTTTAACTTTTAGTAAGTAAAATAATGTCGTCGGAAATTTCATGAAAGTGACAAAATGGCTTGAAAAACTAGTCGTAAAATGGTGTCGTCGAGCGTTAGGAAGCGAACTCGACGGTTTTGGAAAGTTTGTATCAAAATCTAGAAGTTTTAGTACATGAGTTTTCGTCATAGAGGTCTCGAACATAAAGATAATAAAGGTTAAAGATGGTGATTTTGTCCAAATGTTGTGTAAAAAGTGAGTTTCGGCAAAGTTTAAGCGACCGTAAATAATTTATTACAACTCCGCTATACAAACGGTTGGTCGTTTTGAAAAATATGCTTGGTGATCTCGATTTTATTAGAAGACATCTCGTTACAAAAGTTCTACATCATAGTTAAAACAGCCTTCAATATGGTCGTTTTAGTTACCGTAACACTTGTCTCGTAAAAATAATATAGTTTTCTAAAAATAATAGTTCGGAAATTTTATGAAAGCGTGTATATCTTAGTCGTTTCAAATCCGTTTTCTCGTATTATCGTCCTTAACCCGTATCAAAGTATACTAATATATTTTTGATAAGTCGAAATAATTTATGAAGCTTAGGACTCGTTTTGACTCGTACAAAACAAAAACACTTTCTTGAAATTTTACGAAAATGTATATTTAAATCGTCAAACTTGAAAAATTCATAACTTCTTCGTTATAACTCCGTTTTAATCCGTTCAAGCGACCACGGATTCGTTTTAAAGTATATTTTCTAAATATCTAGACCAAAAATTCGTGCCTCTGTCGGATTTTCCAGAAAAACAAAATAAGATCAGACCACTAAATATACTTGTCGAAAATAGTTTTCTCGTACTAAACCTATTCCAATCCCTTCAAAACAACTCCAAAGCTATTCTAATCCTACCATACACCTTCTTAGGGTGTCATGGGTTCCTAAACATCATCAAGACCAATATATAACAAGGGAATAATTATAGGATGACTTTATATATATCAAACTCTTAAAATCAATGTAAAAATGGTATAAATACACATAAGTCTTGCATGTTTGCTAAGAAAATGAAGAAATAAATATGAAATGATAAGGAAAATGAAAAATGTAAATGATATGCTTACAAGTAAACTATGATGAGGTGATTAGAACAAAGGTTTAACCTAAACACCCTAGGTTTTATTTCAAAACCTTAATAAGAGTGTGATCTAGATTGTATAACTTGAGCTTGGAAATTTTTTGATGATCCTTGTATCTCCTTGTAGAACCGGTTTGATGGAGGAAGAACCAAAGAGAAAAATTTTTAATACTTTTGAAATAATAAGGTGCATGAATGAGATGTGAAATGAAAGGGTTAAGTGTAGATCTATACATTCAAGGAAGAAAAAAAATGTACCAACAATTAATGCTACCTCCCCCTTGGTCGGCCAAGGGGGAAGGTATTTGTCAAAATACTATTTTTTTTTTTTTTTTCTTTTATACATTGTGTAAAATTGTTAAAAGAAATATGTAAGTAAATGTTATGTAGTAATAACTTGTAAGGTAAATGGTAGCTTTTAGGTAAAAGTAATTGTTAATAGATCAAAGTAAAATATAATGAGATCATAAAAATTGTAAAAATACTTTCCTTGTAAAATTTGAGTGATATAATAATTATCGTGCAGTTTTTAAGAAAAACGTCGTAATAATATAAATTTAACGATTTATATATACAAAATAAATTTAAAACACTAGGTAAACTAAGAATATAGTTTTTATAAACTAAATGTAAGTATAAAAATATATCGGGATCATTTTTAGAAGTAACGGATTAAATATTCAAAATAATAACTCACGCGATAACGTTTATTTAATATAGAATTTACGCGTTTAATGTGAAATGCAAAATCATGAATGAACTAACATGATGCAAATGATGCTAATGAAATGTAGACTAAACTTAGTCCATATGAAATGTTCGTGATGATATGATCATGAATTTGGAACACGTAAACCTAGTTTACGATAAATGTTGCTAAACCATAAAGGTTTAGAATCAACTTGAAATTGAATTAAAACATGTTAACACAACCACTTTGGAACACGCAAACATAAACCTAGTTTAAAGGTCGATAAATGTTACAAATGATGTAGTAATGCATGAATTGTTTTGACCTCCAAATGACTTCTTGGACCTCTAAAGTTTCACGGAGTCAAGCGGAGTCCGTATGCAAAAGTTATGGCCAAAATGGTGAAGGTGTGTCGGGAACAACGAGTCTTCCAATATGTCTTCGTTTAGCTTCTTTTCTTCAATTCTTTCTCGTTTTCCTTCTTGAACTTTATTCTTGAGTCTTTGGACCACTAACTTGATGACTTTATCTTCTTGAATATACTCATAAGTCTTGCTTTGGTCGGGAATTCTTCGTATATGGAGAAATCTTCATATTTTACTTCTTTTTCCGTCTTTTCCTCCACTTTCCTGTAATTGGCTACAAATGAACTAGCAAACGCACTTTGATACGATTAAGCATTAAAAGCGTATGATTATAGCCAAATAACATACATAAAAGCACGGATAACGCTACTAAAAACATGCACAATTTGAGCGTTATCACCCTCATTGTTTCTTCTTTCTTCATTCTTGCTCGTAGTTTTGTATTCTTCATAATTCCCAACATGACGTATATCTAATATTTGATCTTATGGTTTGATTGTTCCAGAGATACTACCTTGCAACATCTCATGAAATAACACGACTTGACTCGATTACAAAAGCACCTGTTATTCACTATTTCTCTGAGAGCATTTCTGGCGTTATGACAATTAGGTGCTTTAGGAAACAGGGTAGATTCGTTTAAGAAAATGTAGATCGTGTGAATGGAAACACGAGAATGGATTTCCACAATAATGGATTGAACTGGTGGTTAGGTTTTCGTTTGGAGTTTCTTGGAAGCTTATTTACATGCACTTCCTTTGTGTTCATGATCGTCTTACCTAGCGGTATTATTAAACCGGTAGATTTGCAAATTAGCCCTAAACTTTCTTGTAACTTTTTTCTCTATAGACTAATCTTGAAATGGGCACTTTTATCGAGAACGTTGGATTATCACTCTTGTATGGGTTGTCACTCAATGGAGTTTTATTTTGGGTTTTATATATGAAATTTGTTTGTGGAAAACCGAATGGTTTCTTTTGAAAGGATTAAATAATTCACCAACATACCATCGGAAGCCGAATGGGTGAAAAAGATAACCTCCTCCTTCAAACTGGCCATCTCAAGCCAATATAGCGCTCAAAGATTTGCGGTAATCAACTAATATGAGAATGCAATCTGAATCTAAATTGTGGACTTTTAAGAGTGTAATATCGGTTCGGATCACATGTTACTTTGTGAGTACAGTTCGATATCGTCCAAACACGCCTCACGGTGATCAAAGGCATTACCCTAAGCATTAAAGGAGGTGAAAAGATCGGTGTGGTTGGTAGAACCGGTGGAGCAAATCAACTCTAATCCGTGGTTACTGTTTAGGTTGGTTGAGCCATCGGTGGAAGTATAACCATTGATGGCATCAACATCTCCACCCTTGGATTACATGATCTTAGGTCTCGGTTTGGGATCATTCCTCAAGAACCAATCCTTTTCGAAGGCATTGTGAGAAGCAACATCAACCGATTGGTCAACATTCGGCGAAGAGATATGGAGGGTAATCTTACTTTTACATTTCCGTGCATCCGTATGCAATGATGTCTAACCTATTTTGATATTTTTAAGCCATCGATCTAAAATTTGCTTTGCGAGTCATGAGCGATGCCAACTTAACGACATTGTAGCTACAAAACACGGTAAACTAGATTACTGCGGTAATAGAAACTAATCTATAAACTCAATTTTAGTAAGCGAAGGAAAAATCCTCTTATATCTATGTCTAAATTATGTTCCTTAGTTGTTGATAATGGTGATAATTGGAGTGTGGGACAACGACAACTTCTATGTTTGGGACGTGTGATCTTTGAAGCATAGTAGGTCGTTGTTCATGGATGAAGCAAGCTGCTTTTGTTGATTCACGACGGATCTTGTAATTCAAAAATCATACGAGAGGACTTTTCCGATTGTACTATCATTAGCATTGCTCATGAATACCAACCGTCATGGTTTGTGATCGTGTTCTAGTCATTGATGCTGGTAGTACTCTCATCCCTGTTTAAAATGTAACGGCCGACTCTAGATTTCTCTATATATTTTTTTTGAATGAAATTAACTTGACGTAACTCATAAACTGAATTAACCCAAACTAGACATATATTTACTTCATAGAAAATGTACATAACATTTACTATTCGATAAGACCCGTACATAACCAAAATGGGTCATTTTGGGCTAGAATGGCTTTATGCCAAACGCCCCCTTTACACGACACATAATCGATCTGGGGTCTCGGCTCGTAAAGAGGTCGACATCGGGTTGGGTGGAGAAAGGGAGCAAGTCTTACGGCCAGCAGATATCTTGCTCTATTCCTGGGATGGAGGGCAAGACGTATGTGTCGATTTGACGGGGTCATCTCTCCTCACGCAAACTGGTATGATTGATTTTGTGCCAGGTCGTGCGGTGATTGATGCCGCAAAACGTAAGCGCGTCAAGTACGGAGCTAAATATGCGGATATTGGATATGGGTTCTTCCCTTTCTCATTTTCCTCCTTGGGGGAACTTGAGGCATATGCGGTGACCTTACTTAAGCGGATCCAGAAGTTCTCTATAACTCAAGACATTGGGGTGCGTGCTGCTACTCATATCTTCAGTAGGATTAGTTTTGCTATTGCTAAAGGTGTGGGAACCCAGATTGTTTCGAATCTCCCCACTAATTTCCTGTAATTCTATGGTTTTTTTTCTAATGAAAGTGATGTTTATAATAAAATAATAATAATACAATAATAATAATAATAATAATAATAATAATAAACCCATTAATAAGCTGTAACAAAAAAAATATATAAAACCTAAAAACCCTAAAATCCATTTAATAACACCAAACTATCGGTTTAATGTTTCTGATTACTAATAACATTCAAAGATTCAAATATCATCATCACCATCATTCATCCAACATGAAAGTACCGGTAGATGCGTTTTAGACCTTTATAAAGTCAAATCAACTTGTGGAAGCGTTGCTTTGCACCCAAGATTGGATAAGAAGGGATATAATGGAAATAAACGTAAAGAAAATTGAAGATCTTTTGAATGATGACGAGGTTAAGTGATGGAGCATTAAGCGATTTTGGAGGTTTGGAATACAAATGCGTGTTCTTGATACTTTTGAACAATTATAAACTTATATTTTGACATTTTGTGTTTTTGACTATGTTATTTTGAACAAATGAAATTATTGGAACGATTTGCATTGTTATAGACATTTTGTGTGTGGTTGTATTGATACAACATGTCATTTATAAATTATCGACAATGATGAAAAAAAAGAATTTTTAAAACATTTTGGTTCTCGTCGGGAAAACCGAAAATTCCCGTACCAGAACCGAACCAATGAACTTGGGACGGTTTCGATTCCACATTTTTCTTGTTTTCGGTTCTCGGTTCTTCCGGTTTCGGTTCTGGTTTGGTTCGGTTCCAGTACCATGGACACACCTAATAAGTAGTTGTAGGTGTAGATTATGGGGAATTTGAGAGATTATCAAATATCATTTTTTAAAATATGTGATAAGTTTTGTCTGTTAAATAAAGTTTATATTTTAAGTGGCTTACTTTTTTAAGAAATAAACATAATTTTTGTCAAACATTAGAATAAGTATATTTGGCGAAAGTAACTGTAATTGTAACTGGAGATGTGGTTGTAGATAGAGATGGATTGGGAAGTTAAAAATTGATATTATTTTTATAAGCTACATGAAGTATCATTTGATTTTTTTTTTAAATCTCTGATAAGTTATGTCTGTCAAATAAAAATTAGTTTTTCAAAAAATAAACATAATATTCTCATAATTATGTGTCAAAACATGCCCATAGTCTTTTTTGTTTGGTCTTTTAGTAACCTTTTGTTATAACTAAACGAGTACCCGTGCATAGCTATGAGATTTTATAGCAGCGATAATTATAGTTGGCATATTTTGGTTAGATATTTCGTGTAACGTTTATACATACAACGTAAAATAATCAAAATATAATTATAAATGGTTGTAACATACGGTAATTAAACTCAAAGAACAATTTTTAAACGTATAGAAACATTTAGTGAAATTGAAAATGAAACGTGACAAAAATTAGTTAAAACATTCATCTTCTCCTACATATTTTTAAAGCTTTTTCTACAAATAATGCTTTATACAAAAAGTTGAAATAATAAGTAGATTAAGTATGCATTAAAAGTGATTGATAAACTTTTTAATGGTTGTTATAAGACAACTATTTAAAAACAACTCAAAATTTTTTTGTTGGGAAATTAAAATAAAAAATCTGAAATTTAAAAGGGTATTGTGGGTATACCACATTACTCACTTAAATTTTTTTTTTCCTTAAAATGCTTTATATATTATAGATAAATGAAATTTGAATAAAAAAATATTAATTTTCAAAAGTATATAAAAATGGTAAACAATATCTTAAATAAATTAACTTGTTGAATTTAAGAAGTTATTAAATAAATTAACTTGTTGTAATTTAAGAAGTCAGTTAACTACACATTAATTTGACCACATTGATCATGAAGGATTTCAAGTTTAAACATTTGTTTTCTAAAAGGTATTATAGGCATTATACATTGTCCAAATTTAAAAATTTCAAGTTAAAGGAAAATTATGCATGTTTTATAAGTAGTAGAGATATACCCCCCTCCCTTATCAAGTGCGTTGCCATCATCTCTTTAAAAATGATAAATATTATCTTCTTCTACACCAACCAAATATGCACTTTTTTAGTTTTTACATATATAACATAAAAAACATTAAAATTAAGAGACTAATACTAACCCTTCATTTTTAACTAAAATAAACACCCACTTCCATCACCTCTCACCCAAGATTCCTTAATTAAAACTTACTTTCACCTTTTTTTTGCTAGAAAATAATATCTCAAAAATCGTTAATTGTTAAGCGAAACAAATTACACGATTATGATAAGCATTTAATTTTTTTTATCGACGATAATATATTAGAAAGGAAACTAGCAAGGCGCTAGAAAATTACAGAGGCGATTGTAACCAATCGTTCCAACTATTACAAAGATTACCTCTAAATTTAAGCCAAGAAAAAAAAAGACAAATAAAAAAAAATATCAAACTTCCTCATATAATGAGAGTTGAATGTGATATTAATTCTAAAACGCCAAAGAGTCCAACAAGTATCCATGAAGATGGCATAAGCACGATCCTTCTTGATCTTAGAGGCGCGCCAAGAATCATACTAATTGTCCCAATCTTCACATGAGATAAAGAACGAGAACGTAGAGCTAGTATAAGATCGAACAAGACGCCAAACGAAAGAAGCCATGTCACATGTGAAGAAGGTGTGCACATTTATTTCTATAAACCCATTGCAAACATGCATGTAATCGAATCAATGTCTAAACCTCGGGAAGACAAGTTAATACTATGAGGAACCTATCTAAGAACAATCGCCACATGAAAATATTAACCTTCTTAGGATCATCTTATATCATCGAGTGCTTGGGGATAAGATAGGAAGAGTGTTCTTATAAATGTGCTTCCTAGCCCTGTTTACCGAGAAAGTGGTATCATGGGAAAGAATCCAGATGCAAGAATCAAAATCTCCTATCTCTTCAGTCTTCAAACTAGAATTATCAAGGATAAGACTATCGAATTCAGTTTTCATTCTATCCACATTAACCGGCCTACTCCAATCCCAAGCCAAGGAACCATTTACGATACGTTTCCTAATAAAGCCAACTTTGTTATTTTCCAGATGGTACAATCGATTATATCTAATGCAAAGTGGCTCGTCACCTATCAATGTATCCTTCTAGAAACAAATGGAAGAACCATCACCAACCTTGAAACAAATGGAGCTAAGAGGAACGATACCACTCGGGTGAAGATGATTAATCGATCCAACAATTCTAGCCCATACCCCATTAGTTTGATAGCCTCTAAGATCAATACCTGCTTGATCACCATGAATTGCTTTGACCATGTGTACCCATATAGCGTTTGGATTTTTAAAGAGATTCATCTTCACTTCAATAAAAGAGACTTATTGAAAGCTTTAAGGCTTCCGACGCCAAGAACTCCTTTATCAAAAGAAGGTAGAGTATTGGACCATTTAACCGATGCAAGCTTCTTGATATCCTCGTAACCACCCCAAAGAAGGAAGCACAAAGACTTTCGAGAGACTTAACAACCGTTTCAAGAACTTTGAATATAGACAGGTAATAAATACCAAGACTACCTAGCACATATTTGATGAGAGTAAGGCGGCCGCCTATGGAAAAAAGGTTAGCCTTCTATCCCGACAATCTAGCCTTAAAACGATCAATGAGGACCTCCCAATTCACGATACGACTCATATTCTAAACAATAGGCAAACCAAGATAGGAAAAAGGGTAAGAACCAGCTTCACATCCCGTACAAGAGGCCATAGACTCGATTTCATTATTCGAAACCCCAACTCCAAAAACATTCGTTTTCTGGATATTAATCTTGAGGCCAGAAGCGATGAAAAAAATGTTGAGGATCCGAATAATATTTTCCATATCATTTTGATTCCACTAGAAAAGAAATATGACATCATCTGATAAAAAATATGAGATAAATGAGTACCCGAAGAACCAATCTTGACTCCATGAAACATATTTTCTGCCAAACCATCCTTAAGAGCCATATGTAGACCTTCCATAACAATAATGAATAAGAGAGGCGACAAAGGGTCCCCTTTCCTCAAACCTCTCTTTAAACAAAACTCCGAAGTAGGACTCTCATTAACTAGAATAGAATTCCTAGACGACATTAAGCCAGCTTTAATCCAAGTACGCCATCTAATTCTAAACCCCAACTTGTCTAAAACATAATCAAGGCACTTCCAACTCACAGAATCAAAAGCTTTTTCAAAATCAGCTTTGAATAACATCATCTTCTTTTTATGTTTCTTGTATCAATCAATAATCTCGCTAAGAATAAGAGGACCATCAAGGATTTTCCTACCCGAAATAAAAGCAGATTGTTCAGGACTAAGGATTGAATAAATAACCTTTGACAATCTATTTGCAAGAATTTTTGCAACAATCTTGTAGTGAAGACCAATAACAGAAATAGGTCTATAATATTTGATAAATAGAGGGTTAGAAACCTTCGGGATAAGCGTAATGAAAGCAGAGTTAGAACCTTGGGGAAACGTACCAGTAGAGAAGAAGTTAACCATGAACGCCATGTTTCAAAAGCTCCAAAAACTTTTTAATGAACATAAAAGAATAACCATCTGGACCCGGGGCTTTTTGACTACCACAATCCTAAATCGCCGCCTTGTATTCATCCATAGAAACCATGGCCTCAATAGGATCCTGATCAGAAGTGCTAAACCGATGAGCATGCGTCATTAGGGGAAACGAAATCGGGGAGTCGTGACTGTTACGTCCTATTTCCGGCTTGACTGGAAATTACTCGATTTTTAAAACTTTGACGCGGAACGTTTGACTATTACTTTTCATCATTTAAACTCTTCAATAAATGACAAGACTATGACATTTGAACATTGACAATCCTTATTATAACATGTACTCAATTACTTTTTAAACCAAGGGCACAAGACTATAATAAAACATCTTTCGTTGCTGTAAATCGGGCTGACGTCGACATCTTATAAGCTGCGACGCCATCACCTTTTAACAATGACTCGAAACACATTTTCAGATTTAACACGCGACGGCTCAAGGGATTTTAAGCCCGACGCCGTCCCTATTGGCCGGACGCCGTCTCCCATAAATGCGACGCCGTCAGGTCTACTGACCGGCACATTTTGAAAGCAAAACTGCACAATCATTCTTGACTCTTTTCAACCAATTCAACACTTGAACATTTACAAAATAACTAAAGACCTTATATACTGTAACTAAACCATCCATGATGTATTTTAACACTTATTTGACCCATTCAACCCAAAATGGTTAGAAATACACTTTAATCCAAACACTCTAAAATACTATGACAACCATGACGCACACTTGTTGATTTAAGATACTTTTACAAAACTATAAAAGACTCTCGGGGGTACAAACTCATCACACGAGCTCGATATCTACCTAGCTCCTAGTATTACATTTTACCAACTTCCTTTATCAAGTCATTACCCGTCATCCAATTCAAGCCATAGCACTTCCGATACTCATGAACCTACAAGAACATAACAACTATAACATGTAAGTGATTACGCTTAGTAAGTAACTGGCTAATACATGCTCAATATATCCATCATTATATATATGCATCACAACCATATAATTCATAACACGCAACTATTCAATTAGCACGTAAGGCATCGAACACATA
This sequence comes from Chrysanthemum lavandulifolium, assembly GCA_022545495.1. NCBI lineage: Eukaryota > Viridiplantae > Streptophyta > Magnoliopsida > Asterales > Asteraceae > Chrysanthemum > Chrysanthemum lavandulifolium. Next base: position 200,043,264 of record CM040238.1, read on the forward strand.
CCTTAGCCATTTAATAATTTCAAGACATAGCTATAATCACCCAATATAAAGTATCAAGGTCAACACCCTTTAAAGTATCTAAAACCACTTAACACAACATTAAAATCACATACTATAACAATTTCATATCAAACACATAGTAACCAAGTTACTTACCTTAGCTAGCCAAGCTAAGCTCTTATGAGATTATCATCATCTTCCATCATTTCCATCACCAACATCATCCAAAGCTAACATCCTTAACAAATAATCATAATACACTTAAGACATCATCAATTAATCATAGCTATGGTTTACACGACCATTTGGCTTACATAAATAACTTCTAATCATCATATAATCATATATTGATTATGTGATGATTCAACCCATATATTACTCAACTTTTACCCATAATGATATTCTTCCAAGATTACTATAATTCTTTATAATCAAACCTTATGATCATATTCAATTTACCCGTTTACTCCAATTTAATCAAAAGGGGTTTCATCCAATTAGTCTATAATATCCCAATTAGTGTTTAAAAACATAATTACCCAAAACCCCTAACTTGGGTACATGAACCCTAACTCTTCAATTAACTATTAACACATCAATTAAGTATACTTACCTTGCAAGGATCATCTCTATAACTTCCCATTAGGGAAGGCACCCTTAATTCATCACCAATTGGTCTTCAAGACCAACCCATGTTTTCCCTCCATTCTTCTAAAACCGACCTTCTCCAATGCCCGAAACTTTTTGAGAATTATGTATTTTATACTTAAGGCTTTCTTCATTTTAAAGTTATTTTACCATTGACACTTTTGGTCCCTCAAGCCCCTTTCTTTCTATTTTGGCCACAAGACACTTATTTTAAGTTTACAATGTGGCAACTTAGGTCCCCCTCATTTATATAACTATAGCATAACAATTGTTAATTATTAGTTTGACTATCGAGTTAACTAGTCAATCCCGTCAAATCCTTAGACCATATTCATCTAGGGTAGGGCCTATTTGTATTTCGGGATACGGGTGTAACAGTGACAACTAAAATTATCCTTTTAGAAGCTAAGGAAATCCGCTTTTGTAATTGTCACAACCGTGAAATTTTGAGTCATTATTTTACTATTTTTTTTACTTATCATCCTATTTTAATTAAATTTACTTTTACCAGGAAAGTTTACCACGTACGTCGTAACATGTACTCGTGATTTAACCCAGACTGTGCCCAGTCTACCTATATATGCATTTTATTTTTCTCACATACTTATTTTGATATGGAATATTTTAATTTTCTATTTCTACGCGAAGTTTACACTTTTTACATTTTACGCGTTTTGAGTCTACGTTTTTATATTTAATTACGTTTTAACATTTTGAAAAGCCCAAGTCTCCTATGAAATATTAAAATTAGTCATTTTAACACTTCATAACAATTTTATAACATTTTTTTAACGTTGTTCCAAATTTCACGTTTTTAGGTTACCCGATAAACCATAGAAATGAGGATGACGATCATAGTTTTAGCTTATAACTTTTGGCCTTAATCAAAAGATGAATTAATATCAAAGAACAAAGAACTAAAAACAATTTCCACTCTTAGAATTCTTCAACCCTCTTGTGCACTTATGATCTTGTGCTAGGACTTGTGAAAGATCTTGATCACTTGTGTAGCTTGCAATCTAGCCAATGGATGAAGAAACTTATAACTAAAATCATGTAAAGCTTGACAAGAGCTTTAACAATGATATGGAACTTGAATCTTGGAAATCAAAGATGATGAAGCTATGAGATATTATGGTGGCTGATTTTTGTGATGGAAATAAGAGAGAATGAATGAGTTTGTTATATAATATGATGAGGAGGTTAAGACATCAGGATATTTAGTTAACTTAGCCATGTAAGTAAACACTTGTATTAATCTTGGACTAGATGAATTCTCACCAAGGCAAGTGTCTTGGGGAGCCATAATAAAACGTCACATATGGCATTTGGGGGATAAGTATGTAGTTTTTGATAATATATTGAGTTACGGAGTGTATTTGGTCCCGATAATTACTATCGTTAAGTATTTAAATCGCGAAACTTAAAACCGGGTATCTTAAAAATATAAAAATTCTAAAAAAATATTAAAACTTATTAGTATACTCTATAAAAGTATATTAAATGAGTGATAAGTTTAACGAAGCGCGTAAACATTGTTAAAACCTAAAAACATGGGTTAAACACGCGTAAAACGTAAAACGTACGAAGTTTACTGTAAATGGAAAAAGTAAAATGTGACATTACAAATATGATTATTATGAACTTAAAAGACTTATAATGTGTAGATTGGGCCTAGCCTAGTGTCGGTTGGTGTTAAATGTACGTTAAGTCTAAAACCAGAAATGTTAAATATCTAGTTAAACTTAGTTAGGAAGTTTTAGAAAATATCTAAATAGCTTAGCTTAGTTAGGAAGTTTTCATGACTAGGTAAATAAGTAAAAATAACTAAGTAGTTTTAGATATTTACAACTTAGTTAATTTAGTGTAAATATTGTGTAGTTTGATATTGTTTAGTTTATAAATCAAGGGATGATTTTATGGTCAAAGGGGGAGGGAAATGTGTTGACTTTTCCAAAAATGTAAAGTTTTTAAATGTTTTAGAAAATTCGGTGCATGTATAGGTCAAGTATTCATATACGTAACATTGTTTAAAACGCAAGTTTAGACTCGTAAATCACAGGGTCTATTTTGTAACATTTGAAATTAAATTTTAAAATTTCATATAATGATTATGAGTGGATTAAAAATTAATATAAGGTGATAAAAATGTTCTAAGTAGGTTTTTGTTACGCGCGGGATAACCTAAACGGTTATATTTAATGTTAAAAATTGTACGCGATTTTTTGGATAAAATGTTTATGTTTTGAATAAATATTAACGTGAAATTTTCGAGTTGTTACAGTCTTACCACCATAATGGGAATTCCATCCCGGAATTCAGTGTGTGTTATCCGATGTTGAAGTGGCTAGGAAAAAGTGTTGGTATATGCGGCAAATTCTAATCTTCACGTTCCTAAGTTTCTAAGCATAGAATGTGTTATGTACCCTTATAAGTTTTCGGTGGCGGCTTAAGTTGGTAATCTAAAGTGTTAGTTCTTGCTAAGATCTTATAAATTCCAATGTATCTTAAGTTCGGCTTTTATCGCTTACCAAAACGAATAATAAATTATCGTATTGAGGCTCTGTTGGAAACGCTCCTAAACATTATTATGAAGTGTTAGTCATTTATATGTAATAGGTTGCATTTATATGGCTTTTATGTTAGTTATTAAGGCATGGTTTATGTAGAAAGCCCATAAGCCCATGCTAAGGCCCATGAGGTCTAGGAAGGGACTAGATATGTTGCTCTAGCTCCCTTCCCCTATAAATACTCTTGTATACTCTCATTTGAAAGTGTTGTTCACTCATAATACAATTCTTCGCATAACCTTTCTATATTATCATTCGTGTGTGTGTTTGTGTGTGCAACCGTCCCTCCATACCTTATTTCTATCATATTGATGCTTGTGTTAAGTTATGGTGACCTAACAGTGGTATCAATCGCCATCTAGTTGGGTGAAACCCTTTGTTTTTGAAGTTATTATTTGTACGCTTACGCGTACAAAATTTCTTCAATGATCTTCAAAGCTGTTGGTTAACTCAGTGTTTTCTTGCTTGGATAAGCCTGAAAACACTTCGACTTGTGGATATCTTTTACACTTGGATAAGTGTAAAGGATTTTTTGGGTAAAACCCTAAGTTTACGCATAAGCTTAAACTCTTACGAGTAAACACTTTACACCCAAGCTTGCTTATGCCTAAGGTTCTTACTTCTAAGAATTTAGTTTACGCATAAGCTTACGTTTAACCTAAAGCTTACGTGTAAGAAGTATTTATGCCTAAGCTCTATTATTTACGCGTAAAAGGAAGTTACGCGTAAGATCATCAGTGTTACGCCTAAGTCTTGTTTACGCCTAAGTGTACTTCATCAACAACATCAAGTTTCATTCGACTACAAAGATCCATCATCAACACAAGTTTCAAGATGTCTCAACCACCATACTCCAAATACTTTCCTCATGAGTATCCTCAACAACAACAACAACTCAATTTCAACAACCATCATCAGTTTACTTTCCTCAAGGAGCACAACCTCTTCCACCACAAATCCCTCAACCAAACCCTCGTCAACAATATCAACATGCTAACTAGTTTCAATATCAGTTTCCAGCTAAGTATGCTATGAATGTCATAACGCAGAAGGAACCTTCTTGGTTTGCAAAGATGTGTGAAGCTTTAAGCAGCTAACAATCCATTCAAGAAGCTGGATCCATTGATAGACCTCCAATGCTTACTCCCGGAAACTATGATCAATGGGTGATAAGGTTTTTTAGGTTTTGTGATCTCAAGAAACCACATGGTAAGTTTTTGAAGAAGGTCATTCTTGAAGGTCCTTTTCAAATGCCTACTACAACAGTCCTCGGAGATCCAACTGCTGATCCACCAAGAGATAATGTTACCACCACTCTCAGATTAGATCAACTCGCTGCAGAACAACTACTTCACTTGGAAGCAGATGAACTTGGAATGCAATATATCCTTTTGGGTTTACCCAATTCGATTCTTCTCAGTGTTGATGCTCAGAAAACTGCAAAAGCTATGTGGGAACACATTCATCTTCTAATGGAAGGCACAAAAATCAATCAAGAAGACATGGAATCAAAACTTTACTTATCCTTTGAGAATTTCATGATTGAACTAGGGGAATGATTAGAGTCATACTATCATCGGTTCTTTGACATCATCAATGACTTGGACAAACACGACATCATTATGCCAAGGATTGCAATCAATACAAAGTTCCTCAGCTGTCTTGGTCTTGATTGGGAAAAGTATGTTACATTCATCCGTCAAGCTAAGAATCTTCATCAAACAACGTCGGTTGTTGTATGACTATTTGAAGCACCATCAAAAGGCGTGAACAATGACAAAATTATCAGTGGAGTCCCTGCATCTCCAACTTTACGGATAATCAAACTCTTGCTTTGTACACTCAAGCTTGTTATCCTCAATTTCCAAACTTGCCAAGCTGTCTTCACAAATCCACCACAATAATATGCTTAGATTACACCATATGATTCTTCACAACAATCACAAGAAACTCAATGGTCCCCAACAACAACAACGATTCCGCGCTACGGTGAGACACCAAATGAGGATGCGAAGCTTTCGATCGTTGAATCAAGGATTTTCGTTAATTGCTAGAGCCTTGGAGATTTGCTATGAATCTAACAACCATATTAGTACCTCATCTAACACAAGGAATCAATTGTTGTTAACAATGGAAGGGTTGAGGTTCAAAACCATAAATGGTCGTCAGTTCGCAATGGTCAAGTATTTAATGCTAATGGAAGGAATAACATGGGTGCTCCACAACATGAGTTCAAATGGTTGATCGGGGAAAAGTTCGATGGGATTAATGGTCTTGATGCTACAAGCGCAAGGAGAAGGGTCATCGGCTAATGCTTGCCCAAAGCGAGAACAAGAGGTGGCGCTTATCACAAGCGAGGCTTTACTCTTGGCTCTCAAAGATGAAGTGGTGAAACACTTACCAACAAAACGAGCTTCATGGCTAATTGATGCGAGTTTCTTGACCGGGTTTTAATATATATAATGTCTCGTTATACCTATGGTCTACCTAATGCACTAACAGGCGGTGTGCCGATCGTGTGTAGTGTAGTATTTGGAAAAGCGAGGTCGTCCCAAGAGCTATGTGTGTTGGATTAATACTAAGTCTAGATGTCACAGATTTTAATATGATTTCGATAAGGAATTAACTAACTAAAGCAGATAAAAGGCAAAGGTGTAATCAATAGAGGAGAGTGGTGCTAACCTAGTAATTCATCCTAGCTAGTAATGTCTACGCCTAATTACTTCCAATTACTTCAAGTGGGGTCAAAGTTGAGGCGACAACATTTGGTCAATTCGATCTAACCTATCGGCAAAGATGCCACCCTTTGGAGAAGTCGGTGTCCCTCGTAAGTCCGGTTGCTCTGGTCCCTAAGCCGAGTCATTAAGTACCGCTACATTCTAGACTTATAATAGTGAGTGCCGGGCGTTAGCAACAAACACTACTTTAATTCTTAAGTTCATCAAGCGGTAGGTGATCAGGTTGGTCAAATCGCACAAGTAGAAAGGGTTGTCGGTTGGTCATATCTTACCTTCCGTCTCGATCTACTCACTTAGGGTCGATTGGTCATATCTCCTAAGCAACTAGCCTCTACCACCATTCAAAACTACCGAAACAAGGGTAGCTACTAATAAACTATGCATGCATACACTTAGAAATAATTATACGGAGTAATGTAAGCGCAAACAAAACAATTAAGGAATCATAACTAGGCCCGCACCAAGAGGTGCTTAGCCACTCATATTAACCATACAAATCAATTCAATATTCAATGTTACGAAATACATGAATCGAAAGTAAAGAAAGATAAAATGCTAATGCTTATCGTGGGGGTGATTTCTCCCTTGGAGCGACTCCGTATGCTCCTCTAGACCCGCCTTTGGCTTCTTCCCACATTCTTTGGTTGTGGTGTGTGAAATGGGATGCTTTGAAATCTTTGGAAATCGTGGGGTATTTATAGGCGGATCGGGTTCTGGCGTAACTAATAGAATAGTTATGCCGTAATCTTCTATTTCTTTGTAATTTGCACTAGATCTGCTGGTTCTGGCGTAACCTTATAAGTAATTCGCCGTATCTTCAATATTTCTTGGTTCTGTTGGGTTTAAGCAAGAGTTATGGCGTAGTTATCGGTGCGGAACCTCATTTAACCTAATATAGTTACGTCGTAATCTTTTGGGAGAGTTACGCCGTAATATTCGATGAGTTGGCTTTACGAGTCACGCTTTAGTTACGGTAATGTGAGAGATGAGTTCGCGTAACTTCTTCAAAATGAACATACTCGGATAAATCTTTGATAATTCTCCAATTTCGCGTCTCTTTAGCTCGATGCTCGTAATTTACATGAAAGTTGAAAATAATGGAAAACAAGCATAAATCCATATAAATGATATAAATTACAAGCATTATCGGGGGAAATTGACACTTAATATTCAGGATTATTTGATGTTATCAAATATTCCCCCACTTGAAATCTACTTGCCCTCAAGTAGACCTTATTAGAAAGATTCCTAAAAAGATATCTCCCATAACCTGGAAAATATAAGTTTATAAATCCCTTATGCTAGAATAAAACAAAGCCGAACACCTCACGAAATGGGAATGAAACACTCACATCTCTCAAATATTCTAAGTGTCAATTTCGGGGTGACCACTCAATCGCACAATCATAACATGTATTCTATCATAAGCTTGGCGGTTACACAAATCTCCACCACTAGAGTTAAGAGCAAAACAATTTTCGAAGGCAATATGGGTAGACACGACAAAGGTGAAGGGGGTGACTTGTCATTACTAACATGTCACGGCGAAGTGGACAAAATCAATGATACATGACCAAATCCATGGCCAAGACACCAAATATTGCTCGCTGCATCACCTAGACACGCTTCATGACTAAAGGGTAGGATAAGACATGAGATATATAAATGGTGTAAAATAAAAATCAAGTAGGTAGTCTAAATCTATAACCAAGTCATCACCACTTACCGTCCGCCCAAAGTTCAAGCTTTGAAGTTAAGAAACCGGATCATCAAATACTAGATAGATGTGTCATTAGAGGACGTCATGATGGGCACACTACCTTCTCTCCAACTATTGGCATAATTACCAACTTCAATCTTCGAATATGACCGAGGTGGCCTCCTCGATCCTAAATCTATATGAAGCTCATAACATGGTGCTTATAACATTGCACTTTACAATAAACCAAATAACATAACTATATTTTTTTTCAACATAAACATAACAACTAAACATAATATCCCCCACTTGAGATGAACAATGGGAATTCGGGGGGTCTTCAATGATCTTTAAGAATATGTCGTCGACGAAAGCGTGATCTCCGAACCTTTCTACTTGAACCTTGAACTTAGGCAAATGATGACTTCCCAATCACAAACAAAGACTACAGGGTAGGCTAAGGTGTATAGGTGTATCGAAACAATATATTGGGTTAACACAATGAAAGGAATGGCTCAGAAGGGTGTTTCTAGGGGTATCTTGCACTAAAGGTGAGTGCAACAAAAGGGTTTCACCAGGGGGTCGAGAAGTCGAGGTGCCTAATCGATAGACACACAATGGTAGGCTATTTGGGTGATAATCCTATAAGATTGCCTTCTTAAACTGAAAAGTTCAAATACATCGAGCTAACTCAACATACCTCGTCTATGGTCTCGAAATGATGCAAAGGCCAAGTTCTAAAGTTTACAAGCTACCGGCACACTCATAATTTGGTGGAATTGGGGTAAAATATAGGAAACGGATAAGGCTAATCTCACCATATAATATCAAGGGTTGTATGTGCTCGACTAAGGTCTATTCTAGTTAGGTTAAGAAAAACATGTAAAAATTTTAAAAATGGCAAAAATTTTCAAAATAAACTAGAAAAACGAGGGCAAAATAAAGTTTAAGAGATAATTGTACTCCCTTCCCCCCACTTGAATTGTACAAAGTCCCTTTTGTACTAAGCGTTAAATAAAGGTGAAGAGAAAAGTAGATATAGAGCGAGAACTTCCCTGAAATTTGCTCCAAAAAGAAACAAGGCCCACGAAAAAGAGACGTGCCTTTGTATAAGCATCCATGAGCAAACTTTAATCCCTGAAATCACACTACCGACAAGCATAATTCTAAAAAGAAAAAAAATGAAAAATGAAAAACAAACCTAACTCACTTTCGTAGGAATCACGGTTGCATTTAGCATTAGCAACAAGCCTTTTAAACCACTTAGTGTCCCAAGTGGATGAGTGAAGTCTCATGAGGGTTTACAGGGAACACACCCACAAAGTTTATTTAAAATACTAATACAAGGTTATTGCGTATTAAAAATGAAAGAAGTAAAACAGAGGATAGTTACGCCGTAACTCTTAGATGGAGTTACGCCGTAACTCTTAGATGGAGTTACGCCGTAACTAGGCAAAACATGGCATACGCTGTAAGAGTGTAGCTACAGCGTAACTCTTGAGATGGTATTACGCCGTAATTGGTAATGCATCGAAATGCAACTGCAGGGGTTGGTTCAGGCGTAACCTTGAGATGAGATTCTGCCGTAACTATATTGAATCGACATCTGCTGCAATGACAATCGATCCTTGTTTCACGCAAAAATGATTAAAAACACAAAACCCTCTGAAATGGAAATAAAACAAAAGAAATGGATAATTGGGTTGTCTCCGAAAGAGCACTTTATTATTATTCTGAGTCTTTAAGTTAGACTCGAGCCTCGGGATTTATGGTGGTCTTTGGACTTGGCCCACCTCTTCCATGTCCTTCATCAAGTTATGCGACCCAGCGACATTTGTGGCGGTCTGAAGGTATTCTTTAGTCTCGATCTTTCGAATTTTGTAAAATTTTTCCTCTGGTCCTAAATGATATTGAGTGAACTCATATTTTTTGGCTATAATCGGTGGCGGTCTCTTAAACAGGATGCCAAGAAGTTTGCATCTTCTTTTCTCATGTACTTTATCATCGGGGTCAATGAACCCATCTTCACTTTGTAGCTCGAGGTAGTCAAAATCATCGTCATCGAAAACGGTATCTTTAAGTTGGTTATCGTTGAGTGAATTTTTCACGAGCATTTGTTTGCATTCCTCTTGTTCCTTCTTCGATGAGTCCTTGGTGTCATCATCTGATTCTCCATTTGGAACTTCGTTGTTAGGTTGATCTTTACTCATACACCCATTCCAGATTTTTTCCTTAGTTAGCGCATCAATTTTTCCGTATTTGATTACGACCTAATCGTGAATCCTAGATCATCTGGCCAAGGCAATTACATTCTTTCGAGACATTATTCGAGGTCCATAGGAACTTCGTCTTCCCAGCTCTCTCAATGCTTCTTCCCCGTTACATTCATAATCAAAAGGGTTGCAAGAAGCCCAAACATTTCCGTCAGTGGTTTTAATTTGTTCACACCAATGATTTTGAGTCCCTTCATCATTGTTATTGCCAAAAGGAATATCGTCGAGGGGTTAATGGTCTTTCCTCGAAGAATACGTCTTTCATATTTGAGCTCCAGATTTCTCAACAAAACTGAATTAATTATTGCATCACCGAACCTTACTGAGTACCAATCTATAAATGACAGGTCCCAAAAATTAACGTCATGCCTCCCCGATTCATGTGGGCATATCCAAACTTCGTTCTTCACATTGCCCCCTCCGTTGCAATACTCACGAAAGGGGTTGCAAGTCGGCCATTCTTGTGTGAACTCATCTTCCGTGATGAGTAAGGGTTCGTGATAATGCTTGATAGGTGGTCCTTCTGCCGTTAATCGAGAACTTGGCTAATTGATAAGGTTTTAAAGGTACCTTTTGAGGGTCGTTTAAGACCTTATTGGATCACTTTGTATCCGTTATTGCTTAATATCGTTCCTTTTCACTTTTAGGTCTCTTGAAGGCAAAATCTTTGGAATGGCACTTATTTGGACGAAAAGGCGAATATCTGAAGAAAATGGCCAGGTCGAGATCGAGACACTCAAAGCTGCTGAAAACATAAGGTGGCGTCGCGCTGCTTAGCTATGACGCCGTCGGAGGATTTTATGTGGGACATAAGCCAAAACTCCTATTTTCAAGTGGCGTCAAGTTATAAAAGAGTAGGCCGTCGCAACTCGGGCGACCTAGATGCAATCGAGACGGCGTCGAAAGGCGAAGAGGGCGTCACAAGCATAAGGTGGCGCCATCGCAAGTCTAACATGGCCAAGCGAAACCCAATAGCGGCGACACGGCGAAGTCACAAAACATAAGGTGGCGCCGTCGCATGTGTAATATTATATATAGAATCTGAATTTTTCGGTATTAGTGAGTAGTCTTTGGGAGTAAAACCTAAACCGAACCAAAGGTTGTCTTGTCACATATTTTAGGGTTCCAAACCTATCTTACACCAAGATAAGTGTTTTACTTCATTAATACAATTATGTCTTTGATTATTTGTGTGTATGCTTGCATGTTCTCCATGTCTGGCTAATTTACTTGTGTGTTTGCTTAGGGAATATGAAACTTAATTATGGAATATTGATTGGTTGTCTCTTATCTTAGTTGATTAATGATCTAGTAATGCGATAGGTCATTCGTTGTGTACTAATGCTTGATTAAATCTTTGTGAACCTTAGAATATAACTCCTTGAGTAGTTGTAAGCTAAACCATCCAAAGAGTGCCTTAGAGTAAGAGTTTATTATCCTAGTGGGTTTTTAGGCGAGACCCTTTGGTAAGTTCAAAGAGTTAGGGAGAAAGCATACCCTACAACCTTAGACACACAGCGCAACTAAGAATAAGGACGTGACAATTCAACCACCAATAGGAGATAATTAAGGGTAGTAAAAACAAAGTAAACACATCTCTAAACTATCATACGACAGAGACAACAATAGACATAGACTATCCTTAGCTTAGTTGATTAGATAAGTAGAGTAATCGGTGAAATACCAACCCCAAATCAAACCCGAGATTAGTACCTTTCTATTTCATAAAATATAAAAATACAAACGACAATATTCCCAGAGAGCGATATCAATACCGTGGCTTACCCTAATACTACACTACAGCGATTAGGTTCCTTTGCCTGGGTGTTGAAAAACTTGCTGCGACAAAAGGAAGTTCCTTTGACCCCGAGCGACGCGTGTGGCGTTATCAAGTTTTGGCGCTTGTTCTTGGGAATAGTTATTGTTTAGGCTTGATTTATATCTCGTTTAGGTCTACTCACAAGATTCCTATCAAGTGAGATTTTTTCTTTTATTAGCTTCCTTGTAGTCTATCCCCTTCTTCGTGTTTGTGTTAGTAAAACCCTTTTCATTTGTCGCTATGGCAAGTGAAATTGCATTTGAATCATTAACAAATGAGGAACTATTGAATTTCACAGATTGGATTGGTTTTATTGTTCTAATGAATTTGTGAGTGAACTTAGAGATATCGAAAGGAGAAGGGTGTAAGGTTGGATGGGTTTGATAAATTTTGTGCTTGTGTGGCTTCTATTAAGCGATGATTGTTAGAATCAACTCCTTACAGTGAGACCTACGGAAAAATTTAAGAAAGCGTCCTAAGTATAAACCGTCGGTTGTTACAACTTGAGGAAATGGATAAGGAGGATTTATCTAACCTTAGGCATCATGATAAAAAGACCTAGTTTTTAAGAACATGGAACCTAAACTTTGAACAAGATTGTGAGATGGTTGAAGCTAAAATACTTAGTTGCATGTGTGGGATAGATTTCAAAACATATGACACACGTGCGGAATCCTTTAGGCAAATAGAACATAGTAGTCAAGTTTTTGAGAAAAATTCTTATGAATCGGACCAAGAATTTGAAATGGCCAAAGAAGGAATTGAGATGCTTAGGAGTGTATTTAGGTCAGATCATACTAAACATTCAGGAGATCTAGATATAATGGAAAATGAGGTGGAAAATCCAAGCCCACAAGCCCTACCATCACTTGAGGAACACACATCGCCTATAACTTACCCGGAAGAAGTAGAAGAGACTATAGGAACCCCAATTGATATAGAACCTTTGAACCAAACGCCACTAGAGAATGTAGGTTTAGATGCTTGTTGTCATGACCTCTGTCTTAGTCCTAGGGAAGTTCCTAATTTTGATGAACCAGAGCCTCAACCAAAAATCTTACCCAATTTTCTGTCTTTAGATGTGAATCTTGGAATTGAATTAGGCCCCAATCCACCCATCAAAATAAATGATCCGGGTAGTTGCTTGATAAAGGTGGTAAACTCTAAGCCATGTAGAGTGGAAGCTAATATAGGAGTAACCCATGACCTTACACACTTATATCACCCATTCATGGTTGATAACAAGAAACACTATAGATTTAAACCGGGTTTATTAGGTCAAGATGGATCATTAACTAAGAATCTTTTGAAGTTGACAGAAGATGATCCATTTTTAGGAGAGAGATTTGATTCACCCGCTACACCAATAAACTTAGGTAAGGTTATAATGAATGGAGCACACTCTTTTGAGCATATAAATCACCCATCACCCTCTCCTCACGTAGCAACTTTCCACCCTAAAGGTGTGTATCACTACTATCACCCGCACTTAAACTTAAGTGTAGGGAAAACCTCCCCTTTATCCGTTAAATAAGGGTAGAGTCAAGCTCGTGACTCGAACAAAAACAAGCGCTTCTTGGGAGGCAACCCATGTGTATTTGTTTTTCATTTTAATTGTGTGTCGTATATCTTTTATTGATTGTTTATTCTCATGTTTGAATTTGTAAAATGCTTTATTTTGTCTTTAACCTCGTCTTAATTACATATAAAGGTATTTTACATAAGGGATAAGTGTAGGGAGGATTACACGTTTTCAAAAGCGTGAACATGAGAATTACAATTGTTTAAAAGATATATATGTGTGTTGTTAGAGTCAAATGCTTGTATCGAGTCATAATGGATGTTTTGCGAGAATTTTCCAGTTCTAAAGATATAAATTTTCCATAATTTTTTGAAAATCGCAGACCGGTTTACATCGGGATAACTGGCGTCGGGAGGAGTAGAAACAACTTCTAACTTTTTCTCGTTTTACGTGCTACTTATAATTTTGTAATTTTCGGTCTTAATTTTCGAGAAAATATGCAAACATCCATTCCACAACATTATATCTTATTTAAGTCTGGAATTACATCTTGTTGTGATTTTTCTTTGTTCGGATTGATGCGTTGGGTTGTTTGTTTTCTTCAAGTGTGTAGGTTTTATTTATCAAGAAGAAGATACATAAGATTGGAAGGAGCTTTTCACGCACACATTCTTCTTGGAAAGGATTTAACCACTACTTCACACACGGATCCTACCGAGCTAATCGGGGAGTACTAGTTTCTTTCGTTTTAATTACCTTCCATTATCATAACTTTGATACTTTAGGGAACATTGGGGACAATGTTCGGTTTAAATGTGAGGGAGGGAAAATAAACGAGAACTTTGAAACTATGCTTATCCTTGAATATTTGCTTTGTCAATTGTATTTATGTAATAAACCATGAGAATATGTTGGTTAGGGTAATTTTGGCACCAAATTTAAAATTTTTCATGACATATAGGGTGGGCCATTAGTCTTAACAAAAGCGTCTCACGGAAAGGAAGTTGCATGACTAGCACAAAAACCCTTTACCACTAAATTCCACCCAAAATGTGAGGATCGCCACTTAGATTAGTAGGAATTAAAGCATTCATCTTTAATGCTTAGAGTGTGAACCGGTAGTATAATAGATTCTAGAACTTGTTTTGTGATGCATTCGAGATCGCTAGTAAGACTACACTTGTGTAGTTAGGAATAACTAAATGATAAGAGGCATTAGGATAACCCTTGTTTGATACCGTAATATAATTACTTTTTCCACCTCGGTTGAGTAATTCCCCACACCCTTTGCGTTGTACTCATCTTTAGTACACGATACCCTAGTTAACCCTACGAGCCTATCCTTTTCGCGGTTCTCGTGATGTTTCGGTTTTCGGAATATCAATGAAGAGCATTGTTTACACCCCACCCCGAATATACACCCAAATCTCCTTAGCCTACCTATATGCACTCACTTTTAGTGCATTATTGTTATCACCCTAAACCCTTAGTTCAATTATCGGTTGCTTGCATAAGTTGCTAAGTCGAGTCATATCCTTTGTATCTGAGTTTTGGGATGATTGGGATTCATGGGAAAAGTTAAAGTTTATGAAATGACGGGAAGGAGCGTTAAATTCAAATTCCTTTTGTTTGCATAATAATGTACCCCAAGTGTTTTGATCTTTTAATTCGGGTCAAATTAGTGTTAGAGTAATAAAAACTCAAGTGTAGGGATGTGCCTATAAATACCTATCATTTTGATGTTACCGTAGAGGATGGTAGATTAAAAGTGTATGAAAAAAAAAAAAAAAAGAAAAAGAAAAAAAAATATATATATATAGTGAAAAAAAAAAAAAAAAAACATACGGGCTACCATCCTACATCTATCCTTTAAATTTATGTTTGTTTATTTCAAGTAGCTAGAGTCTAGAGTGTCGGTCTTGGCTTAGCAACGCCATTCTTAAATATGCTTGTAACAATAAGATTTTGACTTGCCACCACTATATAGCCTATCCCACCAAACCCTTTGTTTCCTACCGTAAGCCTAACGTTACAACCCTTTAAAGACCTCTTTGATAGTCTTTCCTAGGTGCTTCGTAAGCGATGGAGGTTTGATCTATTCTCAAGCCTATGGTAATCTATGTACTAGGACCGGTTAATGAGTGTTTATCTTCCATTTCCAAGTTGTTATATTTCATATACACCGAGAGAGATGTGAGTATCCAAACACCCCATGTGAGGTGCTAGTATGTGATTCCGTGCTTGTTATGACTTTGTGGGGCTTATATGTGTTGTGGACTGTTTTAAACCAATGTTTCATGACCCCAACTTATAAATTAATTGGCTAAAAGCACATTTGCTTGAGGACAAGCAAATACCAAGTGTAGGGATATTTGATAAGGTTTTAAAAGGTACCTTTTTGAGGGTCGTTTAAGCTCTTATTTGATAACTTTTGTATCCGTTATTGCTTAATATCGTTCCTTTTCACTTTTAGGTCTCTTGAAGGCAAAATCTTTGGAATGGCACTTATTTGGACGAAAAGGCGAATATCTGAAGAAAATGGCCAAAGTCGAATCGAGACACTCAAAGCTGCGAAAACATAAGGTGAAGGCGTCATCGCTTAATCTGCTGACGCCGTCGGAGGATTTTAATGACGGGACAAAAGCCAAAACTCCTATTTTCAAGTAGCGACGTCAAGTTATAAAAGAGTAGGCCGTCGCCTTCGGGCGGCCTAGATGCAATCGAGAAGGCGTCGAAAGAAGAGGGCGGTGTCACAAGCATAAGGTGGCGCGTCGCAAGTCTAACGTGGCCAAGGCGAAACCCTAATGACGGTGACACGGCGGCATCACAAAACATAAGGTGGCGGTGGCGCGTCACATGTGTAATATTATATATAGAATCGAATTTTTCGATATTAGTGGGTAGTCTTTTGGAGTAAAAACCTAAACCGAACCAAGGCTGTCTTGTACAGTATTTTAGGGTTCAAACCCTATCTTACACCAAGATAAGTGTTTTACTTCATTAATACAATTATGTCTTTGATTATTTGTGTGTATGCTTGCATGTTCTCCATGTCCGGCTAATTTACTTGTGTGTTTGCTTAGGAATATGAAACTTAATTATTGAATATTGATTGGTTGTCTCTTATCTTAGTTGATTAATGATCTAGTAATGTGATAGGTCATTCGTTGTGTATTAATGCTTGATTAAATCTTTGTGAACCTTAGAATATAACTCCTTGAGTAGTTGTAAGCTAAACCATCCAAATAGTGCCTTAGAGTAAGAGTTTATTATCCTAGTGGGTTTTGTAGGCGACCCTTTAGTAAGTTCAAAGAGTTGGGAAAAGCGCATACCCTACAACCTTAGACACACAACAACTAAAAATAAGGACGTGACAATTCAACCACCAATAGGAGATAATTAAGGAGTAGTAAAACCTAAGTAAACACATCTCTAAACTATCATACGAGCACACAACAATAGACATAGACTATCCTTAGCTTAGTTGATTACATAAGTAGAGTAATCGGTAGAAATACCAACCCCAAATCCAAACCCGAGATTCATACCTTTCCATTTCATAAAATATAAAAATACAAAATAATCATCCTCACCTTTAGACTTAAATCGACATACACTTGACCCTAACGACACTATTCCCTAGAGAGCGATATCAATACCGTGGCTTACCCTAATACTACACTACAACGATTAGGTTCCTTGCCTAGGGTGTTGAAAAACTTCTCGACGAAAAGGAAGTTCCTTTGACCCCGAACGACGCGTGTAGCGTTATCACTAATATTTCTTCATCCTTAAATGTAGTCCACATGTATCTGTCATCGTTAACCCTCTCCTTATCAACCCCTCCATCGCAGGTCTTCTGAGGGTCACAAGAGGCCCATAAGCAATAACATTCTCCATCGTCAATTGCAATAGCCTTAGACCAATGATTCTTCCTTTTAGAGTTGTCAACTTCGGTAAACTTGTCATTGCTTGCATCCTAGTTACGTCGTAACTCTGAGGTTTGATTATGGCATAGCTCTCCTTCACCTTCAGTATTAGACTCATCAAAGGACTTGTCATTTTTAGAAAATATGGCTTTACATATTGTAGATTTGTTCTTTTGTGCCTCATTTCTCTTCTGTACCTCATCGCCAAGCTTCCCAATAATAGTTTCCATGTTCTTTAGTGACACGTCATGGGTAGAAAGGCTCTTGTTTATATTATCTTAGAAATTTTTCAGCCATTCTTCTTGCTCCTTTTGTCTTTTGGTTGAATCCACAAGGTACTTGTTAATCATTTTCTCCAAGTTAGTTCTTTTTTCACTACGCTCATAATATGGTGGGGGTTCTCCACGATAGCTGTTAATACAAATAAACCGTAAAAATGTTTATTAATATTTTGCGATCTCTTTGTGTTTTGTTGATAACAAATATAATGTTATCTTAAGTACAACTATAAGGATACATGTTATTTTTGTAAAGCATTTACATATATCCATTTAATACAAAAATGTTGTAATTAATCATTTGTTGTAATAGTTTATTAGGATGGGTAAAAACCATAACTCATGGACCATAACCCATGGATCATAACCCATACCCAAGTTGGCTAGATACAATGTATACTTTAGATACATTGAATCTAAGGAAAACCCATGGACCAACCCATAACCAAAAACCCATGGGCAAAGAGGGCGTCCCACGGATCCCTAGGATTACACTAAGCGGATCGGTGGGAGGGATCCGTGGGATCGAGGAGCAATGAAAGAAATTGC
This sequence comes from Chrysanthemum lavandulifolium, assembly GCA_022545495.1. Classification (NCBI taxonomy): domain Eukaryota; kingdom Viridiplantae; phylum Streptophyta; class Magnoliopsida; order Asterales; family Asteraceae; genus Chrysanthemum; species Chrysanthemum lavandulifolium. Next base: position 200,061,289 of record CM040238.1, read on the forward strand.
CTATAAATAGAGAGCCATTTCTTCATTCTAACTCACCCTCTTCTTACTAAATCTCTCAAACACTCTCATTCTCTTCTAACATATAGATCACTTGATCTAGAGGTTGTTCTTCTTTCTTTCTATTGTGATTCTCATATAGGTCCTTCTAAAGGCGAGATCACGAGCATTCTAAAGTCATCCAACAAGGGTCCTTGATTGATTTTTTCCTCTGCAAGATTTACGTAGCAAAGATCTTGTATTTGATATTTCACATATTTGTTGTGTAATACTCGTGTTGGTTTGGTCCACCGTGTTACGGACTCGATATTTAGCTTCGTACTGGAAAAAGGTGTAAGCAACGTTGTTAAGGCTTCTCCGCCAAGTGAAGGAGTTTGTTGACATAGTGCTTGAACTCTCGAGTAGGTGACTCGGAGAGTGGAGTAGGGCAAGGAAGGTGTCCTTGTAGCCGAACCACTATAAATCGGTTGTGTCATTTCTATCCCTTTGCTTTACATTATTTACTTTCTTTATCATTAGATCTATACTTTCTCTACATCCATAAGATCTCACATATTAACGAATCTAAAGTTTTAGAAACTAACTTAAAATCGGCAAAACTATTCAACCCTCCCTTCTAGTTTTCCACAATTGGCATCAAGAGCTAAGTTTATAAAAGTTTTAAAGTAAAACTGTATTTTAAAAACTTTTCGATCACTATGGGTTACGAAAATTATAAGGAAGGGTAATCTATGCAACGACCACCACTACTTGAAACTAATGGTTTTATATATTGGAAAAATAGATTCGAAGCGTATGTGAAGTCTAAAGATATTGATCTTTAGTGCAAAATTGTTGAAGGCGATTTTGAAGCTACCTCAAAAGATGATAAAGGGAATTTAGTTAACATACCTCATGATAAACTAAATGATGAAATGAAGAAAAAGCTTTCTAAAAATAGTGAAGCTAAAATGGTTTTATATAATGCTTTACCGAAAAAAGAATTCAAAAGAATTTCTATGCTCAAAACCTCTAAAGAAATTTGGAATTCTTGTCACAATTCTCAAAATTGCGGTCATTTCTCATACTCCATATTCATCATTTCATAATTCATCATACTTCGTGCATGGTTTTGCATTTCACATTAAACGTATATTTTCTTATTAAATAAACGTTATCGCGTAAGTTATTATTTTGAACATTTAATCCGATACTTCCAAAATTTATCACAATATATTTTATACTTACATTTAGTTTATAAAACTATATTTTGAGTTTACCTAGTGTTTTAAATTTATTTTGTATATAAATCGTTAAATTTATATTATTACGACGGTTTTCTTAAATTCTACCCGATAATTATTTATATCACTCAAATTTTTCAAGAAATGTATTTTATAATTTTATGATCTCATTATACTTTATCTTGATCTATTAAAATTTACTTTTACCTAAAACTACCTTAAATATTCAAATGGGTACACAATTTACCACATTAGTCTTCAATATTACTTACATTTTATAACAATTATACATTTAATAACTAAAAAAAAACTTGATCTTTACCTTTCTTTAAGATAAGTCGACAAGAAGGGGGATGACTCATTGATTGGTAAATTTTCTAACTTGTATAAATTATTATACTCTATAACTTTCACTCATTCATTCATCTCAAGTATTCAAGACCAAAGTGTTTTCTCTTCTTTCTTTCTTCTCTCCAACCGGCCATACAAGGGTGCAAGAAGATTCATCAAATTTTTCAAGTCAAGTGTTTTACAATCTAGTTACACTCTTTGTATAGGTTTTGAAATAAAAACCTAGGGTGTTTAGGTTTAATCCTTTGTTCTCATAAACCTCATCAAGTATTCTAGTAAGCATCTCATGTTTATTTTCATCTTTCATATTCATTTCATATCTATTTCATCATGAGCAAAAACATGCAAGACATATGATATTTATACCATTTTTCATTGATTTTTTGAGTTATGAATATATAAGTCATCCTATAATTATTCCTTGTTATATATTAGTCTTGATGATGTTTAGGAACCCATGACACCCTAAGAAGGTGTATGGTAGGATTAGAATAGCTTTGGAGTTGTTTTGAATGGATTAGAATAGGTTTAGTACGAGAAAAACTCATTTCGACAAGTTTAAAATAGGGTCTGTCCTTATTTTGTAATTCTGGAAAATCCGACAGTGGGTATAATATTTTGGCCTAGATATTTAGAAAATATACTTTAAAAGCGAATCCGTGGCGCTTGAGCGGATTAAAGCGGAGCTATAATGAAGAAGTTATGAATTTTTCAAGTTTGACGATGAAATATATATTTTCCGAAATTTCACAAACTATTTTTGTTTTGTACGAGTCAAAAATGAGTCTTAAGCTTTATAAATTGTTTCGACTTATCAAAAATATATTAGTATACTTTGATACGAATCTAAGGACGTATAAAACGTGAAAACGGACTTGTAACGACTAAATTATACACGATTTCATAAAATTGCCGTAACTTTATTCTATTAGCAAAACTATATTATCTTTAAAGCCAAGTGTTACGGTAACTAAAGGACCATGTTGAAGGCGTTTTTATCAATGATGTAGAACTTTTATAACGTGATGTCTTCTAGTAAAAGTAAGTTCGCCTAGCATATTTTCCAAAATGTCCAACCGTTTGTTGAGCGGAGTTGTAACGAATAAAATATAGTCACTCAAACTTGGCGAAAACCACCCTTAAACTATATTTTTGGACTAAAGTACAATACTTAACCTTTTTTTCTTTGTGATCGAGACCTCTAGGATGGAAACTTAAATACTAAAACTTTGAGATAATAACACAAGCTTTCCAAAAGCTGTTGAGTTCGTTTCCTAACACTCGGTTTGCACCATTTTGCGACTATCATAGGAGGTTGTTTCAACGTAACTACTTGTAGAGTATTTTTAATACTGACGGGATGTCATAAACATATTTTGACGATAAACATTATTTCCAAAATGTACAAGTGGTATGAATATCATATGAGTTTGCATTCACGACATTGTATCATATTCATACAACATATCATAACTCAAGTCATGACATTCATTTTAGGTCGCGGATAGTTTCCGAGCCTCATTTTCGTGCACTTCATTTTGTTAGCATATCAATCATACCGGTGAGTTCATACCCGATTTTACTCGTTTAAATTCTTACAAACTATTTGGGGAGATACATGCTTAAATACTTGTTTTCACTCTTGCGAATACTCAAACCATTTATACAATTGTGTTACAAAATACTTTATACTCTTTGGACATTATGTGTGGTTTATTGCGATATGTGCCTTAATGTACTAAACTTGTTTTCAATTATGCCTCAACATACATACATTAGCAAGGCCATTAACTCTGCGGGGAGCGGCGGAGAGTATTGATAGTACTATCGGTGGCCCCCCCCCTGGGTCCTTGATGGCGTGACATTTTATGAATATAATCTGTTATTCAATGAAACATAACAAACAATTTAGACTTGTCAAGAGGTTCGGTTGGTGTGATTCTTTGCATTAAGTACATGTATATATCGTATACCTATGTCCTACTTACAAACAAGATTGACAATTCTACTTTTGGCAATGGGTTGTAAACACACAGTTGCAAGTTTTGTATGGGCGGAACTTGGGCCGAGTGGATTACAATGCCTTTCTTGCATCAACATTCTTTAAAGACTTTTAAATCATTTTCAACAAACTTATGAACTCACCAACCTTTGTGTTGACACTTTTAGCATGTTTATCTCGGTCTTAAGATGATAGCATTTCATGGAGCTTTTGGGTCTCATGGCATACATTGGAGTCTTGTGCTTTTAACAATTACCATTCGACATGTTTTGTAAACCTTTATGTATTATCAAACTTTGTGATTTCTTGTGTTGTAAACTTTAACTTATTTAATCGAATGGTAAACTTTTCAAAACGTCTCATTATAGAGGTCGTTTTCTTTATCCATACTTTGTGCTATGACGTCATACCCCAATGACACTATCGTTCCGCTGCGATATTTTGAGGGTGTGACATATTGGTATCAGAGCCTTGGTTATAGAGAACTAGGTTGCATTTTAGTTCCTAGACTATAACCGCTTTCACGTCGATCCTTTCTTTTCCTATCGCCTTACACACTTTTCGTGCGCATATGTTTTCTTAAATATTTCTTCTAGAACCACCTCATTGGATAACGTGGTTTCCTTGTACCAATAGGGGAGTCCCAAAATCTAGTTGGGTCATCAAAGATATGGAGCTCAGTAATGAGCACTTATCTAACTTGATCTCGTGACAGTTCTTGTTTGATGAGATGCGAGATCGAGCTAAATAAGTGTTACTATATAGTTGTATAGATTTGATGATTTTGCCCGAGGATGGGAGTTCTCTTGAGGATACTTTGGGAACTGCTGGCGACCAAACCTCATAGTGACTTTAGCACCTAACGGAATTTCCTATACACCAAGTGCGACTCTCCATAGATACCTACCTAAATTCCTTCTCCACCATTTAGAATCGGATGATAGACTGGCTACCTATTTAAGTAACACCAATCGCCGAGACATGTATGCTTGGTGGTATGTACACGTGTGAAATGAGGCAATTATAATTATGGTGGCCAACATAATTATAAATGCGTCACAACCACGTGGACATATGCGACCACGCATCGTAGATCGATGTGGGCACACCTAGGAACCAATTTGTGGCGTGGTATTATGTTTGAGGGCGTTAAGTATAGACATTGGGAATTCAACGGTTCTTTCCTTGCGAGATCATGGCACCAAAGAGGTAACACGCAGATCTTGGCCGAGGTGGTGCGGCACAAAGGGTGGAATGACGGTGGCGTGGAGGTAGAGGAGGCGGTAGCGACATGGGTAACAATGACAACAACATTGGCGGAAACCACGATTTTGCCGCCATCATCGCTCAACAACTTCAAATCTTGCTTCCCACTATTGTCACACAAGTTGGAAATCATATGAATAACTCGGAAACCACGGAACGGAACAGTCTTGGCGACACCAACAATGTAGTTGGCGGTGGCAACAACAACAACACCAACAACAACAACAACAATAATGGATGCACGTATAAGGAATTTTCGGCATGCAAACCCAGAGAGTTTGATGGTATAGGAGGTGCTTTGGCGTATACTCGATGGGTAGAGAAGGCAGTCGGTGATCGACATCGACAATTGTGCCACACATCGGAGGGTGAAGTATCTTGCTTGCTTGCTATCGGGAAAGGCATTGACATGGTGGAACACACAACTACGAGCTAGAGGCGGAGAGCAACTATAGGTATGACATGGGACGAATTTAAGGCGTTATTGCAAGAAGAGTCTTGCCGGACAATGAAATGCGAAACTGGAACATGAATTTTATCACCACTCTATGATAGGGGTGGTCACGCACCTACGGATCGATTTCATGAGTTAGCCGGACTAGTTCCTCATCTAGTTACCCCGAGTCCAAGAGAATCTCGAGGTACATATATGGTCTTGTCCACAAATCCGTGGGCTGTGAAAACAACCGAGCCGTCTACAATACAAAGTGCAATCTTAAGGCGGGAACCACGACGGACGAGATGGTTAGAAATGGTACTTTGAAGAGCGTTGATAAGAGGAAGGAAGCGAGTGGGTCGAATAAGCGGATGGACGTGGTAGCGAGACAACAAAAGGGCAAGAGTTTTGTGGCAACTGTACCGAACAAAGAGAGTATCTTGGTACACATCCCAAATGTGCTAAATGTGCTTATCATCATCCGAAGACCAAGCCACGCGCTTGTGTACAAATTGCAATCGATCGAGTCATTTTAAGGAGCGGCGTAAAACACCAATAACAACGGTTAACGTGGGCAACATGAGGAATAACCAAAGGACTTGCTTTGAATGTAATAGCCGAATCACTTCGGAATAATTGTCCTCGGTTGAATAAGCCAGGCATGCAAGGTCCTCCTAGCTTTAGCAATTGAAGGAAATAACCCAAACCACATACTCAATATCGGTCCACCCGAGATCGAGCATTCTATATAGGGACCGAGGCGGCCCGCAATGCGTAATCGGTACGTTTTCCTAGACCATTAAGTGATCCACCGTATTATTCGATTCGGTGAGTCTCATTAGATAAGAAACCTAGGCGCGTAAGTTTTGGCATAAGCACTTTGACCATACATTGATTTCGCGAAACCTAAGGGTAGAACTTTATGTATCATCGATTGAATCACGAGGGCGTGATTCCTCTACATGGGAAGAATGTCACAATTCTCAATTTCGGTCATTTCTCATACTCCATATTCATCATTTCATAAAGGTTCGTGCATGGTTTTGCATTTCACATTAAACGTATATTTTCTTATTAAATAAACGTTATCGCGTAAGTTATTATTTTGAACATTTAATCCGATACTTCCAAAATTTATCCCAATATATTTTTATACTTACATTTAGTTTATAAAAATATATTTTGAGTTTACCTAGTGTTTTAAATTTATTTTGTATATAAATCGTTAAATTTATATTATTACGACGGTTTTCTTAAATTCTACCCGATAATTATTTATTCACTCAAATTTTTCAAGAAATGTATTTTATAATTTTATGATCTCATTATATTTTATCTTGATCTATTAAAATTTACTTTTACCTAAAACTACCTTAAATATTCAAATGTATACACAATTTACTTACAAGTCTTAACTACACATTTTATTTACACTTTTACATTTAATAACACAATATATTAAAAAAAAAAGTCTTTCTTTAAGATAAGTCCCTAAAAGCCGGCCTATGGATGACTCATTGATGATTGGTAAATTTCTTCTAACTTGTATATGTATTATACTCACCTAAACTTTCACTCATTCATTCATCTCATTTCAAGTTAAGACCAAGTGTTTTTCTCTTCTTTTTTCTTCTCTCTAAAACCGTTCTACATAGGTGCAAGAAGATTCATCAAATTTTTTCAAGTCAAGTGTTTAACAATCTAGTTACACTCTTTGTATAGGTTTTGAAATAAAAACCTAGGGTGTTTAGGTTTAATCCTTTTGTTCTCATCACCTCATCAAGTATTCTAGTAAGCATCTCATGTTTATTTTCATCTTTCATATTCATTTCATATTCATTTCATCATATTTGAGCAAAAACATGCAAGACATATGATATTTATACCACTTTTACATTGATTTTAAGAGTTATATATATATAAGTCATCCTATAATTATCCCTTGTTATATATTAGTCTTGATGATGTTTAGGAACCCATGACACCCTAAGAAGGTGTATGGTAGGATTAGAATAGCTTTGGAGTTGTTTTGAAGGGATTAGAATAGGTTTAGTACGAGAAAACTCATTTTCGACAAGTTTAAAATGGTCTGATCTTATTTTGTAATTCTGGAAAATCCGACAGTAGGTATAATATTTTGGCCTAGATATTTAGAAAATATACTTTAAAACGAATCCGTGGCCGCTTGAGCGGATTAAAGCGGAGCTATAACGAAGAAGTTATGAATTTTTCAAGTTTGACGACGAAATATATATTTTTCGAAATTTCACAAACTATTTTTGTTTTCTGAGTCAAAAACGAGTCTTAAGCTTTATAAATTATTTCGACTTATCAAAAATATATTAGTATACTTTGATACGAATCTAAGGACGTATAAACGTGAAAACGGACTTGTAACAACTAAATTATACGATAAATAAAATTGCCGTAACTTTATTCTATTAGCAAAACTATATTATTTTCTAGCCAAGTGTTACGGTAACTAAAGGACCATGTTGGCGGCTACGTTTTTAACAATGATGTAGAACTTTTATAACGTGATGTCTTCTAGTAAAAGTAAGTTCGCCTAGCATATTTTCCAAAATGTCCAACCGTTTGTTGAGCGGAGTTGTAACGAATAAAATATAGTCACTCAAACTTGGCGAAAACCACCCTTAAACTATATTTTTGGACTAAAGTACAATACTTAACCTATATTTTCTTTGTGATCGAGACCTCTAGGATGGAAACTTAAATACTAAAACTTTGAGATAATAACACAAGCTTTCCAAAACCGTTGAGTTCGTTTCCTAACACTCGGTTTGCACCATTTTGCGACTATCATAGGAGGTTGTTTCAACGTAACTACTTGTAGAGTATTTTTAATCTGACGGGATGTCATAAACATATTTTGACGATAAACATTATTTCCAAAGCATTACAAGTGGTATGAATATCATATGAGTTTGCATTCACCACAACATATCATAACGCATAACACAGGTCGCGGACATTTCGAGCATAACTCATTACTTCATGACATTCATTCACAGGTCGCGGATAGTTTCCGAGCCTCATTTTCGTGCACTTCATTTTGTTAGCATATCAATCATACCGGTGAGTTCATACCCGCTTTTACTCGTTTAAATTCTTACAAACTATTTGGGGAGATACATGCTTAAATACTTGTTTTCACTCTTGCGAATACTCAAACCATTTATACAATTGTGTTACACTATACTTACTTATACTCTTTGGACATTATGTGTGGTTTATTGCGATATGTGCCTTAATGTACTAAACTTGTTTTCATTTATGCCTCAACATACATACATTATTTGGGTTAACTCTGCGGGAGCCGCGGAGAGGTATTGATAGTACTATCGGTGGCCCCCACCCTTTGGAAGGTCCTTGATGATGACACAGGGTGAATATAATCATTATTCAATGAAACATAACAAACAATTTAGACTTGTCAAGAGGTTCGAGTTGGTGTGATTCTTTGCATTAAGTACATGTATATATCGTATGCACCTATGTCCTACTTACAAACAAGATTGACAATTCTATATTTTGGCAATGGGTTGTAAACACACAGGTTGCAAGTTTTGTATGGGCGGAACTTGGGCCGAGTGGATTTACAATGCCTTTCTTGCATCAACATTCTTTAAGACTTTTAAATCATTTTCACAAACTTATGAACTCACCAACCTTTGTGTTGACACTTTTTAGCATGTTTATCTCGGGTCTTAAGATGATAGCATTTCATGGAGCTTTTGGGTCTCATGGCATACATTGGAGTCTTGTGCTTTTAACAATTACCATTCGACATGTTTTGTAAACTCTTTATGTATTATCAAACTTTGTGATTTCTTGTTGTGTAAACTTTAACTTATTTAATCGAATGGTAAACTTTTCAAAACGTCTCATTATAGAGGTCGTTTCTTTATCCATACTTTGTGCTATGACGTCATACCCCAATGACACTATCGTTCATTGCGATATTTTGGGGTGTGACAACCGTGGTATGGAACTCGATATTTACTAGTGAAAACTTTGTTACACTAGAAAAACTAGCCATTGTAATCAACGGATCCCATCAAAGGGAACCGCTAATGTGAAGGAGTTTGTTGACATAGTGTTTGAACTTCTTCATAGGTGACTTTGTTATCGTTGAGGAAGAAACCAACTCATGTCACCACTTGACAACCAACCAAAATATAATCCTACTTTTGTCAAAGCTCCATCTTTCCCAAAACCTAATGCATCTAGGAGACCTAATAATGTTTATCCAAGAGTAACCATCAAATGGGATGGAACCCAAATATGTAAAATATTTTCCTTTCAAAACTTTGCTCCATGGAATGCATACTCATCTTATCCATACATGTCTAACATGAATGAAATGTTTAACACTAATGGACCCATGAACAAATGTTTACCAAACTTTTAAAGTTTATTATTTTCTTAGGTGTGCTTAAAGGTCGACCTAGACCCTATGGATGAATGGGTCAAGGATAAGCGGGTGCACTTGAAACTAATGGTTTTATATATTGCACATGAAACATATGTGAAATAAAAGATATTGATCTATTCTCCATTATATGAAGGAGATCCCTCAAAAGATGAAAAGGGAATGGAGGTAATGTGGTGTTTGGAAATAGCAAAGTAGAATCATCGGTAAAGGTACGATTTCTAACAAATCTCTAACCATTAACGATGTGTGTCATGTAGAAAACCTAAACTTTAACCTCTTAAGTATAGGACAAATATGTGATAAAAGTGCAATGTACTTTTTACGAAACCGGTAGTAAGATATTAAAAATGGCATAACCATAGGAAGAGGTATTAGGAAACATGGAGTCTATGTCATTAAAATCGGTAATGAACCTAAAGACAAACTATGTCTTACCTCTATGGATGATACTTGACCTTATGGCATCGAAGATTGGGTCACGCCAACATGCGACTTCTTCAATCGCTATCATCCAAAGATCTAGTAAGAGATCTACCTAAGCTAAAATATGAACATCAATTTTGTGATGCTTGTAATGTAGGAAAAAAAGTTCATTCTAGTCATAAAGCTAAAAACATGGTGTCTACAACTAAGTGTCTAGAATTACTACATATGGATTTATTTGGTCCATCCGCTATCCAAAGTTATGGAGGCAACTACTACACTTTGGTCATAGTGGATGATTACTCTAGGTATACATGGACAAAATTCTTAAAGAACAAAACGGAAACCTTTAATTATTTTGAAATATTAAGCAAAAAGATCCAAAGACAACTAGGAAGTCCTATAGTGTCTATTAGGACGGATCATGGTAGGGAATTCGATAATGAAGTGCAATTTGGAGCCTTTTGTGGCGCTAATGGTATTACTCACAACTTCTCGGCTCCCACGCTCCACAATCGAATGGGGTAGTAGAAAGAAAGAATAGAACCCTACAAGAAATGAGTCGAACCATGCTTAATGAACAATCCATACCTCAAAAGTTTTGGTGTAATGCCGTTGATACTTCAACGTACATACTCAATCGAGTCTTAATTAGACCAATCTTAGGTAAAACTCCATATGAGTTACTCCGAGGCAAAAAGCCTACGTTAAATCACTTTAGAGTCTTTGGAAGTAAATGTTTTATTCTTAACACTAAAGATTACCTTACAAAATTTGATCCTAAATCAACCGAAGGTATCTTTCTAGGTTACTCTCCAAATAGCAAAGCTTCGTCATATTAAACAAAGAAACAATGAAGGTAGAAGAGTCATTAAATATAAAATTTGATGAAAGTCCACCCAAACCCTCTCCACCTCTTGTCGATGACGAGATTGTAGAAAGTGAAGCTATAGTAATAAAGAAAAAGATAAATGAAGAAGAAGAACCTTTAAATGATGAAGTCATAAACATTAAAGAGTCCAAAGATCACCCCGTAGATAAGGTCATAGGAAAGCTAAATGAAAGAACATTAAGGTCTCAAGTTCAAAACCAAAGTAGCTTGTTTTGTTTCGTTTCAACCATAGAACCTAAGAATACACAAGAAGCCATAAAAGATGAGAGTTGGGTAATGGCTATGCAAGAAGAATTAAATCAATTTGTTTCTAATGATGTTTGGACACTTGTCCCTCCACCTAGTAATCAAACCATAATAGGAACCAAATGGGTTTATAAATACAAATTAGATGCAAATGGAGTAGTGTCTAGGAACAAGGCTAGACTCGTTGCCCAAGGGTATAACCAACAAGAAGGAATAGACTTTGATGAGACCTATGCCCCATGGCTAGATTAGAGTCTATAAGAATACTTCTTGCGTATGCTTGTGCTAATGATCTAAAGCTTTATCAAATGGATGTCAAAAGCGCTTTTCTAAATGGTTTCATTAATGAAGAAGTATATGTAGCTCAACCTCCGGGCTTCATCGATTTTGAAAAACCTAAACATGTGTATAAATTAAAGAAAGCCCTTTATGGTCTTAAACAAGCTCCAAAAGCTTGGTATGATAGACTCAAGTCATTTTTAATTAAACACAACTATACCATGGGGTTAGTTGACAACACACTTTTTACTAAGAAAAGAGAGTCACATATAATCATAGTGCAAATATATGTAGATGATATTATATTCGGATCCACTTGTCAAGACATGTGTGATGATTTCTCTAAAATCATGCATGACGAGTTCGAAATGAGTATGATGGGAGAACTTAGTTTCTTTCTTGGTCTACAAATCAAACAAGTAGAAGATGGTATCTTCTTTAATCAATCTAAATACATAAAGGAGATGTTAAAGAAATTCGGTCTAGAAGAGTCGAAACCAATTAGGACACCAATGTCATCCGACACCAAACTCACAAAAGATGAAGATGGCGAATCCGTAGATAATACTAAATATCGTGGCATGATAGGTAGTCTTCTCTACCTCACGGCAAGTAGGCGGATATCATGTTTAGTGTTTGCTTATGTGCTAGGTTTCAAGAAGACCTAAAACATCACACCTAGAAGCCGTAAAAGAATATTTAGATACATTAAGGGTACAACACAATTAGGATTATGGTATCCTAAGGGCACGGGAGTAGAAACAATTGTATATGCAGATTCGACCATGCGGTGATTACGTTGATAGAAAAAGTACAAGTGGGGTATGTACTTTCATGGGATGTTGTTTAACATCTTGGTTTTCTAAGAAACAAACGGCACTAGCAATATCAACAACCGAAGCCGAATCGTCTCCGCCGGCAAAGCATGCCAACAAGCACTATGGATGAAACAAGCGTTAGTTGACTCGACATTCATCTAAGCAACATAGCCATTCTATGTGACAACAAAGGTGCCATCGACTTAAGCAAGAATCCGGTATTGCATTCTCGCACAAAGCATATAGAGATTCGTCATCACTTCTTAAGAGACAATGTTCAAAGGGAACATCTCTATTGAGAAGGTAGCATCCGAAGACAACATAGCCGACGTCCTCACCAAACCGTTGAGCGGGAACAATTCAACCTACTTGTCTTGGTCTTGGTCTCATGGAACAAACGTCGTAACTTACTATTTGACTCTACAAGGTATGTAAACACTAGCCTTCTTCTTTTTGAGTCTAGGATCTCTATTTCACGCACAACTCACAAATAATACGGAATTTTCAAAACCCAAGATAAGTTTTTCACTTATAGTTTTCTTATTTTTTTTCAAAATAAGTTGCAAACACATAATTACATACACATTTCAAAAGGATAAACGTTTGTAAACCTTTCAAAATGTTTTCTAAAAGGATGACACCTTCCCATATCAATTTCACAAAAGCAATTTCTCACGTCTAGGACAAATCGCTTTTCATTATTAATACAAAGTAAAACCCGTTTTCATTGCATCTCATGTCTTTTGAATGCTAAAGGGATACATAACTAATATGTGTTTTCGGGTACATTCATTTAAGCAACAATGAATTAGGAGCATTGATAACACTAAATTACGTACTCAAGTACTAAATATGTGTTTTCGGGTTATCTCAATAGGATGCTTTTCTACTTCTAGTTATTTTCTTTTCTTCTTAGGGTCGAGATAACCGCAACTCCAAATAGTTTGCATATAGGCACACACTAGGCAAAAATGTTTCCAAAAGAAAATTTTGTCTTGCTGAATCACTGGACCCACGGATCCCACCTTTATCTGGACGGATCCCTCGAGGAAGGATCCATGGGATCCGTGAGACATAAGTGTTTTACCTTATATTTTCTCACTTTGGATGAAAAATCCACATTTGTTTTATTTTTGGAGTATGCTCTTTAATGCTTGTGTTCTCATGATCACATGCCTTAAATTCATATCTAATCATTAGATTTTAATCCACATTTTGGGTCAAACATTCATTACAATGCTTTGTTTTCTATATATAGAACTCCCAAAATGCTTGCATAATCCATCTCATCTTCACAAACACAATACACCATGTCATTCACTAACTCTTTAGATGAATCACCTAGTACAAACAATCATCTTCATGAAACCCAAACCTTTGTACTTCCACCTTCCAAAATACCAAAATCAAACTCTAGGATATCCGCACGGATTAACATCCGATCTTGTTGCTTAGGAAAACCATCATCATATGGCTCATCACCATCAACTAACTCACCACAAGATGCTTCCATTATAGCACCTCCTTCATCACCAACAAGTACACCAACTTCATCACCAACTCACTCACCACCTAAAATCACTCTTTTGGAACTCCTTATGACTCCAACAAGATCTCAACAACCAAAGCAAAAAGAATTAGCCTTTTGACACCTCCAACTTCTCCAAACACAATATTCAATGATCTTGAAACATCACCACCTTTAGCTCCCATTAAACTACAAGAACATCTAGGTTCTTTTCCACCACCACTTCCAATCATTCGGACTTTGATCCATATTTTCCTATTTTTCCACCACAACTTCCGCATGACTCACAAATCAAAACAACCGGAAGATTTCCGTACTCATTACCCACATCACTTACATTGTGAACATTGCCAATCCACTAGGAAATTGCAATAGAAGTTAGGGAAGAAATGCGATTCATACTCAACCTCATCCTTGATCGCATCAATACCATTACTCATCCAAACCTCCATCCATAACCTTATGCAAGCATGGAAGGAATCATTACTACTATTTTCTATTTTTAGTACTTTTTCTTTTGAAGTCATTTTCAAGAACTAGTCTTGTTCTTATTTTACATGCTTGTAGGTGGCATAAATACCACTACACTTTGTTGTTTTATTACAAGGCCTTGTTTACATACCTTGGCTCCCAATCTTGATTCTCGTCAATCACAAGATTACATAAGCATGTTACTAACCTTTCTCTTTGTAGGATTTTTAATTTTTCTTCACTTGGCGCCCAAACAAGGGGAGCTACCGTCAACGGGAGTTAGCAATACGTGGACTAATTTTTCCACACTTTTATTTCTTCCAGGGTTAACTTTTGTTTCGACAAAAGGGAGAAGAAGTAAAACTTAGGGGCTTTCAAAACTTACATCTATTCTTAGGTTTTACTCATCATAACATTATGTTTTGTCATCAACAAAAGGGGAGATTGTTAATACAAATAAACCGTAAAACGTTTATTAATATTTTGCGATCTCTTTGTGTTTTGTTGATAACAAATATAATGTTATCTTAAGTACAATTATAAGGATACATGTTATTTTTGTAAAGCATTTACATATAGCTATTTAAATACAAAAATGTTGTAATTAGATATTTGTTGTAATAGTTTATTAGGATGGGTAAAACCCATAACCCATGGACCATAACCCATGGATCATAACCCATACCCAAGTTGGCTAGATACAATGTATACATTAGATACATTGAATCTAAGGAAAACCCATGGACCAACCCATAACCCATGACCCATAACCAAAAAACCCATGGGCAAATAGGAGCGTCCCACGGATCCCTAGGATTACACTAGACGGATCCCAAGTGGGAGGGATCCGTGGGATCCGGGGAACAGTGAAAGAAAATTGCCTATAAATAGAGAGCCATTTCTTCATTCTAACTCACCCCTCTTCTTACTAAATCTCTCAAACACTCTCATTCTCTTCTAACATATAGATCACTTGATCTAGAGAGTTGTTCTTCTTTCTTTCTATTGTGATTCTCATATAGGTCCTTCTCTAAGGCGAGATCACGAGCATTCTACAAGTCATCCAAGCAAGGGGTCCTTGATTGATTTGTCACTCCATAAGATTTCTGTAGCGAAGATCTTGTATTTGATATTTCACATATTTGTTGTGTAATAGTCGTGTGTTTGGTTTGGTCCTTTGTTACTCGTTTTTATAAAGATAACGTCACTTACGGACTCGGTATACTTAGCCCATAGGGACTAGTATCGTTTAAGTGGCAAAGTTAAGGTTTGTTGAGCCTAAAATACCCCTCATGACTCTCTATGAGGGAATGTAAGCAATAAACTCATCTTTGTGTTTTCTCCTCCTCTCTACTTTCTCTCACTAAAAGGATGAAGGCTTCTCGGTCCTAACAAGCTTTGTACAAAAGTGAACTTTGGAGTGAAGGAATTTGTTGACATAGTGCTTGAACTCTCGAGTAGGTGACTCGGGGAGTGGAGTAGGGCAAGGAAGGTGTCCTTGTAGCGAACCACTATACATCGGTTGTGTCATTTCTATCCCTTTGCTTTACTTTATTGCTTTATCATTAGATCTATACTTTCTCTACATCCATAAGATCTTCACATATTATCGAATCTAAAGTTTTGAAACTAACTTAAAATCGGCAAAACTATTCAACCCCCTTCTAGTTTTCCACAAATTAACTAATTAAAAGCGGATAAAGGCAAAGGTGTAATCAATAGAGGAGAGTGGTGCTAACCTAGTTATTCATCCTAGCTAGTAATGTCTATGTCTAATTACTTCCAATTACTTGGTGGGGTCAAAGTCGAGAGGACGACATTTGGTCAATTCGCCCTAACCTATCGGCAAAGATCCCAACCTTTGGAGAAGTTAGGTGTCTCCTCATAAGTCCAGTTGTTCCTAGTACCCTAAGCCGAGTCATTAAGTATCGCTACATGCTAGACTTATAATAGTGAGTGCGGGCGTTAGCAACAAACACTCACCCCTAATTCTTAAGTTCATCCAAGCGGTAGGTGATCGGTTGGTCAAATCGCACAAGTAGAAAGGGTCGTCATTGGTCATATCTTACCCTTCCGTCCGGTCTACTCACTTAGGGTCATATCTCCTAAGCAACTAGCCTCTACCGCCATTTAAAACTACCGAAACAAGGGTAGCTACCAATAAACTATGCATGCATACACTTAGAAATAATTATCTGGAGTAATGTAGACGCAAACAAAAATTAAGGAATCATAACTAGGCCAACACCAAGAGGTGCTTAGCCGCTCATATTAACCATACAAATCAATTCAATATTCAATGTTACGAAATACATGAATCGAAAGTAAAGAAAAGATAAAATGCTAATGCTTATCGTAGGGGAGTGATTTCTCCATAGAGACAACTCGGTATGCTCCTCTAGACCTGCTTTGGCTTCTTCCCACGTTCTATGGTTGTGGTGTGTGAAATGGGATGCTTTGAAATCTTTGGAAATCGTAGGGTATTTATAGGCGGATCACGGGTTCTGGCGTAACTAACGAATAGTTACGCGTAATCTTCTATTTCTTCGTAATTTGCACTAGATTTCTTTGATTCTGACGTAACCTTATAAGTAGTTCGCCGTATCTTCAATATTTCTTGGTTACGGAACCTCATTTGACCTAATATAGTTACGTCGTAATCTTTTGGGTGAGTTCGCGTAATCTTCTTATGAGTTGGCTTTACGAGTCACGCTTTAGTTCACGACATAATGTGAGAGATGAGTTCGCGTAACTTCTTCAAAGTGAACATACTACGATAAATCTTTGATAATTCTCCAATTCGCGTCTCTTTAGCTCCAATGCTCGTAATTTACGAAGTGAAAAATAATGGAAAACAAGCGTAAATCCATATAAATAATATAAATTACAAGCATTATCGGGGGAAATTGACACTTAATATTCAGGATTATTTGATGTTATCACTAATGCGTTATCTGATGATGACATGGAGTACTTGTAAGCTAACGCAGCTGTGATGTTGATGGCCAACATGCAAGAGCTCCAAATGAGGGACACAGGCCCAGTTTATGACACTGATGGCTTGTCTCAGGTACCGGATCTTAACATATGTCTTATACATGATCTGATATCTCCGCCTGCATTTTTATCCGACGAGGCACAGAGTGTTCAACATGAGCCTTCTACATCTCATCACGAAGAGAATCAAATGGATCCCGTAGTTACATTTGGCGATCAAGATGACCTTATGGTTAATATTGATAATCAAGTTGACCCCGTGATTATATTTGAGGATCTAAATAATTATTATGAGGAGACTCAAGTTGAACAAAATGAGCTTTTGTCTAATCCAGATCCCGGGCTCATGACCTTATTTGAGACCACCCAATCTCAATTAGAGAAGTGCACTGAGATTAATAAGAGACTTAATGCTAAAATTGCACTGTTAACTAAGGATAATGAATGCTATAAGTTACAACTCAATAATTTTGAAACAAAAGAGAAACGCGAATACAATTTTGAAGTCGCTTTTTCAAAATCATACCAAAATGAAAAATCTTTGGAAATAAAGATACGTGATCTAGTAGAATCCAAGAATGAATTGCTTTCTCAAATAGAACAAAAAAAAATTTGATCATCAACAACAAATCAACGCTCTTATTTCGGAAACTCAAAAGCCAAGTCGAGTTGTTAACATGTCAAAAGCAGTTTTCTAAGTACAAAAACATTCAGGGCGAGAATTGATCAAGATCTTGTGAAATTGTCGATTTACAAAACAAAATCAAAGAGTTTCAAAATGTTGTTTATAAACATGGTGAGTCAATCAAAACAATTCAAAAGTTTACTTTTAAGCCAAATCCGAGATGGATATGGGCCCTTCTTCGATTACAAACCGCGTTTTCACATAGAGCATTTAAACCAAATACTCAAGTGTGCGGTCACGAACATAGAATTGATGATTCCATTATGAGTGTTGTTGAATATAATCGTGAAGAGGAATTCAATGCAGATGACGAGAGTCGATTGAAAATGGAAAATGTTTTATATAACAAACCATTTGATTATTCCAAAGGCCCTCTTATAACTTTTGTTAAACAACAAGATGATAATAACACACCTTGGGTTATCACACCAATTCCTGAGTCCTCTTCTAATGTTGTTCCCGTCCAACAAGTTGCACAAATAAATGGTCCTTTACCTTCTTTGACTAAAATCACACCATCACCCGAAAGATGTCAACTACTTAAATATTTTGATACATTTATGTCTGACCTTAATCTTTTGGAATGATAAATTGAACATAATTCGAAAATAAAAGTTGAAACTTTTCAATCGCCTTATGCGCGAAAACAAAGGGATATTTTTCAAAAACAACTTTTACCCCATGTTCAAAATCTTCGTAAGTGTGCAAAATGTTGGGAACGGGATCTTCAGAAGGAGATTGGGCAATTGAAAACAATTTTCAATGCAAGCGATGCATGAACTTTGAAAACTAAGCAGAAAAACAAATCTTTTCGAAACCATGTCGATCGACTCTTGGACGATGTTATCGTCGATACCATATCTATTGTTTTGTATCATCTTTGCATTTACGCATCTAATAATATTCTTTGTTAATTACATTAAATTTGTTGATAATGTTGAGAATGTTGATAATCTGTCTCAAATCGAGTCTTTGAAAGCTGAAAATGAGCATTTGTTAAAAGAAATTTCGATTGTAAAACATCGTCTTCTATGGTGTCAAAAAGATTGTAATGATCGAGATCTTGCTTTGCAAAACAAATTCAAACAGTCGAGTGCTCCAATTTTTGAACCAAAACTTGAAAGACTGGATGAGGAAAACATGTCTTTAAAATGTCAAATTTCAAAATATGAACTAGAAATTGCCAAAGTCAAAACTGAATATGGTGTCATATTTGATTTGCTCAAAAAGACTCGTGCTAAAGCATCACAAGAACTTGATAATCATCTTGCATACACTAAAGAGGTCTTAAACGTTAATGGAAATGTTCGCTCTGAAAACCAAGATTGGTTACACACTATCATAGAGTTGAAAGAGGAATTGGTGAAACTTAAGAAAGATAAGTCTAGTAACACAAATGTCCTTGCACTTGGAATGTTTAAAATTGATACTAGGACGCCTAATGACAAACCACAAGATACTAATGTGCTTCCTTCCACTTCTACAGGAGTAGTTGCCTCTAATCCTAGCGTTAGCACTTCACAGCTTAAGAGCAAAAACATGAAGAATAGGAAGTTTCAACGTAAGAGAAGATCAGTAAAGACCTCTGAAGTAGATGAACACACCATTACTTTGAATAAAACACATGTTTCACCTACTTTAGACATTGCATTAGAAAAATGTAATAGACAAAGTGATGTAACGAATGTTGAACCTTTAAGTACTTTGAATGTTTTGTTTGAAGCATCTTGTATTGGTTGTCGTAAAAGCATGTTTTCTGGTTATCATGATAAATGTGTTGCTAAATCTATCTTATCTCGTAAGCGGAATCGTACAAAATGAATTACCTCTAGGCCCACTAATGCTTCTAAGTCTGTGCTAGGTAAACCGCCTTCTAGTGTTTCTGCAGATATCATTGATGTACCTATAGAACCCACTTCACCTCCTAGGAAGAGAGTATCACCTAGTGCATTCACTAAGACCAAAGCACAAACTAGATGGACTTGGCAGAGATGGTTACAAAATACATCAAGATTTAAATGGATTCATAAAATCATAAATACGTGTGTTTCAATTGTAACTGTAACGGAACCCTCTAACTCTTCGGGTTCCACCTCTACTTCTATTCCACCTGTGTCGTTTATGTTTAATGCAGGTGATCAGATCATCCTTTGGATTGTTGGTAGCGCATGTTCCGGCACATGACGAGCAATCTCAAACTTTTACAAACTTTGTTTCAAAGTTTATCAAGACTGTCGAGTTCGGAATGATCACTTCCAGCTATCATGGGCTCTGAGACTACATCAATGGGAACATCGAAATTAGCAGGGTTTATTATGTGGAAGGTCTCGGTCATAATCTATTTTTAGTCGGTCAGTTTTGTGATGGTGATTTGGAAGTTGCTTTTAGGGTGAAAACTTGTTTCATCCGTGATCTACAAGGAAACAATCTTATGTCTGAAAACCGCACCTCAAGCCTTTACACAATCTCAATGCAAGACATGATTGCTTCATCTCCCATCTGTCTACTTTCTAAAGCAACATCTACAAAATCATGGTTGTGGCACCGCAGACTCTCACATTTGAACTTTCAAACCATAACCAATCTTGGACGTCACAAACTAGTTGAAGGTCTTCCAAGGTTTAGGTATTCAAAAGATCACTTATGCTCAGCTTGTGAACAAGGTAAAAGAACTCGTGCTCACTTTCCTTTAAAAAGGGAACACAACTCTCAGCATGTTCTTCATTTTCTTCACATGGATTTGTGTGGCCCGATGCGTGTGCAGACAATTAACGGCAAACGCTACATTCTAGTAATTGTTGATGACTACTCAAGATGGACTTGGGTTTATCTTCTTCGAAGTAAAGATCAAGCCCCATAGATGATCATCACCTTTCTCACAAAAATTCAAGTTCAGCTTTGGAACACAGTTAGACAAGTCAGAACATACAAAAGAACTGAATTTGTGAATCAAACTCTTTGAGATTACTATGAGAAAGTAGGAATTGAGGATCATACATCAATTTCATGGATACCAGAACAAAATAGAGTTGTCGAAAGACGAAACCGTAAGTTAGTGGAAGTTGCAAGAACGATGTTGATCAATGCAAAACTTCCAGATTACTTATGGGCAGAAGCCGTCTCAACTGCATGCTACACTCAGAACCATTCTATGATAACCAAACGCCACAACAAAACACCTTATGAGCTTATCCATAATAGAAAACCGAATCTCAAACACTTTCATGTATTTGGTGCTCTTTGTTACCCGAATAATGATAGTGATGACTTTGGAAAGCTCAAGGCCAAAGCTGAAATTAGAGTCTTCGTTGGATACTGTGAAAACTCAAGGGATATCGGATCGAGAATCGTCATACAAAGGAAATTATTGAAACCATTCACGCTAATTTTGATGAGCTCATGAAAATGGCTTACGAACAAAACACTTGGAACCGGACATAACCGTCTCAACTTCCCCAATCATCGGTGATTAATTATTTCAACTCACTCGTCGTCGATTGAAACATTGTTTGCTCTTGTGTTTAGCGATGATTTTGATCAACGTGCTCCGGATGTATCAAATGTTTCATTGCTCAACTCGATAATATTCCAATCCACGGTACACTGAAACAACAACAAGCGTTAGCGATGCACCTCAATTGAACCTACAACAACAAATAGAACAAACCGCTTCTAATGGCGATCCGGTGATGATCCTCTTAATCAAGATGTACCGCACCAAATAATTATGATGGAAATGCGTTCTTTAACCCTTTCGCTACTGAAACTGCAACCTCATATGTTGTTGAATCTTCTACCAGCCATCTGAATCCACCAAATCCGCACAATGTATACCAACATCAACCCTCCACACACCGATGGACTAAAGACCAATCTCTTGTTAATATTATTGGTAACCCGAATCATTTAGTTGTAACTAGACAACGCCTTCAGACTGGCGAAGAACACTGCATCTATGCACTCACCGTTTGTCAATCTGAACCCAAAAACATTAAAGAAGGAATGACTTATGACAACTGTATCGAATCCATGCAAGAAGAGTTAAACCAGTTTAAACGTTTAGAAGTGTGGGAATTGGTTGTAAGACCAACAGGGGTCTACGTCATTGGTCTCAAATGGATTTGGAAAAACAAGTTAGATGCTGAGGGTATGATTATCCGAAACAAATCATGTCTGGTGGCTAAGGGTTATAGACAGGAAGAGGGGATTGACTTTGAAGAATCATTCGCACCGGTAGCTAGACTTGAGGCTGTACGAATTTTTCTGGCATTCACGGCTCACACGAACATCACCGTCTATCAGATGGATGTCAAAACTGCTTTTCTAAATGGTAAACCGAAGGAAGCAATATATGTTAGTCAGCCAGAAGGATTTGTTGATCCAGAGTTCCCTAATCACGTCTGTGGAAACGTAGAGGGGGGGGGGGTGAATACGTTACCGTATAAAAACTTTAGATCTTTAGTATCAAATCGCTTATGAAGCTTGTTATAATATGAAAGTACCAATTATTGTTTGTGACTAATATAAAGCATGGTAAACCAAGTTGTCACACAATCATGAACATCAAACCACATCACAAACAATGGTATAGTGCAAGTATAAAAGTAAAGAGATAAAGAAAGGAAAGTGCAAACCGAACACGAGGATTTATAGTGGTTCGGTCACGGATCTCCTTTCAGCCCTACTCCACTCCCCGAGTACCCAACTCGAGAGTTACTTTACTAAATCAACAAGCTCCCTTGTTGGCAGATAAAACCTTACAATCGTTGCTTACACTTTTTCCAATACAAAGCTAAATACCGGGTTCTAGTTCGAGGTAGAACCAACCTAACGTTGCCTATACAATATTTCCGACACTAAGCTAGATGTCGAGTTCTTTTACAAGGGTACAACCACTCCCAATATGTTTTATGGCCCAACATAATAAACCTTGTGTTTTATGGCCCAACATAATAAACCTTGTGTTTTATGGCACAAACACATAAACCATCTAATCTAGTTTGGTGAAAGTGTTGTTATGATGCAATGATGTTTACACTAATGATCCATGACACAAATGTCTAATGGATATGAATAACTACTTCTAAATGAACTTCCATTGATATGAAGCCTTCATGATGAAGATCACAAGTTCCTAAACTTCTTGTGATAGATCTTGACTTGTGGTGAGTGGGGATGGCTAGATCTCCAAGATTTCCTTGGTTGATCAAAGTATGCTTACAACAAAGATGAATGTTAGAAGCATTATGATCATGATCATTAGGGTGTTTAATGTGTGTTACTACATTGTTAATGTTTGATCTAAATGTATGCAAGAAGGTGGAGAAGATGTGCTTTTAAGTGGTGAAGAAATGGGAAAACAATGGGCTTCTAATTATAGCCAAAAGTGGGCAGGAGCATCCACGGACCAAGGAGCCCTTTAAAGGGTTCCGCCCTTTATACAAAAGGGTTCCGTGGGTGCCTGACAGAAAATCTAAAAAATCTTTCTTCAAATCTTTCCAAGATATTACCAAATCTTACTAAGATCACATTTGATATATTGAGTATCAATCTAACCAAAATATTCAAGTGATCTTCCAAGGATTTCAAAGATGATGCATGACATGATGTAACATGTATTTCCATTTTAGATTAAAAGGTTTATCATGGTAAACTTGTAAAATGTATTATGTAACTAGTTAATAAAATGTCTAGTTACCTTTTGAAATACTTGTGAATGCAAAATGTAAAATGAGGTTCGAAATAGAATGGTTAACCTATTAAAATACTTAGTGACTCTAAATGTATTTTAAACATTCTAAATGATTTGTTAATGGGTTTGATCATAATGCCACATAACAAACATGTACGAACCTGTGTTGTAACATCTGAGGACTTGAGACATCGAGAGGTGTTCAATGTATGTTGAGACAAAGTGTGATTACAAGTAACTTGTTCATTTCGTTATGTATTACAAATTACATGTTTGTCATCAATCAAAACAAACGAGGCTGTATAGATTAAATATCGTAATATTTGCACTAACAATCTCCCTTTTGATGATGACAAATATATGTAAACGTAATAGAAAGTAAAATGTAAAGGTTACTTGTATCCTTACTACCTTTACATTACCTTCTCTGTTTACACTCTTCTCCCCTTTGTCGAAACAAAAGGCGTGTCCTGAGTTTAACTTTATTTCTCCCAAAAGGCGAGCTTGCATCATCCCTAGTGAAGTTAAACCATCCACTTCCATCCGTCCCTTGTTTGGTAGCGGATCCATGGATCAAATAAAGAGGCTTAACCTACATCAAGGTTAGTTTGTGCAACAAAAATTATGAGAATATATGAAAAGAAAAAGGCATAGCAATGTTAGCCTATTTTCTCCACTTTTATCGAAGCACAAATGCTTGTTGAAAAGTGAGAATGATGCTAAATCGTGCATGCTCCCCTTGACGGTTGCTCCCCTTGTTTGAGGCGTCGGGTATGATTAAAACCTACAAAACAAATATTAGTGCAAAACTATATTCGTCATTGGACGAGTAAGTGATATACAACCAAGTGTGTATAAGATGCATTCAATAAATTCTTGACGGAGCTCCCTTGCTCTAGGGTGTCAAGATGAACCTTCAAAATAAATATTAGTATAATAGAAGCTTTGTCTTTAGACAAATATGGCATATACAACCAAGTGTATAGACGATGCAATATGAGTGCTTAAAGGATATTCCTCCTTGTTTGAGGGTGTCAAGAGGCACCTAAAATAAGAAAAATAATTGATGCAAACTTCATCCTTAGATGAGTAAGTTATATACAATCGAGTGTATATGATGATGAACTTACAATGAAAAATATTAGTGCAATATATTTCATCTTTTTCACAAAGAAAAATAAGATGTATATATGTGAAAAATGATATAATCAAAGATCTCATGAAGTGTATTCTCCTAATTACAATAATAAGAAAAGTGAGAATATAATATGATAAAAGCCTACAAATTAATTC
Source organism: Chrysanthemum lavandulifolium (assembly GCA_022545495.1). NCBI lineage: Eukaryota > Viridiplantae > Streptophyta > Magnoliopsida > Asterales > Asteraceae > Chrysanthemum > Chrysanthemum lavandulifolium. Next base: position 200,086,344 of record CM040238.1, read on the forward strand.
CTAGAAAGAAGATATGAAGTCTTCCACCGGGTGTGCCACTAGTGGTGCTAGTGTTGGTGTCGGTTTACTAGTAGGATTCATGTGGTGATGGTAGATGACTCGACATTTACAAAAGCAAGTTTTCGCTAATCCATGGTGGTGATGATTAGTGAAAGTGGTGATGGAAGGTGGTGGTGATTGGGTAGGAAGCTATTAAGGAGTTAGAAACTCGTATGTATAGCAAATATAAAATATGGACTCATGCAATCCTTTCGTCATGTCAAGTGACCAAAGCTAAGAGGAAAAAAAATGTGAATGGACATTGCATTTCAATGATGCATAAGGGTTATGATTTGAATGATTTATTGATGCTAACAATCTATTGTTTTGAGCAAGTTCTCCTATGCTTTAACCCAAGAGTAATCAATAATGCGTTCTATCTAAGAATATTATAATGAAGATACCAAAAGATATAAAAGTGATGAAGATAAATTCGTTCATTGATTGACACGAATTATAAAAATGACCTATTCTAGGTGACAATGGGAAAGGTAGTATTAGCATGGTTTTGATCGACATGGATGATTATCACTTTGAAAAGAAGTGAAGACAATATGGAAAATACTAATAATGAGTACCTATATGAGGATGAGAATGACATCATATGAGTGAGAGTTGGATGGACCAACGTGTTGGAGATGGTTGTTTTGATTAATATATCGTTTGCACTGACAAGGACATGCTTGATAAGCGAGAAAAGGATAAGATCTGTTAGCCTTAATAGTTTTATTAGAAGTGATGGTCATTCACGTTTAGGAACTTTGTAACGTGTGTTAGATATCGTGTTAGAATAGTCAACGGGCTCGTGGATTGGACTAAGCTAAATGGGTATTAGTTTAGTTAAGCTTGCCTTATATCCAATCCAACCCATGTCCAAGCCCACGAAGCCCAAGCCAAAGCCCTTAGGGCATCTTGTATTAGACTATAAATACCCTCAAATGGTCATTTGAGGGTGTTGAGTGTGTGTGTGTGTTTTTTCTTTGGAATATACAACTTATTGTTTTCATCTTCTTTCCTTTATCTCTCTAAATACATACATGATCCATATCATTCAAGTCACCTTCTTTACTTAATCTTTCTTATACGCGTATGTGTTAGTGTTTAGTATTCTACGCATAACTGTTACGTGTTTGTGTTGGGTTTGCTTGGTAAAGTGATAAGGTATACGTGATAAGAGGGGCTTTACAATTGGTATCATTCGCCAAATAATGGTTTAGGAGTGTTTGTGTATGTTTTGAAGTTTTGGTACTGTTTCGTAAAGCTCACGTTTTACATATTTCATACGCTTAAAGCTTTGATTTTTTCATCAAAAAATTCAAGATTCTTGTGGTTTAAGGTTTATTTGGTGTTAAAGTTTCAGTTTTTTGCAAAAAGTTTCAAGCTTTACGGGCTTAGATACGTTTTTTAAACTCATTTTGTTTCGTAGTTCATTTCTACGAGTAAGCATAAAAAGCTTTTTGGGTGAAAACGGTCAACACTTTCGTGTTATTTGAGTGTTTTTAAGGCTATCTATGCATCAGAAATCGGTTGAATCTTTGGAAATTTTTTACGCGTAGGTCAAAACCATAGTTCTACGCGTGAAAGTCAAAACCCTAGTTTTCTCGATAACTTTTTGTGCGATTCTTGGTGCTTCAGCGGTTACTCGGTGCTTCCTCACTTGGATAAGTGTGGAACACTTCGACTTTGGATATCCCTTACTCTGTGATAGTGTAAAGGATTTTAGGCAAAACCCTAATCTTACGCATAAGCTTAGACTTCACGCGTAGAACACTTCTACGCTTAAGTATTTTTCTTACGCATAAGCCTGCTCTTCGCATAAGCTAAATCTTACGCATAACTTTTCTCGCCTAACTTTAAACTTACGCATAAGCATTTCCTACACCTAAGGAATCCTACGCCTAAGCCATCCTACTCGTAACCATATCCTACTCGTAACCACATTGTCTCACGCCTAAGCTCTTTCTACGCATAAAGGTTAAAAAAAAAAAAAAAAAAAAAATCAAATTTTGTCTACGCCTAAGTTTTTGGCGGGAAAACTTGAGTAAAATTTAAATTTTGAGGAGACTAAACGTTCAATTTTCTGAGATTCAAATTTTGGTATAACTTGGAAAAATTTGGTCAAAATGCAATATCTGGTCAAATTTTGGGCCTAAATTCAAATTTTTGGGTCAAATTTGGCGTCAAAATTGTCATAACTCAAATTTTTCATACGACCTTAGAATTGATTTTTATAGTGAATTTCAAATTTTGGGAGAAACTTTTTTACGACCAAGGTTACGAGTACGACTTTCAGAAAAACCTCAAACGGCAATATCTTTTCAAACACAACTCCTTTATCGTTGAATCGATCCTACATCAACTTTATCATAACTTACCTTCATCAATGGCAACTGACGAAGATCGTCTCAAAACTGCTTTCACAAATGCTATTGCCTTATTCTCCAATGTATGGATTTCAGAGTTCAAAACGCAGTTTTCTCAACCAAGTATTCATATGAGTCAAGAAGGACACATGGTTGATGTTATTGGGAATCAGAATGAATTTGCTACGGGTCTACAAATGGGGAATCAAATGAAGTATGCAGGACAATATGTTGGACATCGGGGGTCGATTGTGAATCGAATATGGGATATCAATATGGGAATAATCTGTTTTATGACTTGACTCGAATGCTACCTCGAACCTCAAAGCCAAGATTCAGGTTATTTTGATTCAGAATCTAGTGTCAAACCAATGACGAAGCTTGAAAGGCTCAAGTACATGTTGCTGTTAGCACAGAAAGAAGAGTCGGGAATTGAGTTGACTGATGAGGAATACGAATTCATGAATCCGGACGAGATAAAGCAAACTCTGTCATACGGTCAACCAAACAGGACACAACATCAAGTGGTACTTTTGACACAACTCCGCTCTCGACACATATCCACTCAATGAGGTACCAAATTATAGTAATGTTGCTAATTCGTTTACTCATGAAGCCGCATTCTCATGTCTCCGAACCTTATTATGACACATATGTGGGGAGCAAGTTAATAGCAATGTTAACTCGAAACTCCATATATGGATCCTAATAGAGGTCAAGTTGCAGAATGGTGCTAATGATAAGGAAACACGTGCTTACTTTGAAACATTAATTAATAATTGTGGTATTGAGATTAAGAAAGTCCAAAGGTCAATCGCGACGTTAAGGCGCGAATGTGAAATTGACCGAGCTTGAGAGTTACAAGGAGAACGCAAAAGCTTTTGAATTTCATAAAACAAAGAGTCGAATTAGAAATTGGTTATCGAGATTACTTTTAAGAGAAAAGAATTGCAAATCAAGTATAACACACTAGATGTGAATTTGAACTTGAAAATAAAATCTTTAAAAAGGAAATTTCGATCTAAATGACCAACTTTCTAAACAAAAACAATGTTTTCGATCTTGAAAAGAGAAGAAGCAGTTGAGTTCGACTTTTCAAAACGAGAAGATTCTCTTCTTGATGAAATTCTTGATAAGAATGAAAAATCAAAAATTGGAAAATTTGCTTGTTACAACGGGTCATTCAAACCAAATCAACCAATATCTTGATTAATCAAACAAATCCGTATTTTCATACAACTCAAAAATGGCCCTTGGTAACACACCTCCTTGTTTCCTCAAGAAAGCTCAGAAAGAACAGAATGTGTTGAACAATGGTAAACCTTTGCATGAACCTATAATTGTTCGTGATTCTCTTGAAACGTTGGAACTATCTGAGGAGAGTAGATCAAAAATGAAACAAAAGAATCCGGAAATTAAACCAATCGATTATAACAAATGGAACAAAATTAACGGAATTACTTTTGTTACACAAAAAGAAAAGTCAAAGTTTTCCATCACACCAAGTGTTTCAAACAAAGAGTCAATACCAGTTTCAAAATCACTTTCAAAACCAGTAGTTGTCTCAAAATCTCTTTCGAACATTGAACAAATGTCTTCAAACAATCCTTTTAACACAAGTGATCCTATGATCCGCCAGAGCCGGAAGGATCTACCCAAGGACATCACAAATAGTTAGTATTAGAAGTCCTTAGGTATGATTGAAAAAAAAGGAGTAATGTGAGAAAGGAGAAAGAACGGGTTGAAGAATTAAAAAGAAAAGTAAAAGAAAGGGTGAAAAGAAATAGCCTCTATATTCAACCTTAGGGCGTAAACCGAGTTCAATTCATCTCTCTTCGTTGTCACTAGATGACACCGGTATTGAAGACAAAGACGTCATGGACCCGGTGACGCCCGCACTAAACCTTCTAGCCACTCAATTCCTCTTAAAAGGATTTGTTTCAATCTCACCGGGAACCCTACATAATCTATCGACTTTCTCTTGAGATCGTTGATATTGAAGAAGGAGACCCTCTCCCTAGTCTCCGCCGGAAAACCAAAATGCACTAATTGAGTCTAGAGCCACGATATTCATCAAAAGATCTCATAGGAACACTTGACATGACATCGCTTGTTGTTCATCAATAAGGACACAAGTGATATATTCTAGAATCCTACAGGATCTTAGCAATTTGCGAGAACATTTATGAGAGGTTTCACAATTGTGATTCTTGGTGATTGAATGGAAACTCCCGCCGTGGTCAACATCAAGCGACCGACAGAGGTCACTTGTAACTCCCGTGGATTACGCTTAGTGTGTCTCAAACGGTCTACAACATGGGGTGATGCTTGGTGTACCTCGTGACTCATCCGAATCGTAGGTGTACTTCGGTATATCGCTATCTCACTTGTGGGACTCAGGTTCAGAACGACCTGTGAGAATTAGAGGCGTGTTTTCACACTATGTCATTAACACCCTCGAAATTCAAACTTGTAAGTCTTGGAATCCGCTTATTACTAACCTGCTTTTTATGTTTTCTTCATATGGAAGCTCGGAGCGGATTGATCGTCTGATTCTCCACATGCTCATACCAACAACACATGATAGTTCTCATCAAAATCAAAGGCAACACAAAGTTAAAATGATTCTTCACAATGTCAAAGAATCTACAAAGTTTAAAGACTCGAGAACTACATCATTGGTAACCAAAAGACAAATAGAAGTGTGAGCATGGTGGAGAAAGAAGTGGAGACACTTAACCAACGAAGTTGACAACGGCAGACAATCACATTATCTGATCACAAAGCATGAAGGAACAAAGACTTAAGACTATTCTATATCTACACACAAAGTTCAAGCTCGAGAAAAGTAAAGACCTAATCAAGTGGAGCATCATTTGAATGACCACCCCTTAGGGGGAGATTGTTAGCCTTAATAGTTTTATTAGAAGTGATGGTCATTCACGTTTAGGAACTTTGTAACGTGTGTTAGATATCGTGTTAGAATAGTCAACGGGCTCGTGGATTGGACTAAGGTAAATGGGTATTAGTTTAGTTAAGCTTGCCTTATATCCAATCCAACCCATGTCCAAGCCCACGAAGCCCAAGCCAAAGCCCTTTAGGGCATCTTGTATTTAGACTATAAATACCCCTCAAATGGTCATTTGAGGGGCGTGCTTGAGTGTGTGTGTGTGTGTTTTTCTTTGGAATATACAACTTATTGTTTTCATCTTATTTCCTTTATCTCTCTAAATACATACACGATCCATATCATTCAAGTCACCTTCTTTACTTAATCTTTCTTATACGCGTATGTGTTAGTGTTTAGTATTCTACGCATAACTGTTACGTGTTTGTGTTGGGTTTTCTTGGTAAAGTGATAAGGTATACGTGATAAAAGGGGCTTTACAAGATCCTATGATGGTGTTCTAGATAGTGAAGTTGTAAGGTGCTAGTTTAAGGAAAATCCTGTATGTGGAGATGAAGAAGTTTTGTAAAAACACATGATGCGTTTTTCACTAGTTGTGGTTTCATGAACCGGCTTTAGCTAAGTGGTGTTTACCTATGTGTTGGTATTATAGAGTCTAAGAGACATAAAATTTGACAAAAGACAATTATGTGAATGGATTTCTCTCCCCCTTAATTGGTGGACATCCAACATAATGTGTAATTTATCAAATAAGGAATGACAACAAAGTGTTTAGGAGGTTATTTGGGTTAACGAAAGAGATGAGCTTAGTGAACTTCATCCTTAAAGTCACGTACCTCTTCTCGATTAATACCAGATGATCGTATGATGAGGCATGTGGTTTCCTAATTGGAAGTGAAGAGGATTAGAGTATTGTTATAACTAAATAATGATGGAGGTTATTTTTTGAAAGCGGAAGCAAAAATGAGATTTGGAAAGAGGTCGGTTGAAAGACAAAAATGCAAAGCCAACCCTCTAGAACTTAATTCTATATGCTTTTAAACTATATGCAAGTGTAGGGGTCCCATAAAGCATAGTACTAATCTACGTAGCAATAAAGGGGATTATGCAAAAATGAGCATATAAAAGTTAGAACCAAGTGAGATAACAAATAATTTGTTATCAACCTACAAAACAAATTTGTTAGTGACAAAAGATGTTAACATGATAGAAATTAAATGATAGCATATTATATAAGCAAAAACACATTGCACTTTAGTAGACAAGAAATCACCATACAAGATAGCATCAAGACAATCATATTATGCAAGAATACAACTTTATTCAAGACATTTCATTTTGAGATTGTTTTGTCGTTAGAATTAGACGTTTAAGCATACTTGGCTTATAAATTAACACAACAATCTATGTGATTAATTTGTAAGATAAAAAGGCTTCTAAAAGTTTGTCATACCAAAAGCACTTTGACATATTATATGTGCACACGTAGCAAACAGATAGTGTGACAAGAAGCAAAAGAAACAAGATGAAAGAGTCATGCAAGCCATGTTTAAGACATAACAATTTGGAGCATGTATCATTTAGATCGTACTACACATAGATATAATGAATGCCAACTAATAGCTTTCAAACACAAATATATCATATCAAAATTATCACGTATCAAAATGACATATTATGAGTTCATAAGCAACATGTTAATCATGCTAAGGATAATTCAAAAGTAAGTATCATGCAAATAAAGTTTAGGTTTTAAACATTTAGTAGCATGAAACAAGGATACAAGCATTATAAAGATAAAACCGTACTAAGGTTTACACATTTGATTAGTTATCAAACACTAGGATAATGTCAAATAAACTTATCGTATCAAACAAGAACATGTAATCAACACATGTAAGTGTAATGCAAGTTGTTTTAAAAGAAAAGTCATATATACTACTTGTTTGATTAGTATTCCTAAAGCGAGGAAAACTATCAATGTTTTAACAGGTTACTTTATGCAAGTATAGGAATACTGATTTTTCAAGTTGGAGAATGAATATGAGACTATTACTAGCGGTGCTCAATTAAGGCTAAACACGACCATTTTACGGTGATTCCACATACCCAACTTCTCCGTGAAGCAATTCAACCGTTAGGTCAAATTGAGTTTCTAGTGTAATAGGTTCTCCAGTAGTCATTCTCATGTTAGAAAGATGGGAACTCCTACTTTTGCATATTAAAGTGCATAAAAGATGATAGTTTACCAATACTTGGCTTAATGTGACTTAACTAATATGCAATATAACTAGGGTGATGAAGACGTCATGTTATACACATGAATTTTAACAATGGTGTGTTTGATAAACAATGTGTTTTAATCTTGTGTTTAGAATCTAAAGTTGTTCAAATTACACAGCTAATTGTATTATCTAATGGATGACATCTTTTATGTTGAGTTGAAGTGTGTACTTTAAATGTGAATTGATCATCTTAGACTAGATAATGGAATATGTTAAACTAAGAACGTTCTCAAGAAAGCTCTTTGGTATTTTATTTAACAAGAGTCTAAGTGAGGTTACCAACTTCAATAGATCTTATGTATGCTCTAAAGATGTGTAGTTTTAACCTTGGATGTGTACTCGGTTTGAGCAAGGTTAGGTTATGATGTACGCTTGAAAGGAAATATATACAAATAGTATCTTTCAACAAATGAGATTATCCCATGGGATAAAGTTATCATGCTTATGAAAAAAAGTATGACAAGATGAATTGGATATGCTAGTTCACAGAACTTTGTAGATGTTTGTTTCAAGATCATTTAGCCAATGAGGTGTAATGAAATCTCTTGTAACACAACTATTTATGTCGCAAGAATGATGCATAGGATATACAATATCCTTTTAACAAGATGAAATCTTAACGCATGAATCTTAGTCATAATGTTCTTCAAAACATCATGTTTTCCTAAATGAAGATATGAAGCCAAAGTGTTTGAATCGGATAGTCCCATCTAAATAAACTTGGTCTCAAGATTATATTCACTAGATGATGACAAGAGGAATTCACCGAGTTTCTTATGTATACTCCTCAAAAGTCATTGTTGCTTGGGTGTATGATGTTGGCTTTGAGATTGCATTTTAACATATGTTGTTAAAATGTTGATTTGAGGTTTAACGAAATTTATGCGAAGTTTAACGACTAAGTATTACTAATACTTTGATAATTTGTGAAGGTAGTACTACTTATACCTAGTGGAAATTGACAACAATTACCAAGAGCACCATGCTTATTTGATAGTTGAGGTTCTAGCCATAATGAATTATCTAAGTCCTTATATGTTGGAAAGGATGTTTGAGTTTGTTCAAACGTGCATTTGATTCAAGACAACCTGTTGGACACAAGGGCTTTTTGAGCAATACACTCAACTAATTCAAATGATGGTAAGGATGGTGGATTGGTTGATCTAGGTGGTAGGTCTTCTAGTGTCTAAATAAGGATGTGGTGATGTAGGGGTTTGTTGTGCTATGGAGTACTTAGGTTGAATATTTTCCATAGATGTTGAACACAAAAATACGGATACTAATTCTTATGGTTCATTGGTTGCTACAACTAGTGGGTGAAGTGCTTGAAGTTTTGGTTATGTTTATGAAGCTTAGGGGCTGAGGTATAGGTTCACCTTGAAAGGGCACGTTTGTGTTAAAGTATACTCTTGGAAGTTCATGAGCAATATGGTTAATGGTGCCAAAAGATGAAATAGGGATAGTAGGTGTCAGAGAGGGATAAGTGGCACCATAGGTTGTTTGTTTTGGATAAGTGTTTCAACATGTGTTGTTAAAATACTTGGGTGTTGATTTTTCGGATATGACTTTTAATGACTACAATCGTAAGTCGCATATACTTGAATATTTCGGATGAAATACTTAAGTTGTCAATCCTAATTTGTTGAGATTATAAAGCTTAGATTGAACTCAAGGATAACAAGACTTGATAATATGTATTTAACATATGTCCGAGTTATGACTCGATGTAAATACTTATCGTCTTGAAGGATGACACATTATTTTCGGGTTAACCAAAGTGAGGCAATACATGTAGATACAAAACAATATCTATAGTCATATGTTAGACTTGTGTATGATATCTTTGCAAATAATGAGTCCAGTTTATTAGTCTCGGTAAGTCATCTAAGTCATCCGCAAACGGGTGAGGAGATGTTGGTGGTGTTGCACAAAGTTTGATAGGTACAAGCTTTGGAGACTTTGGTAGTGAAGGTGTTTTGGATGATGGTGGGTGATTTTGGTGGTGGAGTTGGAGTACTCAAGTTTAGAAATTTCACATCTTGAATGGGTGATGAGATGTTGAGAGGTAATGAGTTTGAGGATGAAGAGTTCAAGATAATGAAGCAACAAGATCGAATGCTAATCCTAGTGGTTTTCTTAAGTGGCTTATTTGAGGTTGAGGATTTAGTCATTCTGACTTTGCTTTAAGAAATGCTAAGCTTGAGGAAAAGTAACAGTGAAGGTGTGAAAATGACCATCCTGAATGTGTCGATTTATGGAACAAAGGATTTACGGATTTGATGTTAATCCATACAAAGATGGTAGTTTAATGAGATGGAAGTGTCTAAGATCATGTCAAACATCCTAAGTTAATCCATTGAGGATGTGTTGAATGAGATATGAAAGATAAGTATTAACAACAATCCTAGAAACGAAATTTGGTAAATTAGATTGCGAGATTTAGTAAAATTCAACAACTTACATGTAGGATTCACGGCACCATTTCTTTACACAGTAGGAACCCTTAAATTGGTGCCGCTTTGTACGGTATGGCGGTACCAAAATCCATAACGAGCGGAACCAAATTATGGTGCCGTGCGGTCCGTCAGACCGTAAATCTTCTGGACCCATTATTTAGGTGTCGGGGACTTTTTCGAAACCTGAAATTTTTCTCAAAACATATGGCATTAACTATTTCTAGTTAGGAACAGTCAATAACGCATACACAAACATAATGGAGCATTGATTTTGAACAAGGGCTGACGATTTTCACATATAAGTGAAAATGGGTAAAACTTGATAACACCCGTGTGCTATCCCCCTGCATGAACCGGTTAGCATACATCAATGTTTTAAGTTAGTTTATCATCCTACGAAGCAAGAACACATAAATGACATCATACAATATTGTTTTTGTCCTTGTACCAAACACTCTCTTAAAAACTCCATTTTTCAAAGTACTTGACTAATTTAGTTAATACTCATTGATAATTGAGTTACGACATTTCATAAGTAATGCGAGATTTTAGTATAACCTATGCAAAGAAAGTTATCTAATTCTACAAGTGATGGTAAAACAATTTTCCAAATTAGTGCACAAAATGTAGCAAAGTCCTATTGTGCATAAACAAGAAATCGTCAAACTAGCGAATAAATAACATGGCAAGATTGACACGTATATTATGCAAACAAACAAGTGTAAACAACAATTTGAAAATAAGCAAGCACCATATATGCAAACAACATAAACAAGTAGTCATTTAGCATAGCATAAAATGAAAAACACTTTTCAGTCATTTACCGTTTAAATATGACAATGTATACCAAGCTTGATTAGTTTCCTTTAAACATATTACCAAATTAATTAGTTTCAAAAGAAGTTGTATCAAAGTTCTAAGAATACCAACTTAAATTGTTTGATTCAAAATTTGAGTTTTTATGTTAAACGAAACTTAACATTTTAGACATACTGTAGTATTTGGTCTATTTTACTTAATTAAAATTAGACTCAGGCCATGAAAGTATTTTTAAGTGAAAGTAGACTCAATTCCCTTTAAAATGATAGGTGGCTCGACTGCACGGATTTCTGGTTAATTAGTTATGATTTTTGAAGTTGCCTAAAAAGCTGCATCTTTATGCAGACAGATTCCACGGAACCAAATAAAGGGATCCGCCCTTTATAAGATTTGGTGCCGTGGTCCTCTGAGACAAATTCACCAAAACTAGTATTTGACATAGAGAAAACGTGTGTGACTTACTAGATTTCATAGTAAACATATAATACACATATTTAACAACATATCTACTTATATAACTTATCTTAAACATTTACGGAGGTGATTTTTCAACTAGATTTATAGTTATCCCAAACACTCCTTTAAAATCATATTTCTTCATAAATTTTCTATAAGCACTCAATACAATACTTACCAGTTCTTTCAACAAACTTTTATTTTATGTTACAAGAAAACCTTCAAGCTTGTATACAAAGTTACATTTATCAATAAAATTTCTAAATTATAATTAGCAAAGCATTTTTCATATTTTTTTTCGCTTAAATGGTAATTTGATACATGGATCGTACTCTATTTTAAAAACCATTTGTTTTGAAAATAAGAGCTACGTGGCTCTGGTACCAATTGTGGAAATGTAGAGGGGGGTGAATACATTACCGTTTAAAAACTTTAGATCTTTAGTATCAAATCGCTTATGAAGCTTGTTATAATATGAAAGTACCAATTATTGTTTGTGACTAATATAAAGCATGGTAAACCAAGTTGTCACACAATCATGAACATCAAACCACATCACAAACAATAGTATAGTGCAAGTATAAAAGTAAAGAGATAAAGAAAGGAAAGTGCAAACCGAACACGAGGATTTATAGTGGTTCGGTCACGGATCTCCTTTCCGCCTACTCCACTCCCCGAGTACCCAACTCGAGAGTTACTTCACTAAATCAACAAGCTCCCTTGTCGTGGGAGAAAACCTTACAATCGTTGCTTACACTTTTTCCGTACAAAGCTAAATACCGGGTTCTAGTTCGAGTAGAACCAACCTAACGTCGCTTATACAATATTTTCGACACTAAGCTAGATGTCGAGTTCTTTTACAAGGGTACAACCACTCCCAATATGTTTTATGGCCCAACATAATAAACCTTGTGTTTTATGGCACAAACACATAAACCATCTAATCTAGTTTGGTGAAAGTGTTGTTATGATGCAATGATGTTTACACTAATGATCCATGACACAAATGTCTAATGGATATGAATAACTACTTCTAAATGAACTTCCATTGATAGGAAGCCTTCATGATGAAGATCACAAGTTCCTAAACTTCTTGTGATAGATCTTCAACTTCGGTGAGTGGGGATGGCTAGATCTCCAAGATTTCCTTGGTTGATCAAAGAGTATGCTTACAACAAAGATGAATGTTAGAAGCATTATGATCATGATCATTAGGTGTTTAATGTGTTTACTACATTGTTAATGATTGATCTAAATGTATGCAAGAAGGTGGAGAAGATGTGCTTTTAAGTGGTGAAGAAATGGGAAAACAATGGGCTTCTATTTATAGCCAAAAGTGGGCGGGGCGCCCACGGACCAAGGAGCCCTTTAAAGGGTTCCGCCTTTATACAAAAGGGTTCCGTGGGTGCTCGACGAAAATCTAAAAATCTTTCTTCAAATCTTTCCAAGATATTACCAAATCTTACTAAGATCACATTTGATATATTGAGTATCAATCTAACCAAAATATTCAAGTGATCTTCCAAGGATTTCAAAGATGATGCATGACATGATGTAACATGTATTTCCATTTTAGATTAAAGGTTTATCATGGTAAACTTGTAAAATGTATTATGTAACTAGTTAATAAAATGTCTAGTTACCTTTTGAAATACTTGTGAATGCAAAATGTAAAATGAGGTTCGAAATAGAATGGTTAACCTATTAAAATACTTAGTGACTCTAAATGTATTTTAAACATTCTAAATGATTTGTTAATGGGTTTGATCATAATGCCACATAACAAACATGTACGAACCTGTGTTGTAACATACGAGGACTTCAGACATCGAGAGGTGTTCAATGTATGTTGAGACAAAGTGTGATTACAAGTAACTTGTACATTTTACGTTATGTATTACAAGTTACATGTTTGTCATCAATCAAAACAAACGAGACTGTATAGATTAAATATCGTAATATTTGCACTAACAACGTCTACAAATTGAACAAGGCTCTCTACGGTCTCAAATAAACCCCTCGGGCGTGGTATGATAAGTTGTCATCCTTTCTCCTTGAACTTAATTTTATCAAAGGATCGGTCGACCCAACACTGTTTATTCCATATCATGGGGCACACATTTTAATTGTTCAGATTTATGTGGATGACATCATTTTTGGTTCTAACCACAAAAAGTACTCAAACGCTTTTTTAAAACTAATGAAAATAAATTTTGAAATGTCAATGATGGGTGAACTTACGTTCTTCTTATGACTACAAGTTAATCAACCACCCCGTGGTATTTTCTTAAGTAAGTCCAAATATGCTCTTGAAATATTGAATAAACATGGAATGCAAAGTTGTGATACCTATGCAACACCAATGGCACATATCAATAAACTGGATGCTGATTTACATGGGAAACTGGTTGACCCTACCAAATACTAAAGTATTATTGGGTCTCTCATGTATCTAACAGCCAGTAGACCCGACATTGTATTTTCTCAGATATCTTTGCTCTGCTATCGGTCCGCACCAATCGAAAGACACCTCTCGAGGCTAAAAGAATCCTCCGATACATAAAGGGAACCATTAATTTGGGGATCTGGTATCCGAAGGATTCTGGTTTTGAACTAATAGCTTTTTCAGACGCTGACCATGCAGGATGCTTAGATTCACGAAAAAGTACTTCATGAGGTTTACAATTCCTTGGTGATAAATTGGTGTCATGGCAATCGAAGAAACCGGATTGTACATTGCTGTCCTCAACTGAAGCAGAATATGTAGCCATGTCTGCGTGTTGTGCTCAACCCATTTGGATGAGAACACAACTCAAAGACTGTGGTTATGTATTTGATAGAATTTCGGTGTACTGTAACAACCAAAGTGCTATTGCGATCTCGTGCAACACCGTTCAACACTCGAAGTCAAAGCACATCGATCTTCGATATCATTTCATCAAAGAGCATGTGAAAAAGGGTACCGTTGAATTATACTTTGTAGGTACAGAACACCAATTAGCGGATCTTCTCACTAAATCCTTGCCTCCCGCAAGATTTACTGATTTGATTCACCGAATTGGTATGAGATGTTTGACTCCAGAAGAACTAGACGAACTTTTAACACATTCTTAATACAGTCAAACACCAAAACCTCTTTTGTAAATAATTTTCAAAAACAAAATACAAAAATATAAAATCAGATAAAATCCAAAAATATTCTTCTATCTAAATTTCTATCAAAACTAAACATTGCAAGTACAAAACTTCCATCAACACTATGTTCAATCAAATATTTCACCATTTTTCTCAAACAAGTGTTGAGGGGGAGAATGTAAATATTTTTAGTTTCATAAAACCTTGTACTTGCATGTTACCATAAATACGTTGTTTCTTCAAAATGGTGGATATGTATCTTGTTAAATATTCTCCTCGGACTCAAAGGTTTAAAATTTCATCATTTCTAAAGTCGAGGGGGAGTATCGTCAAGTTTCTTTCCTGAAATGGTATTTTGTTTAACCAAAATGGAAGTTATTGGGTCTTGGTTGAAAATGTTTGAGGTTAAGGGACTAAACTTGTCAATTTGGATAAACAATTTTAACAAAAATCCTAAAGCTAACTCATTTATTATTCCAACTACTTGCATTAATTTTTCAAGCCTCCAAGATCCACGGCACCAATTCGATACACAAATCCGTTATACAAAATCAAAAACTGTAAGTTGCAAAAGGTTTTGATCATGTTTATAAACATTGGTTTTAAATATCTTTCAAATCCAATGGTTCAAACTTTCAAAATGATTGATTTTGTACTTTACGCGTATGCGTAGAACTTCGATTGTGCCAAAGTGTGTTTGTGATGTTATGGGTTGCATCTAAACCTTCATAAACCTGTAATACACCCATTTCCATCATTAAATTGAAAACTTGTATTGAACCATTTTGAATTTATAGGGTTTATGTTCATATTTGAGGGTTTACGCATATGAGTGTTTGGCTATGATTAGATGCTTAGGATAGCTTTAGAACAATGTTAATTACATGAAATTGGCCTTGAATCCTACCCAGAAACATCAACAGTTGATAATTTAATTTTTCGGGTTCATAGGGTCGTATAACATGAATCTTTTGATTCGTTGGGTATTTTGTGTTAAAATTTGTTGTAATCTACTCCTTTGACATCTAGGATAGTGCAGAAACAAATCTTGATGATTTCCTATGGTTGAATCTGTTACGCGTAGATTCTAGGTTTAGGGTTTTAGAAGTCTTACGCGTAGACTGTCCTTAGCCTATGTGATTAGATGTTATGCATGTTTTGTGTATCTGGAAGTGTTAGGATTGTGGTGTAATCATGTTATTATGTTTATGTATTTCAGGTTGTTTACGCGTAAAGAATCAGAATTAAGGTGTTCATGATGATTACGCTTATGGAATACCTTATGCGTAAAGGTTACGCATAAGAGCAATCTTACGCGTAAAACTTATGCATAAGGGTCTACAGTGGGACTACGCGTATCCTGGAAGGATATGCGTAAACTTGGATGTTTAGGCCTAAGGGTTACTCTTACGAGTAAAACTTATGCGTAACTCCTTTTGCCAAAGCTTACGCGTAAGCATATAAGCTAAGGGTATGCTTTTACGCATAAGAAATTCTTACGCCTAAGAGTTACCTTTATGCTTAAGGTTACGCCTTCGGCTAAAGCACTATTTTTACGCATAAACTCACATGCTTATGCATAAGCCAACTTTTCACCTTGTTTTGACATGTTATGCGTAGTATACTTGTAATAGTTACTCTTAAGTCACAAAAACCAATATGTTACTCATAAGCTCTCCAAAGTTAAAATGTTGTGTGTTTAAGTGATATTTGGACATTAAAACTTAAAAATTAACATACTCACGTAACTTATCACATCAACTTCAAATAATTAGACTTAATGTGACTTTGGACTCGTAACATTCATAAACATGATTACTTCAATCAAATAATTGGACAATAAAATCAAACTAAGACTAACATAATGTCTTTCGATATGTTGGTTCTTTTGTCACAATACCTTTCAGATTGCAAAATGGATGTCAATCAGGAAAATCTCAATGCCCCTAACGAGCTCACAATGGCAGATATCTTCCCTGCGGATTACCACAAAACCATCAGAATGAACAATCTCAGAGTCGACTTTGACAACTTCACCTATTTTGAAACCTCATGCAGAGTTGCAGTTGACATCCTCAAAGATCATCCCTTCCGTCTCATGCTATCTAACTCTGCTTCTGTACCCGAAATCTACATTCATCAGTTCTGGCACACTATTGACAAAATCGACGGTCAAGATGCAGTGAATGTGACCATTGGCACCAAAGAAGTCAAATTTACAGTGGCGGATCTTCGTGTCATTCTTCTTCTACTAGTTATTCGCTCTACTGAATACGTTCCAACTCCAACTTAAGAGGAAGTATTGAAGTTCATGGTTGACATTGGATATGACAAAGCTTCTGGCATCATCACCAAGCATTCCAGTGTTGATCTCAAGAACATCCCATAACCTTGGAGGACTCTCTATATCATGATCGCCAAGTCAGTCTCAGGGAGAGATAGTGGACATGAACACCAAAAGCTGATGCATCTTCAAACCTTTTGGGGAATGGTTAATAGGAAACACATTGATTATGCAAGCTTAATTTGGGAAGATATGATGCAACATTACAGGAAGCCTGGTTCCAAGATCCCTTTCATCAGATATACAAAGTTGCTGATCCACAACCTCCTCGAGAAGCACCAGGATATCCCTATGAGAATCAATGACCCCAATACACACTCAATGTTGTATGAGCCTACCGTGAATACTGTAAGGTTCAAAGATTCCTCAACCCGTAAACAAGGAGTGGAATTACTTTATTGCTTGATCACTGATGAAATCAAGGTTCTTCCGTCATACCTTCGTTATAAGGAAGCAGTGCGTGCTGGAAGAGTTGGGTTTATG
Source organism: Chrysanthemum lavandulifolium (assembly GCA_022545495.1). Lineage (NCBI taxonomy): Eukaryota > Viridiplantae > Streptophyta > Magnoliopsida > Asterales > Asteraceae > Chrysanthemum > Chrysanthemum lavandulifolium. The sequence goes on from CM040238.1 coordinate 200,103,632, forward strand.
GATGAGAAGACAACTTCAGTGGCTACCACAAGGGCAAGGAGAGCTGGAAGCACTGGAAGCACAAGGAGTACTAATAAGAATAAGAAAAGAAATCCACCCCGTAAGAGGAAAGTCCCAGCTCAGATCGTTTATCCAAAAATTGAACCGAAACCAATTCCACAAGATGACGACTCTGAAACTGAGTCGGATGATGTGACTATCTACTCTGAAATGCAAAAAGATTACACATCTACACAGAAGTCAGAGGAAAAACCTGCCAGTCCCTCATCCGACAAAGGAAAGAAGCTAGTGGAGGAAGAAGAAGAAAATGATGAGTTTGATCCTAAGGATGAACAGAAACAATACCAGAAGACTCTGAATCAACTGAGGAAGGATCAAGCTGCTAAAGACTTTGAAATTCAACAAACTAAGGTCCCTGGAGGTTCCAGGTGGTGTTCCTGCTACATCAGTTCTTGATCCGGTTAATCAACCCGATAAAGGAACTGATACCACCACTAAGGAATCTACAGAGCAATAGCAGCAAGAGGATGATGTAACATTCGACTTTGAATATGACAAGCAAGAGACTGATGAGAGAATAACAGATAAAGATCTTGAGGAAGCTGAAAAGGAAAGGGCAGAAGAGGAACGTGCTAAGAAAGCTGAACAAGAACTTGCTAAGAAGGCTGCAGAAGAAGCTATTAAAAAGGTCAAAGAGGAACGCATCAGAATGAAAACTGATAACAACATTCTGGATAATCCTAAACAAAACCCTCAACAAGCTTCGGAACAACCTCATGACACTTCCAAAACAACATCATCATCTCACTCATCACCACCACCATCCAAAGAAACAACGACTAAATCATCATCAAAGTCAGTCAAGAAGAACGCCGATACTTGGGCTTCTCAAACCAAAGCCAAGATCCAGAAAGCCTTGCATAAATCCAGAAAACGCAAACAAAGTCTTCAGGACCAAATATTGAACATTCTGGCCGACAAAGTTATCGAGCTTTCTAAGGATATGGAAACGTTTGAAGGAGAAAGAGAACAGATTAAGGCATTTGTTAACAGAGATGTAAAAGGAGAAATGGACGAGAAGATTAGGAGCTATACTCATCACTTTCTTCTCCAAACTGTCCCTGGAGTGAATAAAGAAATGTTCTCAAGACAACTCTATCCAGTGCTAAAGAAACTAGTCAGGAAAACAATTACCACAACACCGGTGGTCATGCAAACCCGACCAGTCCCGCCTCCTAATGTCACTGAAGCTGATTTGATTTCACAACTGATATTGCCGATGTCTCCTCGAGCTCCTACTTTCACACCTGATGAATCGAAGCTTTATGAGGTACTTCTCGCATATCAACTAAAGACTACGTGCAAGGAAGCAGCTGGTCAGGATAAGCGACCAAGAGATGATGATAACACAGATAAAGACCCCCGAATGCAAAACGTCAAAAGAAGACTGGCGGGTCATCATCATCCATGCCACCATCACCGCCAAAGACCACTACCACATCAACAAGTCAAGCTTCTCAACAACCTCCATCATCTGATAAACCTCGGGATACTGATTATCCACCACCACTGGAGAAAACCGGTGATTACTTCACATATATTGGTGGTGAAGATGAAGACATTCTTGAGCCCTAAAAACAACCATCACCTCAACCATCACCTAAACTGATAGGTCACTAGTTTTACAACACAAGCTTACTAGAAAGAGATAAAGGCGATTGAACAAGTAAACCAAACACACACACACGTTATACTAAGACAGGTTAGCGTAGAGTATGAAGTGAAAGAAAAATTGAACAACCAACCTTCAAATGAAGGTTTACAAGAGTATTTATAGGCAAGGAGCTAGGGCAAGACTCCCACCCTTCCCTTTTCCTTATTGGACATGGGCCTAAGCTTATGGGCCTTCTACATAAGCTTGACCTTAAACAAACATAAAGGCCATAATAAGCTACCTATTACATATGAGTAACTAACACTTGAATTATGATTTAGGAGTGATTCCAACAATATCCCCTCAGTGTTGGTGATGAAAAATGGTGAAGGCGTTGATGTAATAGTAGCTTTGACGCCTTCGACATTCTTCTTTCTTGTGAGAAGAATTGCCTTGATTCGAACAATCTCCCGGTGTAGAGAGATAGTTTTCTTTGAGCAGTTATGCTTTGGCGTCATCTTTAACTTTGTTCTTTGATCATTGTTCTTTGTGATGAAAGCGATAGTATGTTGTTATGCGCATCAAGTCTCGCTCAGTGCCTTCGCTCACAGTGTCTCCACGTCATTCTTCAACATGCTTACATGCTTTTGATGTTGGAATTCAAGATTGATGAAGTTCTTTAAGTCTTTAACTTTGTAGATTCTTTGGTTTGACGAAGAATCATTACGACTATTGTGTTGCTTTTCGATAGAACTTCCATTAGTGATGATGTTGGCGTGAGCATGAGAAGAATCTGCACGATCATCCCGCTCGGAGCTTCCATAAGAAGAAAACATTTCAAGCGGTTAGTAATAAGCGGATTCCGCACTTACATGTTTGAACTTGAGTGTTAACAACATAGTGTGAAAATACAACTCTAATTCTTACAAAGGCCGTTCTGAGCTGAGTCCCACAAGTGAGATAACTCGATATACCGGGTACATCTATAGTTCGATGAGTCGTTTGAGGTACACCAAGCATCACCTCACGATGTAGATCATTTGAGACACACTAAGCGTAATCCACGGGGAGTTACCGAAGTGACTCATTGTTAGGGGTGTTTGATGTTGACCACGGTAGAGTTTCCATTCAATCATGAGGATCACGGATATGAACCTCTCATAAATTTTCTCGACAGTTTGCTAAGATCTGTGAAGGACTCGATAATGTATCACCGAAATTCTTATTGTTAAACGTCAAGTGATGAAATGTCAAGTGTACCTAAGAGATCTTTTGATGAATCTCGTGGCTCTAGACTCAATAGTGCATTTTGGTTTTCCCGAGTGGAGACTAGGGAGAGGGTCTCCTTCTTCAATACCGGCGATCTCTAAGAGAAGCCAATAGTTTACGTAGGGTTCCTGTGAGAATGAAACAAGCTTCTTTTGAGAGAAACTTGAGTGGTTAAGAAGGTTTAGTGCATGCGCCACTTTGGGTCCATGACGACTTTTAATCTTCAATACCGTCACTAAGTGACAACCAAGAGCATATGAATTGAACCCGTGTCGCCCTAAGTTGAATAATTTGGAGGGCTATTTCTTTTCACCCTTTTCTTTGCATTTCTTTTAATTATTTAACTCCTTCTTTCTCCGATTCTCAATTTCTCCTTTTTATCATCGTACCTAAGGACTTCTAAGTACTAACTATTTGTGATGTCCTTGGGTAGATCCCTCCAGCTCTGGCGGATCATAGGACGGTTATTCCTAACCCTAGTTACCTTATCACTCTATGACTAACCTATGTTGCCATAAAACCAATTTTCAAGAAAATCTCTCAAAGGGTTTGTAAATGAAAACATGTTTGAACCATTGTGAGAGTTTTATCTTTTAGCGTAATACTCCCCTCCACATGTGCTTTAGAGTTTTGACGGAAATCAGCCTTTGTGTGGGAAGAGCAAGACTTTTGAATTGATCAACTCAAGATAGACAATCCTCCGAGACACGGTTACATTGCATAGTTAAAGAGTTACATTGTCGCCTTTTAGGTGACAACTAGCTCTAATAACTACCTTGAAGGTGTAGACCAACCTCGAAGGTTGTCATACCCGTCGAGTTCATGTCTACCAAGAGTTTCTCGAATGGTACTTTCTACTCGGACAAGTCCTTTGCGAGACACGCTTACATTACTAGAGAACTAGCTTGAAATTATTACCCGTCCGGACAAGTCTTTTCGAGTTACTAACGAGTTTAGTACCACAATTCGTTGGTTAAGTCTATTACACAAAGATTCATTTGCATTTACACAACATATTTCTTATCACATAATTTTCTCCCCTCAAAATGGCATATAAAATGTTATTTTGAAAAGTTGAGAATAAATATGACCATTTCGAGTGTTGGGAAGATGACCACTATGAACAATTTGTGAACAAAGTTTTAATTCAAATACTCCCCTCAACTAGTGATATAAGCGGTTGAGGTTTTGAAAATCATACGGAAGTACTTGTCCTTTGAGCAAAACCTTGAAAATGAAAGGTTTGATAGGTTTTACTCAAAAGTAAAAGCTTTCGCTCCTTTTATGAGGATTATGGCATCAAGCGTACCACGAGGTCCTTTCTTGACAATTACAGGGTTGTACATCGTTATATGTGCACAAGCCATACACATATATAATCATACATCCAAATTAATAATGAAAGAAGCAATTCAAGGGTACCGTGAAGTCCAGAGATGTCGCCAGAGTGTGAATCGGGCGTTGAAAGCCGGTGATGTTAATCTGGGTGGACCACCAACATAGCTTTCAATGTTACGAATCGATCCTTCTATACAACCGTTCATCAATCATCGTGATGATTCTCTTCACATCCTTCGATCCCGAGAATTCCATCGCTTAGGAGACCCAATCATTTGACGTATATCCTTCAACCTATAAGCCAATCCGTCCCTAACCATCTTCAAAGTGTGATCCCAAACTTGTGAAGATCTCACACGCCATCAAGCAATTTCTTTGAAGTTCACTGCGGTAAACAACGCCGAATGGTTTCTTGATGAGTGTAAATTGTGAGAGCTGGTTGATGTCGGGAAGATCAAGTCGAGGTGGAGTGAAGTTGAACACGGTTTGATAAGATTCAACTGCCGGTGGAGATCTTCTACACGTTCTTTGATAACTATGCGTCGATGAAGATGAGCAACGACTTGATGAATTCACGTTGTACTTGATTGAAAATTGCCTCATGCGACCACGTACTTTGGCAAGGTACATGTCTTCAATGTCATTGAGAGACAAATTCTCAAAGTCGACTTGAGAGAATGCATAATCCGTTCATCTTGCCATTTGACCACAATCTTCTTGAGAAAAGTGTAGTCCCATTTGGTCGAAAGATCAACGTGTTTGATGGCAACGATATCCTTAGTCTTGAACACCGCATGTTGAGACTTCTAAACTGGCGACTTCGTAGTAGATTCTTCATTGCCGACCAATGATGAATCCAGACATTGCATCTCGGTCGTATGCTTCCACTTTGTTGGAGAACAAGTGATTAGCTCTTTCCTCGATAGCTATGTAGTTTGAGTATATGGTCTTTGGGAATGGAAGTGTCAAAGATGTAGCGTATTTCCTTGATCCATCACCACCGTGTAGAAGAAATTCCAAGTCTTTGTTGAAGAAATATCTGAATGGAATCCTAGGTTCATCTGGTTGGCCAATTGTTGGTAGAGGTTTAGACCGATCGGTGTAATATGGAGGGTTGTCCGTTTGGTGAAGTCGATGTTTGCTTCGGGTTGAGCCAATCCATGTTGTTAGACATAGCTCGAGCAATGTTTTCAAGGTGATATTCGACCTCGATGGCACTTTCGAGCTATCTTTCCACAGCTTGAAAAGTTCATTCTTGATTCGCCTCAACTCGGTTTTGTCATCTTCTTTCGTTGAACTTTTCTTGCGAAATTTTAGCATGCTCCAAAGTATTACCGTCTACTAGATCTTGACCTTCTTGAGGTAGGGAGTGGAATTGACAAGTGTAGAAAACCATTCAAATTCCTCGTGTTGTATCTTCATCTAGCCATGATACGACGTCGGTATTGGCGCCTTCTTCTTCTTTTGTTAGGCCTAGATGAGGATTTTGGTTTCATACTTTGTCGGGTGAGGCGGGTTGTTGTTGGGGCTCATGGTATTCTTCATCGTCACCACCAGTATACTCAAAGTGGTCACCGGTTTTACGTCTCGGGGTGGTGTCTCGATGAATCATGAGGTTTATTTGCAAGATGGAGGAGAAGATCTTTGTTGAGCGGGACTCCGTTGTGGTGGAGGTTGCATCGAGTCTTGAATAGAGGATGATTCATCGGACTTCTTTGTGCGTTTGGGCTCTTTATCCTTATCCCGATCTTTGTCTTCATCATCTCTTGAACGTTTGGGCCTTACGACTTCTTTTCGGAATGAGGACTGAGTTGGTATTCCAATGAAGCTTCAAATAGTTTAGCTTCATGTGAGGCAAACGTTGCGAGCGTTCGACATTTGAGCTACTAGCGGTTCACCAATTCATCATCTAAGAAAATTGTGGATTCAATGGATTGATGCTTAAATTCATCGGAGTTGATTTCATGGCTTGTTTGGCTAGATGCAAGAGATTTGGATACGGTTATGCGGTATACATCTCCTTTGTCGGTTCGGAATGACCTCCATAAGGAACGGTGAGTGTATCCTTTGATCATTTCGTCCATTTTCCTTGAAGATCATCTTTCATGAGCTTACGGACATACTCCTTTCATCTTGCATCTTGTCGATATCATCATGAATATATCAGATCGATCGGTAGAAATTCATCTTCCTTAGAGCATGTCTTTCTTTCGACTTGTTTGATAGCATTCCCAATTCTTTTATGAGCATGAGAAATCCAAGATCGAGTTGGCTTCTTCACCGATTTGGATGTTGATTTGGTTGATCTTTTAGATGGTGGTGGTGAAGAATGAGATGATGAGTCGATGAGGAGGAGACATGAGGAGACTCGGGGTCCTTAGGGGTTGAAGTTTCCTCCTTGGACATACGAGTCATGGACTGTTGTTTCATCATAATCATCATAATTTCTTTTCTTTGGTTCCTCAATCTTGTCAATAGAATCCTCCAAAGTTGTTTTGTTCCGTGGTGGCAGCCCCTTAGCGGGTCGATTAACATCGGGAGATGGTTTAGAGTGGCGACACTTCCTCGCCACCCATTATCCTTTGCAAATTCCTCAATGTTATAATAATTTGAACTTCTTCCACAAGTGTTTGTTGCTCTTCTTCTTCATCGAGCTTTCTTCATAAGGCACAAGTACATGAGTCTTCCTTTTCCATGGGTTGGAGGACTAGGAGGTTTTGCTCTTGAGGGAGAGGTTCGGACACTGATTGACTTGGACCTCCCACCCATTTGTATCTTGAGCTTTCGTCTTTAGCTTTCTTGGTGGTTCGTCTAAGGAATTTAAACTTCTTCACAGAGGAACTTTCTTCTTTGGGCGGGTTTCCTCTTTGGGACTTTCCTTTGACTCTTCTTATGGCACAAGGAGGTTTAGATACCGGTGTTCGAAGGCTTTCATCGAGATTGTAGGATATTAGTTTTCACATACACATCAAACCATAACACAAAGTGGCGTATAGATGGAATTCTAGAGAGAAAGTTAGAGGTTTAGGGAACTTAGTGAGAGAAAGTGAAAGATATTATTATGAGCTCCAACTCTACCTTGGAAGGTAGAGAGTATTTATAGTCTTACATAAATCGCCACACATCGGGTGTGGATCGTGCATACAGTGGGTAAAGACCGTCCGTCCTCCACGGTGTTACTTAACTAAATACTACTTAACTTAAAATAACTACGACTACGAGCTTTCTAACGATTACATATACTTGAGGTGACCGACTCTTTAATACCTAGAATTTCTAATTCCTAACAATCTCCCCTAAGGAGGTCACCTCAATCATGTACCAAAATTACATTGAATACAAATAGATATTACATTAAAAATTGTTCTTGCATTCTTGATGTAGTCCTTTGTTCCTAAGCTCGTAGTCATTGATTCTTCACATTGCATGTTTGGTTACTTCAAGTGGAGGTCTTTACTTGATCCACGTGATAATAAATTATGAGCCAACATTTGAGATCATCACTATCAAAAAATCTCTCGAGACATCCATTGTGGTGTTGTGACTTTAGGACTTTAGACATGCTCACATTCGGATCATGATATCTTCTCATCGAGTAGCGGAAGCTTTAGTTGATTCATGATATTGGCGGTAGTGGCGAAGCATGGAGTGAAAATATCGAGTCATTGATGCACTAATCATGATTTCTTTTGAGATGAATGTGTTAAGTGAGCATGCGGCTATGGATTGACCGCTTCATTCGATCACCGCAAGCGTCGGGTGTACCGCATACAACAAGATTAGCAATAAATCGCATCGAAAGTGTCTTTGATCACTTCGTTGAATTGAGGTACACGCCCACGGTTCCCAGCTGATCAGTACATGTATTTTGTGATCGTATAATTCAAGAATTTCCTTGACAGGTTTCGCAATGCTCTAGTTGTTCTCAAACCGAACATCTCAAAGAAGATAACACGGAGTGAGTGAACCAAATAATTATAAGTCCACCGATTGATGAAAAGAGATTTGAAACACAATCGTGTATTGCTCAATAGAAATTGTTTTGCAATACAACGAAGGTTTTATTGAAAATCAATTATCAATCATAAAAACACCTTTTGGTTTGAAAAATGAGTACACGGTCGATGTGCTAAAGAAAAGAGTTTTTAAGCACAAAGACCGGTTTTTCAAAGGTATCCGTCGATCCATAACTCGAACCGGATTGATTCAAGAGATTGAATCGCCCCATTGTTTCTCGCTCGGTTGTCACATGGTTGATCTATATAATAGATCTCACATGCCACCTACCAGAGCTTGTTTGATGTTGGCTCGAAGGCTTTCCATCTTCATTGTGAATATATATACACATCACTCGGATGTTCCGCAATACCACAAGGATAATGCGTGGGACTCAAGATATAATCTCTCTTCCACATTGTGTGAAACAGAGTCTTCATTGAAAGTGTCCTAATGAGATTTATTGATGATCTCGTGGCTCTAGACTCAATTTGTGCATATTTGGATCCCGTGGGAGACTAGGGAGAGGGTCTCCTTCTTCAATATCAACCATCTCTAAGAGAAAGTCGATAGATAATGTCGGTTCCCGTGAGAATGAAACAAGTCCTTTTAAGAGGAACTTGAGTGGTTTGGAAAGTTGAAGTGCGATGCGTCCACCGGGTCCATGACGTCTTGTCTTCAATACCGATGTTACCATCGAGAGGATATGAATTGAACCGGTTTACGCCTAAGGTTGAATAAATGGAGGCTATTTCTTTTCACCCTTTCCTCATTCAATTCTTTTAATTCTTCAACCCTTCATTGCTTACGAGACTTCATAGCTAGAACCTTGTTGGGTTTATTCCAAGACTAGCTCGCCTTAGTCCGCACTCTTCCCATATCTCATTTTCTCCTTTTATCATCATACCTAAGGACTTCTACACTAACTAGTGGATTGTCCTCGGTAGATCCCTCCGGTTCGGCGGATCATGGGAACACATACCTAACCTTATCATCCTTATATCACCGTACATAAAGTAAAGTTGGTCGGTCTATTTGGTATTGTTCATCCGCCATTGGAACCAATTGAAAACCTTTTGAAAATCAATTCGAGATACTTGTGATATATTATCAAAGCATTTTGTACCGAATTGTTTTTGATATTTTAGAACGAGAACTCCCCTCAACATGTGCATCAAATGTTTGAAATCGTTTTGCACACGGAGGCAAGAGAAAGAATTAACTTCTTTGATTACCATTTTCTAAAGATATCACCATCACTTCCTTGATCAAATCAAGTAGATAAAGCATTTCCGGAAGGATGAGGTTTCCATAATTTTGCTCCCCTCAATATGTGCCTCGAGGTTTGAAAAGAGTTTTGCACATACTAGAGGAACCCGCACATTGAGATAAATGTTCACGTTTCAAATCATAGGTTTAAGATAGATGCTCCCCTCAACATGTGCATGGAAAATTTGAAATCGTTTGTCACATGTGGGCGGGATAGCATGTACATCCTTATAAAACCATTTACCGAATTATCGCTTAAATCCAATTTAAATCACACATTCTCCCCGATCACAATTATCAAATCATTTGAGATTTGTGATCTCTTATTGATTTAAATTGATTTTGAAAGCTTTAAGGGAATTGTGACTTGATTATGAAAGTGTTTTAACTAAGGATCGGATTTTAAGACTTTAAACTCCATTGATAAAACATGCATGTATATCTTTTGAAAACAATTTAATGCCAAATAACTTTTTTAATTTAATTGAAATCATTCTCCCCTCAATCAATGACATAGGTTGTTGATTGAGAGATAGAGATTTTGACAAATAAGTCCCGATGATTATCAAAAATAGAGACCGAGTTATTTTTCAAAGCATTTGGTTTTCAATGAGATAAATGTTTATAGAATCGAGCATGGAATTTGAAAACATGGTAAAACATGGCTCGTTCTTTCTTTAAAAAGCCGGTTATTGCTCGAAAATGACAATAAACCATTGTTTCTCTTTCTCCCAAAATTTTTTTTTTTTTTTTTTTTTTTTAATTCGAACAACATCTAAAGTCCCGTGTCATTCTTTGAATGACAACATAAAACCGTAGATATTATCGAATCGAGAAAAACATGACAAATTGACAATATTTTTGAAGATTTTTCAATTTTCAAATTTTATGGATTTTGAAAGTTTTATATTTTTCTATTTGATTTTTTTTTTTTTTTTTGAAGGTTTTATAATTTTGTATTTTGTTTTTCAAATAAATATATACAAGAGATAGATGAAGATAGACCTTTACTCCTCGCCTTCCTCCGAAGACGTTTGAGTGTTTCGGTTGAAGGCTTTTCAAACCAAGTCGTGGAAGAATAAACTCAAATCGTTCTCTTGGAAGAGCTTTGGTGAAGATGTCGCTAACGATATTCGGACCTCACAAAATATAGTTCCACCACACCTTTTTCCACTTGTTCCTCGATGAAATGATGTCGAATGTCGATATGCTTTGCTCTTGAGTGTTGAACGTTGTTGCATGAGAGAGCAATAGCACTTTATTATCACAATGATGAGGATTTTGTTGAATACAAAGCCATAGTCGATAATTGAGATCTCATCCATAAGATTTGAGCACAACAAGATGACATGGCTATGTATTCACCTCTGTAGAGGAAATAGAAGTACTCATTTGCTTCTTTGAAGACCACCACAAGCTTATCACCCAAAACCGAGCACCTCTTGGCGTACTTGACGTGTATCTTGACAACCTCGCATGATCGGCATCCGCATAGGCCGTTAGTGACATACCGGTGTCCTTCGGTACCAAAGTCCCATATTGATGGTTCCTTGGAGATACCGAAGACCCGCTTAACCGCTTCAAGGTGCTTTTAGTAGGCTTAGCACGGTATCTAGCACACATGCAAACAAATGAACAAGATGTCTGGTCTACTAGCGTTGAGGTACATCGTGGATCCAATCATACTACGATATTTTGTTTGGTCAATCATGATCCCCGAGTGGTCCTCATCTAGTTTGGTTCGATCAATCATGGGGTGTCAACAGGTCACTTGAATCAAATCAAATTTCTTTAAGATCTCGGTTGCATATTTAGATTGATTTATGAAAATGCCTCCGGACTTTGTGAAATTTGTAATCCCAAGAAAATGACATTTGTCCCATCATTGACATTTGAAACTTTGAACTCATTTCATTTGAAAACGATCACATTCCATTGGGTCCGCGAGGCAAAAATAATATCATCAACATAAATTTGAACATGAATTAAATGTTTGCTCGACTTCGGTGAACAATGTAGGATCAATGCCCTTTGATGAATCCGGTTGATAGAAGAAACTTTGACAAAGGTATCATACCATGCCCTTGGAGCTTGCTTTAAACCGTAAAGAGCCTTCTTCAAACGATAAACGTGAGTAGGATGCTCTTGATTCACAAATCCTTCAGTTGGTCGACGAGCGACTTCTTTAAGATCTCCGTTCGTAAATGCCGTCTTTACATCCATCCGATAGACTACCATGTTCTTACTAGCAAGATTAGCGAGAAAGATTCGATTGCCTCGATTCGAGCAACCGGAGCAAAAGATTCTTCAAAGTCTATACCCTCCTCTTGACGATATCCTTTAGCAACTAATCGAGCCTTGTTCTTCAACACATCACCATGCTCATCAAGTTTCACTTTGAAGATCCATTTGAGAGCAATAATCATAGCACGATCGGAGCGGTACTAACTCCCATACATCAAGTCGATCAAACTCATGAATTTCATCTTGCATGGCATTGAACCGCCTATCTTCATTCATGGCGGTTTTAACATCTTTTGGTTCGATCTTAGATAGTACGGAGTTGAAGAAACACCATAAGGCATCGGTTGCAAGTTGTTTCGGGTTGATACAGACGAGAGGATTTCCAATGATGTTGTCTAATGGATGATCGTGAGTCCATTTTACGAGGTGTTCATGTGGCGGTTGTTGAGGAACCGAGGTAGCCGAGTCGATGTCTCACAAGAAGATGGTTCGATGATGATTCGGGAGTAGCAAATATGTTTTCAAATGGAGCATCTTCAGAGTAGCAAGGGATTAACTTCATCATTGATGCGAAACATTTCCATGATGTACATTTGAAGAATGATGATTTGTTGATGAGATCAAGGATCGTGTGCTTCTTGACTTAAAGATATTAAGGCGAGGATTGACTTGATTCCAATGGAATCCTCTGTTGTTTTGAAGTCATACAGCTCATCAAACATAGGATCAAACAATTTCTTTACATCATCTTCGATGGAGGTACATATGGAGTTTCTTGAGAGGAGTTTGGAACAAGGGATGAACCAATGGGACTGTTTTGAAGTGCGGGTCCCGAAATGGAGTGTCCAGAGCCATTTGACCGGTCACTCATCAAACGTAACGTGAATTGTTTCCATGATATTTCGGGTTCTTTTGTTGTAGATTCGGTATCCCTTTTGTTTGATGCATATCCTACAAATACTCCAATGTCGACTTTAGCCCTAAGTTTGCCTAAGTCTTGACCTCATTAGTTGGATAGCACAATGCACCAAACACACGAAGGAAAGATAGATTAGGTTTTCTTGTGGACAAGTTCATATGGAGTTTTTCCATGAATAGTGTGAATTAGGGAGCGATTTTGTGTGTAGCATGCAGGTGGCAATTGCTTGACCAGAGAAACATTGGAACCTTTGAGTAGATCAAGCATTGTTCTAGCGGCTTCAACAAGAGTTCGATTTTGTCTTTCAACTACACCGCTCGCTTGAGGAGTTCGAGGAACACTTCTTTGATGGTCGATTCCAATGCTTTCATAGAATTCACTAAGTTGTTTGTTGACAAACTCGGTTCCATTGTCTGCTACGATAATTACGACGGTTTTGTTAAGTCGAACTGCGGTTTGTTTGATGAGTTTGATGATGATATCGAGTTTCATCCTTTGTCCTTAAGAACTTGACCTGTGAATCTAGAGTAATCATCAACCACAACTAACACATATTTCTTCCCAAAATATTCTCGCACTCTCATTGGTCCACATAAATCCATATGAATCATATGAAGAACTTCGTGATGAGTTAGTAGGTTTGGGTTTATGGGCATACTTCTTGCTTTTCCCAATTGACATGTTGAACAAAGATGATCCTTTTCATACTTTAGTCTAGGTAAACCTACAACTAGGTCCTTTACGGAGAGATCGTTGATGGTGCCAAGTTCAAGTGATTGAGACGACGATGCCATAACCATGACTTTGTTTTGAAGCCTTTGATAACAAGCAGTTGGAGAGCCCTCATCATGTCATCGATAGAGATGGTGTAAAGATTTGAGCCACGAGTTCCTTTTAACAGCTTCCTTACCATTAAGATCTCTAACAAAGCGGTATGTTTTCTCAAGGCTACTTCTAGATCGTAATCACGAAATTGACCAACAGAGAACAAATTATGACCCAAACCTTCCACATAGTAAACTCTAGAGATGACACTATCACCAACAACATAATCTCCATAACCCATAATAGCACCGAAATGATCATTACCAAATCTAACGATCCGATGAATTTGCTCACGAAGTTCATGAGCCGCGACCGGTCTCCAAATATATGCTTGGAACAACTGAGTCCGGTACCACGAATCGATTTGAACGATCCGCAGCTGAACACGAGACAAGAATGGATAATCGGATAATTGGGATCCCCATGCAAGAATGGGTTCCATTTGGTTAGTTACAATGGTTGGAACACCCACATCGAAATAGAAGCATTCATATCGTAAAGTGAGGCAATGGAATCATGTGAATAGATGCGATTAGTAGTGTCAGATTAGCCTGCTCACAGTGTGATCACTTCTTAAAGGAATATTTCTACCAAGAGGCATCCATTTTCTAGTGGGCATTATCGATTAGTCTTATGACCAACATGTATCCAATAGAAGCCTATTTTATTGAATGTTCTTCCCGGGTTTCCACCGTTTTCTAACTTTCTTCGTTTTTGCCTTTTAGCCTTCTTAGCATGAATTTTAGCATTAACAATATTAATCGGACAATTAACATCATTAGGCGAACATTAACACCACATTCATGATTAGAAATGAATTCAAGCGGACATCGGTACAAGGTTTGCAAATAGTATCAAAATTGAATTAATTACGATGCGCTATGGCTAATACTAGAATCAACACGATTCGTTTTATTCGATTCAAACTTAAAGTTCCTAGATTGTTCTTCTACTTTTCCAAAGGCACATTCTTAGCTTGCGAGGTCCTATCATTCCTTGTATTGTCTTGAGACTTTGACTGCTCCCTTTAATGTCACCGATTACTCCCTGTAGAGGAATGGGAACATTAGTTGGTTTTACTACTCTTTGCATCACTGTTTAGATGTCTTTGGGATCTCGAACTACATGCAGTGCACTAAGGTTCACTTTCTTAAAACTAGAGTACTTGAGATTTGTACTCCTAGAAGGCACACTTGAGTTCTCTTTCTTAGCATTGATGGATCTAGAATCAACTACTTAAAGGCACACTACGGTTCTCATTCAAAACATTGGGAATCGAATGCATATCATACTTGGCATTAGGCATCGAGCATGGAATCAAAGGATTAACTCTCTCACCTAATGACTTTGGGCATATTATGATCAAGCATTCTAAGATTTCTTGAGATCGTTTGGCATATAAGCATGCATGTCCAATTGCATTATCATGAGGTTTCTCTAGCTTATCCTCTTCAACAATCTCACGCAGACATTCTAAGCAATCCTTAAGAGATGAGAAGTATGTTTGAATAGCAAGTTTGTTGTTCCTTAGATGAGGAGGACATATGTCATAGACAAAGCATATTTATTACAAGAGTGAACCTTTGATACACCATTCTCCCCATTGGTCATTGGCATTTTCCTTTTACCCGACTCTTGATTCTCAATTTCCTTTTGCAATGAAGCTATTTGTTCGTTATTTTTGTTACGAGTGACCTTAATTGATTCAAATAACTCATTGAAATGACGTTTAACCTTTTCATTTTCTTCTAGAAAACTTTCGTTTTCCTTTTGTAAAGCATTTACTAGGTTTTGAAGATGAAACGTTTGAGAATTACGAGAATCTAAAGGAGGAGGCATTTGGGAGCTGTCATATTGTTTGTTTGACCCTTTAATTGAGAGATTTGGGCTTTTAACTTTCGATCGTGTTGCAATCGAGCTTGAATCTGTTCATCACGTTTGTTAATTTGAAAACGCATCAAACTCGGAGCATCGATGATGTCTTGATATTTGAAGTTTTGACATTTTCTTTAAGATGTTGATATTTTAGTTGTAAATTAAAATACTCAACTTCTAGTTTAGAAAAATGTTTAACCAAATTGTCGTGATCATCCGGTTCAATTTTCTCGTTTAATTTAGAATTAGATTTTCAAGCTCAATGACACGATCATGGGAGACTTTCGAGACACAGATAGTTCATGAAATTTGGAAGTATTAATAGAGCATTTTGAAGCGATGAAAAAATATCTTGAGCAACACATTCAAGAATAAGAGTCTCATTTAAGGTATGCAAGTTCTTCCTCTCAATCTCATTATATTTTAGTGCACACTCATAATCACTAACTTCAACTACCATTGCATCAAATTCCTTTTCCATTCCCTTGATATCGCTTTCTATCCCCTTTTAAGACTCTCAAAGTGATCTTTCGAAGTTTAAAGAAAGGCATGACCTCGGTTAAATAACATTCTTTCATTTGCTCAAACCCCTTTCTCCTTCCGTTATACGGTGGGTGTGATCCTTTTCTTGCAAGTTTTCTCAAAATCAACAAATAGTTGAAATATAACATATTGGCTAATTAAGGTCTTGCTTTTAGTGGCAATTGTTCTAGGAACAAGATGCATTGGTGTATTAGGAGGATACACAGCTGCTCTAGGCATTTTCCAAAAGGGGGTTTGTTTCAACAATATTTTCCGCTTCGCTTATCTAAATCCTTTTCCGAGAAAACTTGTTCGGGAGTCAACAATGTCCGAGGCTTAAACATGTTCAAGGAAATCCGCTTTTCCTTCTTGTAGTCATGAGGAGTGATAATTATTTTTCTCTTTGCATTTAGGGTTATCTAATTTTTGTTCATCCTTTCCTAGTGACTTCATTTGATTTCTTATCTTCCTCGATTGCACTCAACGCAACTAGGTTTACGCCTGGGTTTAAGAATCTCATTTCCATCATAGATCACACTTTGAGCATTTCTATCTTTTAATTACTCGGGGTTGGGTTTATCTATAATGGGAACACTATGCTTATCGCTTAGAACTCTATGTTTAGTGACCATGTGAGCGATCTGAATGGTGTTTCCTTGTATGTACAACTTGTTTTCAAGCTTGTTTTCAAAGTTTTCAGATTAGAAAAGTCTCTCAAGAGTTTTGATTCCTTTGCATTAAATTCTTGCTTAAGCATTTTCACATTTTCTTGAAGTTTTGTTTTGCTTAATTGTTTTAGAAAGTTTTTCTTGCAAGGAATTTAATTCTTGTTTCAATACTTCTTCTCTAAAGTTACTTTTTCTAATGGTACTCGTTTGGTCATCCATTTCACGCTCACAGTGGTCAACTCAAATTTTGCACGTTGTTCATAAATAGCAACACGTTCTTTATAGGCATTTAGTTTAGAAATTACGGAATCATCGAGGCACATGCGGTGTATTCATCAAAGACATAGTCATTGTTGATCGCAGAAGATGCATCACTTGGTACACCTTCACTTTCACTTTGTTTCACGTATTGATCATATGGGATAATATCGATATTACCCATATTTTCAACATTTGATTCAATAGTTTCGATTGATTGTACTTTGTCATGCATCCATTGCACATCGAGATTATCGTATAGTTTTAATACCTCGAGATGAGCTTGTCTTGGGATGAGCCACTAGTGGTGAAGAAGAGACCTTGGGAGAAACCATTGGAGAAATGCTAGCCATAAAAATTGTGTGTCTTTGAGGGTCCATCATCCACATCGTAGTCGTATGCGTCACAATCGGCTACTTGAAAGGCATTCGATGATTGTGACCTATCTCCCGAATAGGCTACTCATCCACATCTCGCATCATAGGTCTTGGCATTGCCCTCAAAGAAGAAACAAGAATTCCTCTTCATCCAAAGCGGCACCATTGTCCCGAGCTTGTGCCAAAGATCTTATCTCTCGAAGTGTCGGCGATTCGTGGGCGCTTTGGAGATGTGCGCCCTTGCAATATGTCCTCACCACCACAGCTTATAACATTTGATTGGCTTAGCTTGACCTTGGTTACCATTCCTTCCTCGATTACGGTTGCCAACATAACCTCTCCCACTCCACCTCTTCCCCGATCATCTTGTCTTTCTGAGAATCGGTTGCACCACGATCCTTCCATCTTTAACGGTGGCTTGATTGTGTGGGTTAGATGCGCTTATACGAGGTTGTTGTTGGTTTGTGGGAGAGAATTCATGTTTTGACTAATCGGAAGAGCTAGTTGATTAATGAAGTTACCCACGTGTGCATCGAAGATCGCCTTGTTTGAACATAGGATCGGGAATGAGTTTGTGATTACCATTGCCCAAGGGTATGACTTGTGATGCTTTGGTAGTGATTCCGATGTTTGAGTAGAAAGCGGTTGAGTCATTAGGCGAGCTTGTCTCTCCCCGGTTGGTTTTGAACGATTGAGAATCAATTTTTCAAACATAGCATGTCTCTCATTACGAAGGAGGAAGGCATAGAGTTGCTCATAGTTTGTATTATTCAATCCTTTAGTGAGCTTCACAGCGGTGACAAACTTGTGCTATTTGGGATTCATGTTGTTCACAAATTTTGAGTTCAAATGAATGTTAGGCATAGTCATTCGATGTTCCTCATGTCATTCACTAACTTATGAAATCTCACATAGTACTCATAGACATTCTCATCTAGTTTCATCTTGAAGTGTTCAAATTAAGTCATAGAGTTGGGATTCTCTGTCTTCCATAGTTAATTACGAACCCGAGAGAAGCATCTTAACATTATCCCAAACCGCCTTTGCATCGGTGTTATGATTGATCGACTTGTAGATGTCTTTAGGAAGACCTTGAAGAACAATGTTTGAAGCCACGATATTTGCATCGAATCTCTTTTATCCTTATCATCAAGCTCATCATACATCTTAGGTCCGTCCATTCCGTAACAGGAGTACCATCTTCATTAGTATCAAGTATGTCTCTAGTCGTCTCAACTCGATATGGTCCTTCATCAATGGATTTGAGAATGTTGACACCATTTTCCTTTCCAAGGCAATACAACTGATTCGTTGAGCCCAAGAATCGTAGTCGATTCTGTCAAGCATGGGTGGACGAGTATCCGAGCCACCGCTTGAACATCCTCGACAAGTGGAGATGATAGTAGGAACGTTGGTAGACATGTTAACAGTTATACGGGATTTTATAACTCTATGATTAAATCGGAAATAGATTCTTTCACGGATTTTACTAAATCAAGAGAAACCGTAAACAATCACTCAAGTCGCTAGAAGATAGTGCACTAAGTCGCTAGAAGATAATGCACTAAGTCGCCAACACTTAATTAGCTACACCACTAAGTCGCTAGAGTCCCAAGTCGCTAGACAGCGCAAGTCGCTAGTAGTAACTCTCTAAGCCTCAAGTCGCTAGCAAAATTTTGGCGCAATTAAGCTACTCAAGTCGCTAAAGATACAAGTCGCTAAAGAGCAACTCGCTATGCACCAAGTCGCTATCACTGTCGCTACCCGTAGTGGAGAGTCCACTACTTGTACTTTAAATCGCGCTAGATCTAAGTCGCTAGGTTTAAAGCGTAACTCGCTAAAATTTGTAAGGCAAGTCGCTATGAAGAAACTAATCCGTGAGTTAAGTCGCTAGCATGAAAAACCACATAAACATCACTTTTCAATCCAAAACAACCCAACCAAGATGATTTAAGCTACCAAATGAAAACCTACACACTTGTGATGATTCTAAACATGAAAGTACTAACAAAATCCAAACTTTAACACAAGAAATCAACCAAATGATGCAAAACCACTAAACTTTTCAAACTCAAAACCACCTAAAACCACTAGAAATCCAAAGATGTGCAAGATATGATCTAACCATGGCTCTTGATACCAATTGTAGGATATTAGTTTTCACATACACATCAAACCATAACACAAAGTGGCGTATAGATGGAATTCTAGAGAGAAAGTTAGAGGTTTAGGGAACTTAGTGAGAGAAAGTGAAAGATATTATTATGAGCTCCAACTCTCTACCTTGGAAGGTAGAGTATTTATAGTCTTACATAAATCGCCACACATCGGGTGTGGATCGGGCATACAATGGGTAAAGACCGTCCGTCCTCCACGGTGTTACTTAACTAAATACTACTTAACTTAAAATAACTACGACTACGAGCTTTCTAACGATTACATATACTTGAGGTGACCGACTCTTTAATACACGAGAATTTCTAATTCCTATTCTCCTTATAGAGATGACCAACTTTGCCTTCTCTTACCGCTACCGATACCTTTTGTACGTTTCAAGCTTGTTGATTTCGTTAGTCGGTGGGTGATCGTGTAACACAACACCTTTTCTTTGTTGACGATTCCTTGATTCGAATGATAGGATAGGCTCGGTCAACATGTCGTGATTATCGGGGCCATTGAGCCTCTTGGGAATATCGGGATGAAGTCCAAGTGCTCTCTGGATCAACATTTTGTGTATCGACATAGGAATCTTTAAGCCAAGCTTCTTGAGAAATGTCATCATGTCATCCCATATCGAGCTTCAATTTCGATGTCCTTCTTGTTGATTAATGACGGAAGATTTGCGATTCCATGAGCTTGGGATGCTCATAGCCACTATCACGACCGAGACCGATTAGGTGATGATGATGTAGAGGTTCTCCACGGTTGAGGAATGTTCTTAAGCTCCACATGAGAGTGCTTAGTGATAATTCTGAAGCTTCATCATAGCCAATATCTATCGAGAATTGAAGAACTGTCTCCTCGGTGGGTGTGGCATAGAAGTCGGTTGGCTCGATTTCGGAATGAGAAGAACGACCCGTAAGTCCGCATGAGTGATGGTGACTTGTTTGTTATTGATAGTCACGATCATCGCACTTTGACCCTTGATCCTTTGCATTGAATTCGGAATTGTTGAATGTAGATCTCCCAGAGAAGTGGCGAGTGTGAGAGCATGTTCGGTAGGGATGATTCTTAAGAATATCCACAACAATGAGACAAGAAGATTACGAGCATGTGAGGGTTTCAAATTCAACCCTAAGGTTGTTCTTTCCAATCTTTCTCGGATAGCCATTAGGAAGATGTCGAGAATTGTGAGAACTTCGGTGCATCCACATTCATTTGAGCGACCATGTCGTGATCTCGAAATAACATTAGCCAAAAGAACCAACATATCGAAAGACATAATGTTAGTCAACAGAAGGTTTTTATTGTCTAATTATTGAATGTACAGTGTTAATGATTGTTACGAGTCCTAAGTCACTCGTGAGTTAGTTAACTTTAAGTTTTAAATTTTATGTTATCACTTATAGTTCACAACATATTAAACGTTTAAGTATATTAGTGACATTATTGGTTTCGTGACGATATGATTTGTTTATTAACAAGTTTGAACACGTAACAATTCATAATGAAGGTCAATCAAGGCTTAGGCGTAGATTTGGCAAAGTTACGCGTAAATGGGGAGTGATATACGCGTGAGACGAAAGCTTATGCGTGGGATCCTAACTTATGCGTAAGAAATGTTACGCGTGGGAAGAGTGAACCTTATGGGTGGAGCTTACGCGTGGCGTATAAAACCTTACGCGTAAGGATTACTCGTGAGAGTAAACCTTATGCGAGAGTCATTTGTTCGCATATCCTTCACGGGATACGCGTGGTCCCATTGTAGAACCTTACGCGTAAAATTTCTCTTCGCATAACTTTCACGCCGTAAGGTAATCCTTATGCGTGGAGTAACAATCGACCTTGATTCGAATTTTATGCGTAGCAAGCCCGAAATAAGATCATCATATCATCAATCTTAACACATATATTCATTTTACAACAAATCATGGCATGAAAACATGTTAAGCAGTTCTGCGTGAAAGTCATACAGCGTAAGTTAAAACCCTAAAGTTTATGAATTACGCATAAGATTTCTAACCATAGGAATTTGCACCAAACATTTTACGGTAGGTCTTAGGTGTTGTGAGAGTCTAATAACCAAGTTTTAACATCCAAAACACAGTGAATCAAAAATACCCAAACCTAAGAACATTAAACCCTAGTTACTAATTTATCATCAATTAGTGTTTCTGGGTTGTTTTAACGCATAGATATGATCAATTCATCATAAGAGCATCATCACACAACAATCTTTATGACCAAAAACCTTCACATTTGAAAACACCCAAATCGACTCAAGAACCCTAATTTTGAAAAACCATCAATTCGTGTTTCTGGGTGGAATTTGAGGATAAGCATGGTATCCTTGATGTTAAAGAAGTGTTTAGACCCATTTATCTTAACCTCAAACACATATGTATGATCATGTGTTCTTACGCGTAGGCGTATAACACAAAATCAACCATTTACGTAAATTTAACCGTTGGATTCGTTTGAAAATCAAAACCAATGTTTAAAATGTGTTATCAACATAAAAACACTTACGATTGATGATCAAAACTTCGTTTTTGAATGAATTATATCGTAGATTATGTTGGTTAGGAGTAATAAATGTGATGAGAAAGTTAGGTGGAAAGTGTTTTTATTAAAAATGACTTTAACCTTTTGGCAGTTTTGGTCCCTCCACCTTTTCCATTTTCATTTAAAGCCTTTTAACTTCCATTTTGGTTACCAAACAAAAGATTTTAGGAAAGAAACATGATGACACTCCCCCTCGACTTAAGAAAATAATGAAAGGTTATAAATTTTAGTCCGAGGAGTGTCATTGAACCAGAAAATTTTACCACCATTGATAAAAGAAACAACCGGTATAGAATAACATGCAAGTACACGAATGTTTTTGAAACAATTTGGTAATTTTCTCCCCTCAACACTTGATCGAAAAATAATGAATTTTGAAAGATTATAGTGTTGATGGAAGAAATGTACATGCCATGTTTAAAGAAAATTAGATTAGAAGAATATTTTTGTTGTTTTATCAAGTTTTATATTTTTGTATTTTGTTTTGAAAATTATTTACAAAAGATAATTTGGTGTTTGATGTGTTTTTAAGACTGCTTTTAGGAGGTCATCCAATTCCTCTTGAGTCAAACACCTCATACCAATCCGTGGACCAACTCATTAAACCTAGCGGGAGGCAAGGCTTTGGTGAGAAGATCGCCAATTGGTATTATGTACCAGAGTATAATTCAATGCACCTGTTCCACGTGGTCCTTGATGAAATGATAGCGAAGATAGATGTGCTTTGATTTAGTCTTTGGCGAGTTGCACGAGATCGCAATGGCACTCCGATTGTCGCAATACATCGGGATTACAAAATCGTAACCATAGTCTTTGAGTTGTGTTCTCATCCGGATGACTTGAGCACAACACGCGGACATGGCTACATATTATGCTTCGGTTGATGACAACGATGTACAATCCTCGCTTCTTTGATTGCCAAGACACCGTTTATCACCAAGAAATTGTAGTGCTCTCA
Source organism: Chrysanthemum lavandulifolium (assembly GCA_022545495.1). Lineage (NCBI taxonomy): Eukaryota > Viridiplantae > Streptophyta > Magnoliopsida > Asterales > Asteraceae > Chrysanthemum > Chrysanthemum lavandulifolium. The sequence continues at coordinate 200,126,529 of CM040238.1, forward strand.
AGTGCTTTTTCGTGAATCTAAGCATCCTGCGTGGTCGATCTCAAAGCGATTAGTTCAAAACCGAATCCTTCGGATACGGATCCCCAAGTTAATGGTTCCTTTGATGTATCGGAGGATTCTTTTAGCCTCGAGAGGTGGGTTTCGATTGGTCACGATCGATAATGGGAGCATAGATAAACGGCAAATACAATATCGTCTCGCTAGCTATTAGGTACATTAGAGACCCAATAATACTTTGATATTTGGTGGGGTCAACTAATTTCCCATGTAAATCGTCTAGCTTCTTGGTATGAGTCATTGGTGTGGCATAAGTGTCACGGTTTTCATTCCAAATTTGTTTAACAATTCAAGGGCATATTTGGGTGACTCAAGAAAATACCACGGATGATTGATGAACTTGCGGTCCTAGAAAGAACGTAAGTTCACCCATCATGGACATTTCAAAATTTTTCTTCATTAGTTTTGCAAAAGCGATTGAGTACTTTTATGTGTAGACCCAAAATGATGTCATCCACGTAGATTTGAACAATTAAGATATGTGCCCGTGATATTGTATAAAAAGAGTAGGGTCGACCGAACCTTTGGTGAAATTATTAGCAATGAGGAAAGATGATAGCTTATCGTACCATGCCCGAGGAGCTTGTTTGAGACCATAAAGAGCTTTGTTCGGTTTGTAGACATGGTTCGGGAACTCGGGATCAACGAATCCATCTGGTTGGTCGACATAAACCGCTTTCTTCGGTTGTCCGTTGAGAAATGCGCTTTGACGTCCATCCGAAAGACCGTCATATTCATATTAGCCATGAACGCGAGAAATATCCGAACGACCTCAAGACGAGCAACCGAGCAAAAGATTCTTCAAAGTCTATTCCTCTTCCCGACAATAACCCTTAGCAACTAGAGGTGACTTGTTTCGGATTACGTTCCTTCACATCCAATTTGTTTTCCAAATCCATTTGAGACCAATGACGTAGACCCTTGTTGGTCTTTCAACCGCTTCCCATACTTCAAGACGTTTGAATTGGTTGAGTTCTTCTTGCATGGATTCAATCCGGTTGTATTTTGTCATTCGTCTTTAATGTTTTAGGCTAAGATTGGCGACGGTGAGTGCATAAATGCAATGTTCACCATCCGAGTGAAGACGTTATCTCGTAACGATCGGTTGATTCGGGTTGCCAATAATATTTTCCGAGAGGATGGTCTTTTGTCCATCGATGTGTAGAGGTTGATGTTGGTATACATTGTGCGATTCGAGGATTCAAATGGTTTGTTGATGATTCCGCGACATCGAGTGCGGCGATGTCATTAGCAAACGGGTTAAAGAACGCATTTGGATCAAAATCTGCAGGTGGGGTACTTCATTCGTAATATCATTAGCGGTTCATCATTGTTGGAAGCGGTTTGTTCAACTATTGTGTTTGAGTCAACTGGTGGTGCCTCTTCAGCATGAGTTGTTGTAGCGGTGTATCGTATAGGAATATTATCGGGTTGAGCGTGAAACAAATGGATACACACGAGCACGATCATCAATATCGTCACGAGCAGAGGAGCAAATAACCTTTCCATTTGTTGACGAGTAAGTTGGGGGCTTTGTTCGGTGATGATGGGGTTGAGGAAGTTTAAGCGGTTGTGACCGGGTTCTAAGTCATTATACTCGAAGCCATTTCGTAAGTTTATCAAAATGAGCATGAATCATTTCCATCACTGTTTTGTACGACGATTCCGATCCGGTAACCTTTAGAATTCTCACAATATCCAATAAAGACTCCAATGTCGACTTTGGCTTTTAGCTTTCCAAAATCATCACCATCATTATTCGGATAGCAAAGGATCCAAATACATGAAAGTGTTTGAGATTCGGTTTATGGTTGTGGACAAGCTCGAAAGGTGTTTTGTTGTGACGTTTGTGATCATAAAGCGGTTTTGAGTATAGCATGCAGAGATACGACACGCCCACAAGTAATCTGAAGTTTAGCATTGATTAACATTGTTCTTGCAGATTCCACTAACGTTCGGTTTGTCTTTCAACAACACCGTTTTGTTACGTGTACATGCAATAGATGTCGATCTTTGAATTCCCACTTTCTCATAAAATGCACGAAGGGTTTGGTTAACAAATTCGGTTCCTTTGTTTGTTCTTATTTGGCGGACGGTGTTAGGAGTCGAACTTGAATTTTCGTGATAAAGGTGATGATCATTTGTGGAGCTTGGTCTTTGCTTGAAGAAAGTAGACCCAAGTCCATCGTGAGTAGTCATCAACAATTACTAAGATGTAGCGTTTTCCATTGATCGTTTGCACGCGCATTGGGCCACACAAATCCATGTGAAGAAGATGAAGCACATCTTTGAGTCGTGTTCCACTTTTGAAGGAAAGTGAGCACGAGTGCTTTTCCCTTGTTCACAAATTGAGCAAAGGTGATCTTTTGAATACCGGAATCGTGGGTGACCTTCAACTAGTTTGTGTCGAGCAAGGTTGGTGATGGTTTGAAAGTTTAGATGTGAGAGCGATGGTGCCATAGCCGAGGATTTTGTTGATGTTTCCTTTGAAAGTAAGCGGATGGGAGATGAAGCAACCATGTCTTGCATAGAGATAGTGTAAAGACTAGAATTACGCGAGCGGACATAAGGTCATTTCCTTGTAGATCACGAATGAAACAAGTTTTCTCCCGGAAAGCAACCTCCAAATCTCCATCACAAACCCGACCTCTCGAAAGCAGTTGTGACCGAGGCCTTCCACATAGTAAACCCTGCGATTTCGATGTTCCCATTGATATAGTCTCCGTAGCCCATGATAGTCTGCAGTGATCATTCCGAATCAGCGGTGCCAATGAACTTTGCAATAAAGTTTGATAACAGTTTAAGGTTGCTGTCATGTGTCGGGAACATCCGCTATCAACAATCGAAGAATGATCATGTCACACGCATTACATCTGACGACACGGATGGAATAGAAGTAGATGTGGAACCCAAATGTTAGAGGTTCAAGCGATTATAGTAGACATACACATCAATAACTTTAGGCATCCATTTAAATCCTAGTGTGTTATATATCCATTTATGCCATCTATAACTACTATTTGCTTTAGTCTTAGTGAATGCACTAGGTGGTACTACATTCTTAGGAGGTGGCCCCGAGCTACAAGGACATCAATGCTTGCCTTAGAATCTAAAGAAGGTGGTCTACCAAGCACGGACTTAGAATGCTTATTGGGCCTAGAGGTATTCCGATTCTTAGGATTCCGTAAATGAGAGATTATAGCTTTAGCAACACATTTGTCATGACAATCGAATTCATACTTTTACGACAAATAACACAAGGTGCATCGATGAATATCAAAAGTACTTAAAGGTTTAGCATTCGTTACATCACTATTTCTATTACATTTGGCAGACGCAATGTCTATAGTGGAAGCAACGTGAGTCTTATTCATAGTCCTAGGGTGTTCTTCTACTTTAGCATTCCTTATTGATCTTTTCTTAGGTCGCAACTTCCTATTCTTCAATTGAGTGCTTCTATGCTGTGAAGTGCGGACGTTTGGAAAAGATGCAACTATTCCTGTTTCAGTAGAAGGAAGCACGTTAGCAACTTGTGATTTGGAAGTAGGGATTCTAGGTTCACGATTACTAAGTGTTACTGGTGCTATTCTCTTAATCACGGTAGGCGGGAGTTGTTCATACTTTCCTAACATTTCTCTTAACTTAAAGATAGTGTGAATCAAATCTTGGTTTTCAGAACGAATGTTTCCAACAAAATTCATGACTTCTCTAGTGTGTGCAAGATAGTGATCAAGTTCGTTTGATGCTTCATGACGAGTCTTATTGAGTAAATCAAATATGACACCATATTCCTGTTTAACTTTTACAAGTTCTTGTTCATATTTTGAGATTTGACTTTTCAAAGACACGTTTTGATCATCCAGTTGCTTAATTTTAGGATCAGAAGATTTTGTATGCAACTGAGCGATTTTGTTTTGAAACACAAGTTGTTGATTGTGAATATCTTTTTGACACCAATTAAGACGACGTTTTGCATTGGAAAGTTCGTTAAGCAATCGTTCATTTTCAGCTTTTAAAGACTCGATCCAAGCACATTATCGGTATTCTCAATAGTTACCACGAGTTAACATTATCGGCAGAGATATAATCGATGCATATGACAAAGAATTCAATAACACAACATTATGGATATCGATCGAGATAACATCATTCAAGAGTCGATCAACATCTTTTCTCAACACTTTCTTTTCGTTTAGTATTAGAAATAGATGTTTCGCTTTTCTCGAAAATGACCTTCATCACTCCAAGTTCCTTATGAAAGTCCTTTCCCAAGATAATGCACAATTTTTCAAAATTTTAACATTAGGTAAAGATTTTTCCGAAAGATGTCTCTTTCTTCTCGCGCGGAGGAGATTGAAAATGTTGAATCTTGATTTCAGAATGATATTCTATCTCATGTTCTAAAGTTTTGAGGTCAGCCATGAAAATGTCAAAATATCTAAGAATTTTTCGATTTTCAGGTTTTGAGTTTACTTCACTAATGGAAGGTAAAGGACCATAAATTTGTGCATAATCTGTTTGGGGATTAACATTAGAAGACTCGAGACGTTTTATGATAACCCTTGGTGTGTTAGTAGAATCCATTGGTGTGTGAAAGTGACCGCTTTTTATAATTAAAGGTTTGTTGTAAACAACAATTTCTAATTTTGATCGACTCTGCCTCTTACGCTAATTCCTCTTGACGATGATATTCAACAACACTCATAACAATATCATCAATTTTATATTCTCTTTGGAAACTTGAGGATTGGTTTAAATGCTTTGGTTGAAAGCTTTGGTTTCTAATCGGCAAGATTTGGTCCATATCCATTTGGATTGGGTTTTAAAGTAAACTTTTCAATAGCGATTCTTGACTCACCATGTTTGTAAACAACAGTTTTAAACTCTTTAAGTTTTGCGTTGCAAGTCGATAATTTCTTCAAGATGATCATCTATTCGTTTCGTTGAATGCTTTTGTATGCAGAGAACTGTTTTGACAAGTTAACAACTCACCTTAGCCTTTTGATTTTCCAAGGTGAGGCGTTAATTTGCTTTTTATGTTCATGTTTCATTGTTCTATTTCGCACAACAAAGCATTCTTGAGCGGCTAGATCACGATCTGTCTCTAAATATTTCTCGTTTGATGAGATTTAGTAAAGGCGGCTTCAAAACCTTTTTCACGGTTTTCTTGAGTTTTGAAAAAGTTGAGTTGCATTTTAAGCATTCAAAATCCTTGGTTAACATGCATTTTTACTTTTAAATCCTTATTTAATGCACAACATTCTTCAATTTGGGATTGATGGTCTTTAAATAAACGAGCAAGATCGGATGAGGCAAAAGTTCGGTTTGTTCAGCGGGAGTCACAACATGATCATTATTTAGATCCTCAAGTATAACCACGGAGTCAATTTGATTATCAATGGAAACCATAAGGTCATATTGATCGTCAAATGTAACTACGGGTCTAGTTGAAAATCGTCGAATGTGATGTAAATGACTCATTTTGAACATTCCGAGCCTTGCCGGATTCGAGATGTTGGCGGAGATATTAGATCGAGATAAATATGGTTTCTTCGAGTACGAGACAAGCCATCGGTGTCATACTTGGGCTGTGTCACTCATGTGTAACTCATGCATATTAGCCATCAACATAAGCTGCTGCATTGGCTGCAAGTCCCCATATCATCATCAGAGTCTCATTTGCCATAAAACTATGTTCTTTGTCATGAGAGATCCACCGACTTCATCCTTAAGAGCCAAAAGAAGAGCCTCTTTGAAATAAGCACTGCCCCTAGTCCTCGGCTTTGGGCATGCATTAGCCAGTGTCCTTCTCATTGCGGTTGTAGCATCGAAGACCATTCAACCCATTCGAGCATTTCCTTGTTCCACCACCGAGCTCTGTTGTTATTCCTACCCACAACATTAAACCCTTGACCACCGCCCATCGACGACCATAACCACGATTCGAACTTCAACTCGTCCATTGTTTACAACAAACGATTTCGTGTGTTAGATGAGGAACAAATACGATTGTTGGATTTGTTGGTATAACGACCAAAAGCATTAGCAATCATAACAAATCCTTGTTGCAATGCTTCGAACGGATCGATATCCTCATTAGCTTCAACGACAATTGGTTGAGCATTGTTGTTGTTGTATGGAACCAATTGATTTTGTTGAGATTGTTCTTGTGAATGATCGTTTTGTGTGGCCGAGGCGCTTGGTTGAGTTGCTTGTTGAGGAGGATAACTTTGTTGAGCATATAAGGCAAGTTGTTGATTTTCCGGATGTGTAGGTGGAGCAATTTGAGCACGGAGAATCCTTTCCCGATCAACTTCCTTTTCATGAGGCTTCAAGTAATCGTACAACAATCCATATGTAGAATGATGCATATTCTTCGCAGCGGAGAAAATGACATACTTCTCCCATTCGGGACCAAGACTACTCGGGAACTTAGTATTCACCGCAATTCTTGACATGATGATGTTGTGTTTATCCAAATCATTGATGATGTCGAAAATCGATGATGATAAGACTCTAGTGTCTCTCGTGTTCAATAATGAAGTGTTCATAAGCCAAGTAAATTTTGGATTCCAAATCCTCCCGATTGAGTCTGAGATCCTTCCATAAGAAGATGAATATGTTCCCACATTTCCTTTGCATTCTTTTGAGCATCAACACTTGAAGAATTGGGTTAGGTAATCCTAAAAGGATATATTGCATTGCAAGCTCATCGACTTCATAGTGTAGAAGTTCGCTTGATTTAAATCACAACAAGAGCAATGTTTGTTTGTTCATCTCTTGGTGGATTGGCATTTGGATCACCGGTACAATGACAATGGGCATCTCAAATGGACCTTCCAAGATAACCTTCTTTAAGAACTTTCCATGTGGCTTCTTCGATCACAAAACCTAAAGAACCTTATCACCCATTGATCGTAGTTTCTGGAGTGAGCATTGGAGGTCTATCAAGTGATCCAACCTCATGAATTGATTGTTAGTTTCTTAAAGCTTCACACATCTTTGCAAACCAAGTGGGTTCCTTCATAGTGTTCCTTGATGGATGTTGATTGAATTCATTTGTGTAGGGTTGAACTTGAAGACTTGGCGGTGTTTGAACCATTTGTGGTGGAGGAATTGCTCCAAGTTGTGGAGTATGTTGTTGATTAAATTGTTGTTGACAAATTGCTTGTTGTTGATTCCATTGTTGATGTTGTGGACTTAGTTGTTGTTGTCGTTGAGAATAAGTGTAAGGGAAATAGTTAGAGTATGGTGGTTATGACATGTTGAAAACTTGTGTTATAAAATGGATCTTTGTAGTCGAATGAACCTTGGTTGATGTAGTGTCCTTAGGCGTAGAAATCACAATAATCCAAGTAGCACTTATGCGTAAAACACCAAAGTTACGCGTAACAATCAAGAGTTCTGTAGATTTAGCTTACGCGTAAGTAGGGAAAAGACTCTAAAGTTATGCGTAGACACAAAGTTAGGCGTGAAAGTTAGGCGTAGGATTACCTTATCGTAAGACTAGGCTTAGGCGTAAGATGAATCTTATGCGTGGGATTTCTCTGCCGTAAGCTTTATGCTTATGCGTAAGTTTAGGGTTTTGTCCAAATGATCTTTTACACTATCACAAAGGCAAAAGATATCCAAAGTCGACGTATTTTCGGGCTTATCCAAGCAAGAAAACACGGAGTAAGCCACAAAATGAAGATCAATCCAAGGAATAACTTACGCGTAGTTTTAGGGTTTTGATACGCGTAATCTTACTCGTAAAATTGATTATGCCCAAAGATGTTTCTAAACCGATTTTGTGTGATGAAATAGCGTTAATAACACCAAAATGACACAAAAGTGTGAAACTTGATGATCCAAAGCTCTCAAACGCAGTTACGCGTGGGTTTCACCCTCGTTCAAAAACAAGCTTAAAACGTAGATCCACGCGTAAAGGTTGAAACTTTTGCCAAAACAAGTATTTTAACACCTTAAAGCGTTGAAAGTACAAGAATCTTGGATTAAAAAGTGTAAAAATGAGTTTTTAAGCGAACCAAAGTATCACGTTATTCTACGCGTGAAGACCAAAACCCACTTCAAAAATAACGATTCACCCAACTAGTTGGCGATTGATACCACCGATTAGGTCACTAGTTTTACAACACAAGCTTACTAGAAAGAGATAAAGGCGGATGAACAATAAACACAAACACACACACGTATAAGACTTATATGGTTAGGCGTAGAGTATGTGAAAGAAATGCATTGAACAACCAACCCTCAAGTGAGGGTTATACAAGAGTATTTATAGGCAAGGAGCTAGGGCAACACTCCCACTCCTTCCCTTTTCTTTATTGGACATGGGCCTAAGCTTATGGGCCTTCTACATAAGCTAGACCTTAAACAAACATAAAGGCCATAATAAGCTACCTATTACATATGAGTAACAAACACTTGAATTAAGGTTTAGGAGTGATTCCAACAAACCGCTACCAACCATTGGCCGACCCGAGCAACCTAAGATTCCATACCGCTTCTTCTTCAACAACGACCTCAAATTTCTTCATCACGGCAGTAGCGTCAGCAAAAAGTATGCTACATCACTCACCTTTAATATTCCAGCTGCAGTCTTCTCTACCAATGTTGCCATTGAAGAAGATGCCACCAAGTTGTATGTTAATAAAGTGGTGGACTATGACTGATGAGTGTGTAAATACTCATCATTTTTAGTCAAATCTGAACTGCAAAACGGTTAAAAATGCTCAGAAATGCATCAAAATAATCGAAAATATTCCAAAATTACATTTTATATGTTTTAGATGCAAAATGTTTAAAATCGGATGAAAAATGAGCAAAGTTTGCATAATTGGTAGTTTCAGTCCCCCAAGTTTCTAAAATTGTCAAAACTAGTCCCTGAGTCAAAGTTTCAAAAGAAAAGTCACCAAAGGTTGTAAGATATAACTTTTCACATACACATCAAACCATAACACAAGGTGGCGAATAAGATGGAATTCTAGAGAGAGAAAGTTAGAGGTTTAGGGAACTTAGTGAGAGAAAGTGAAAGATATTATTCAAGCTCCAACTCTCTACCTTGGGAGGTAGAGAGTATTTATAGTCTTACATAATTCGCCACACTTCGGGTCATGGATCGTGCATACAAGGGTAAAGACCCGTCCGTCCTCCACGGTGTTACTTAACTAAATTACTACTTAACTTAATGTAACTACGACTCACGAGCTTTCTAACGATTACATATACTTGAGGTGACCGACTCTTTAATACCGGAATTTCTAATTCTAACAATCTCCCCAGGAGGTCACCTCAATTATACACCAAAATTACATTGAATACAAATAGATATTACATTAACAATTGATCTTGCATTCTTGATGTAGTCCTTTGCTCAAAAGCTCGTAGTCATTGATTCTTCATATTGCATGTTTGGTTATTCCAAGTGGAGGTCTTTCTTGATCCACGTGATAATAATTCGAGCCATCTTTTGAGATCATCAGCAATCAACAATCTCGAGACATCCATTGTGGTGTTGTGACTTTGGGACCGACATGCTCACATTCGGATCATGATATCTTCTCATCGAGTAGCGGAAGCATTTGTTGAATCATGATATTGGCGCAGCGTAGCGTAAGCTTGGTGTGAAAATATCGAGTCATTGATGCACTAATCATGATTTCTTTTGAGATGAATATGTTAAGTGAGCATGCGGCTTGTGGATTGACCGCTTCATTCTCGATCACCGCAAACGCCGGGCGTACTGCATACAACGATTAGCAACAAATCGCACGAAAGTGTCTTTGATCACTTCGATGAATTGAGGTACACGCCCACGGTTCCCGTTGATCGAGACAAGTATCGCTGTGATCGTGTAGGATTCCTAAGAATCTCCTTGACAGGGTTTCGTTGTTCTAGCTGTTCTCAAACCGAACATCTCAAAGAAGACAACACGGAGTGAGTGAACCAAATGAATATTAAGTCCACCGATTGATGAAAGAGATTTGAAACAACAATCGTATTGCTCAATAGAAATTGTTTTTGCAATACAACGAAGGTTTTATTGGAAATCAATTATCAATCATAAAAATACCTTTTGGTTTGAAAATGAGTACACGGTCGATGTGCTAAAGAAAAGAGTTTATAAGCACAAAGACCGGTTTTTCAAAGGTATCCGTCAATCCCTAACTCGAACCGTGTTTGATTCAAGAGATTGAATCGCCCATTGTTTCTCGTCATTGTCACATGGTTGATCTATAAAATAGATCTCACATGCCACCTACCAGAGCTTGTTTGATGTTGGCTCCGAAGGCTTTCCATCTTCATTGTGCATATGTAAACATATCACTCGGATGTTCCAGCAATACCACAAGGATAATGCGAGGGACTCAAGATATAATCTCTCTTCCACATTGTGTGAAATGAGAGTCTTCATTGAACGTGTCCTAATGAGATTTATTGATGATCTCGTGGCTCTAGACTCAATTTGTGCATATTTGGATCCTATAACGGAGACTAGGGAGAGGTCTCCTTCTTCAATATCAACCATCTCTAAGAGAAAGTCAATAGATAATGTCGGTTCCCGTGAGAATGAAACAAGCCCTTTTAAGAGGAACTTGAGTGGTTTGGAAAGTTGAAGTGCAAGCGCCATCGGGTCCATGACGTCTTGTCTTCAATACCGATGTTACCATCAAGAGCATATGAAGTGAACCCGGTTTCTACTAAGGTTGAATTAATGGAGGGCTATTTGTTTTCACCCTATTTTCATTCAATTCTTTTAATTCTTCAACCCTTCAATGCTTACCGAGACTTCATAGCTAGAACCTTGTTGGGTTTATTCCAAGACTAGCTCGCCTTAGTCCGCACTCTTCCCATATCTCATTTTTCTCCTTTTATCATCATACCTAAGGACTTCTACACTAACTAGTGGATTGTCCTCGGTAGATCCCTCCGGTTCTCATGGATCATGGGAACACATACCTAACCTTATCATCCTTATATCACCGTACATGAAGTAAAGTTGGTCGGTCTATTTGGTATTGTTCATCTCGCCAATGGATCCAATTGAAAACCATTTGAAAATCAATTCGGATACTTGTGATATATTATCAAAGCTTTTGTACCGAATTGTTTTTGATATTTTTAGAACGAGAACTCCCCTCAACATGTGCATCATGTATTAAAATGTTTTGCACACGAGTCAAGAGAAAGAATTTACTTTTTAATTACCATTTTCTAAAGATATCAACATCACTTCCTCAACGGATCAAGTGGGTATAGCAAATCCGGGAAGGATGAGGTTTCCATGAATTTTGCTCCCCTCAATATGTGCCTCGAGGTTTGAAAAGAGTTTTGCACATACTAGAGGAACCCGCACATTAGGATGAATGATCACGTTTCAAATCAAAGGTTTAAGATAGATGCTCCCCTCAACATGTGCATTGAAAATTGAAATCGTTTGTCACATGTGAGAAGGACGACATGTACATTCTTTTATAACCATTTGCACGATTATCGCTTTAAATCCAATTTAAATCACATTCTCCCCGATCACAATTATCAAATCATTTGAGATTTGTGATCTCGTATAGATTTAAATTGATTTTGAAAGCTTTTAAGGAGAATTGTGACTTGATTGTGAAAGTGTTTTAACCGATATGGATCGATTTTAAGACTTTAAACTCCATTTATAAAACATGCATGTATATCTTTTGAAAACGATTTTAATGCCAAATAACTTTTAATTTAATTGAAATCATTCTCCCCTCAATCAATGACGAGGGTTGTTGATTGAGAGATAGAGATTTTGACAAATAAGTCCCGATGATTATCAAAATAGAGATTGAGTTATTTTTCAAAGCATTTAGTTTTCAAAGCAGATAGGAGTTTATAGAATCGAGCATAGGAATTTGAAAACATGGTAAAACATGGCTCGTTCTTTCTTTTAAAAGGGTTATTGCTCGAAAATGACAATAAACCATTTTCTCTTTCTCCCAAAAAATAATTTTTGATTTTTTTTTTTTGATTTTTTTTTTTTTTTTTTTTTTTTTTTTTTAAGAATTCGAACAACATCTAAAGTCCCGTGTCATTCTTTGAATGACAAAGACAAAGACCGTAGATATAATCGAACCGAGAAAACATGATGAAATGACAATATTTTTGAAGAATTTTCAATTTTTTTTTTTTTTTTCAGATTTTTATGGATTTTGAAAGTTTTATAATTTTCTATTTGATTTTTTGAGGGTTTTATGATTTTGTATTTTGTTTTTCGAATAAATATTTACAAAAGATAGATGAAGATAGACCTTTACTCCTCGTCTTCCTCCTGAAGACGTTTGAGAGTTTCTGGTTGAAGGCTTTTCAAACCAAGACGTGGAAGAATAAACTCAAAACGTTCTCTTGGAAGAGCTTTGGTGAAGATGTCGCTAACGATATTCGAGACCTCACAAAGTATAGTTCCACCACACCTTTTCCACTTGTTCCCCGATGAAATGATGTCGAATGTCGATATGCTTTGCTCTTGAGTGTTGAACGTTGTTGCATGAGAGAGCAATAGCACTTTTATTATCACAAGACAGTAGGATTTTGTTGAATACAAAGCCATAGTCGATAATTGAGATCTCATCCATAGGATTTGAGCACAACAGATGACATGGCTATGTATTCAGCCTCTGTAGAGGAAATAGAAGTACTCATTTGCTTTTTGAAGACCACTCACAAGCTTATCACCCAAAAACCGAGCACCTCCGCACGCATTTCGACGTGTATCTTGACAACTCGCATGATCGGCATCCGTGATAGGCCGTTAGTGACATACCGGTGTCCTTCGGTACCATAGTCCCATATTGATGGTTCCTTGAGATACCGAAGACCCGCTTAATCGCTTCAAGGTGCTTTTTAGTAGGCTTAGCCGGTATCTAGCACACATGCACACAGAGAACAAAATGTCTGGTCTACTAGCGTTGAGGTACATCGTGATCCAATCATACTGATATTTCGTTTGGTCAATCATGATCCCGAGAGGTCCTCATCTAGTTTGGTTCGGTCAATCATGGGGGTGTCAACAGGGTCACTTGAATCAAATCCAAATTTCTTTAAAATCTCATTGCATATTTAGATTGATTTATGAAAATGCCTCGGGACTTTGTGAAATTTGTAATCCCAAGAAAATGACATTTGTCCCATCATTGACATTTGAAACTTTGAACTCATTTCATTTGAAAACGATCACATTCCATTGGGTCACGAGGCAAAAATAATATCATCAACATAAATTTGAACATGAATCAAATGTTTGCACGACTTCCGGTGAACAATGTAGGATCAATCGCTCCTTTGATGAATCCGTTGATAGAAGAAACTTTGACAATGTATCATACCATGCCCTTGGAGCTTGTTTTAAACCGTAAAGAGCCTTCTTCAAACGATAAACGTGAGTAGGATGCTCTTGATTCACAAATCCTTCAGTTGGTCGACGAGACTACTTCTTTAAGATCTCCGCTTAGAAATGCCGCTTTACATCCATCCGATAAACCACCATGTTCTTGCTAGCGACGATTAGCCGAGAAAGATTCGATGGCCTCGATTCGAGCAACCGGAGCAAAAGATTCTTCAAAGTCTATACCTCCTCTTGACGATATCCTTTAGCAACTAATCGAGCCTTGTTCTTCAACACATCACCATGCTCATCAAGTTTTACTTTGAAGATCCATTTTAGAGCTATAATCATAGCACGCCTCGAGCGGTACTAACTCCCATACATCAAGTCGATCAAACTCATGAATTTCATCTTGCATAGCATTGAACCAGCTATCTTCATTCATAGCGCTTTTAACATCTTTTGGTTCGATCTTAGATAGTACGGAGTTGAAGAAGCACCATAAGGCATCGGTTGCGAGTTGCTTCCGGTTGATACAGACGAGAGGGATTTCCAATGATGTTGTCTAATGGATGATCGTGAGTCCATTTTCCGAGGTGTTCATGTGGCATTTGTTGAGGAACCGAGGTAGTCGAGTTGATGTCTCCGAAGAAGATGGTTCTCATTGATGATTCAGAGTAGCAAATATGTTTTCAAATGGAGCATCTTCGGAGTTGCAAAGGATTAACTTCATCATTGATGCCGTAAACATTTCCATGATGTACATTTGAAGACCGATGATTTGTTGATGAGATCAAGGATCGCAGTGCTTCTTGACTTACGATATTGTAATCGATGGATTGACTTCATTCACTGGAATCGAGCATCCTCTGTTGTAGGGATCAAGACCTCATTAGTAGTAGACTCATACAGTTCATCAAACATTGGATCAAACAATTTCTTTACATCATCTTCCGATGGAGGTACATATGGTGTTTCTTGAGAGGAGTTTGGAACAAGGGATGAGCCAATAGGACTGCTATGAAGTGCGGGTCCCGAGTGGGAGTGTCCAGAGCCATTTGACCGGTCACTCATCAAACGTAACGTGAATTGTTTCCATGATATTTCGGGTTCTTTTGTTGTAGATTCGGTATCCCTTTTGTTTGGTGCATATCCTACAAATACTCCAATGTCGCCTTTAGCCCTAAGTTTGCCCAAGTCTTGACCTTCATTAGTTGGATAGCACAAGGCACCAAACACACGAAGGAAAGATAGATTAGGTTTTCATGTGGACAAGTTCATATGGAGTTTTTCCATGAATGGTGTGAATCGTGGAACGATTTTGTGTAACATGCAAGTGGCAATTGCTTCACCCGAGAAACATTGGAACCTTTGAGTAAATCAAGATTGTTCTAGCAGCTTCAACAAGAGTACGATTTCGTCTTTCAACTACACCGCTCGTTGAGGGGTTCGTGGAACACTTCTTTGATGGTCGATTCTAATGCTTTCATAGAATTCACTGTTGTTTGTTGACAAACTCGCCCATTGTCTGCTCGATAATTCGACGCTTTGTTTAGTCTAACTCGCAATGTTTAATGAGTTTGATGATGATATCGAGTTTCATCCTTTGTCCTTAAGAACTTGACCTGTGAATCTAGAATAATCATCAACCACAACTAACACATATTTCTTCCCAAAGATATTCTGCACCCTCATTGGTCCACATAAATCCATATGAATCATATGAAGAACTTCTGTGACAGAGTTAGTAGGTTTGGGTTTATGGGCATACTTCTTGCTTTTTCCCAATTGACATGTTGAACAAAGATGATCCTTTTCATACTTTAGTCTAGGTAGACCTACAACTAAGTCCTTTCTGGAAAGATCGTTGATGGTGCCGAAGTTCAAGTGATTGAGACGACGATGCCATAACCATGACTTTGTTTTAGAAGCCTTTGATAACAAGCAGATTGGTGAAGCTCTCATCATGTCATCGATAGAGATAGTGTAAAGGTTTGAGCCACGAGTTCCTTTCAACAGCTCCTTTCCATTAAGATCTCTAACAAAGCGGTATGTTTTCAAGGCTACTTCTAGATCGTAATCACGAATTGACCAACAGAGAACAGATTATGACCTAAACCTTCCACATAATACACTCGGAGATGACACTATCACCAACAACATAATCTCCATAACCCATAATAGCACCGAAATGATCATTACCAAATCTAATCAGCCCGATGAATTTGCTCACGGTTCATGAGCCGTGACCGGTCTCCAAATATATGCTTGGAACAACTGAGTCCAGTACCACGTAATCGATTTGAACGATCCGCAGTTGAACACGACAAGAATGGATAATCGATATTTGGGATCCCCATGCAAGAATGGGTTCCATTTGGTTAGTAGCAACAGTTGGACCACCCACATCGAAATAGAAGCATTCATATCGATGGTGAAGTAGTGGAATCATTGTGAATAGATGCAATACTAGTGTCTCAGATAGCCTATTTACAAAGTGACCACTTCTTAAGGGAATAGTTCTACCAAGAGGGCATCCATTTTCTAGTGGGCATTATCTCGATTAGTCTTATGACCAACAGTATCCAATAAAAGCCTATTCTCACGAATATTCTTCCCGGTTTCATTGTTTTCTAACTCTTTCGCTTTTGCCTTTTAGCCTTTTTAGCATGAATTTTAGCATTAACAACATTAATTGGACAATTAACATCATTAGGCGTAACATTAACATCACATTCATGATTAGAAATGTAATTCAAGCAATCATCGCGACAAGGTTTGCAAATAGTATCGAATTCAATTAATTACAAAGACGCCTATGGCTAATACTAGAATCAACACGATTCGCTTTATTCGATTCAAACTTAAGGTTCCTAGATTGTTCTTCTACTCTTCCAAAGGCACATTCTTAGCTTGAGAGGTCCTATCATTCCTTGTATTGTCTTGAGACTTTGACCGCTCCCTTTAATGTCACCGACATACTCTGTAGAGGGAATGGGAACATTAGTTTGTTTTACTACTCTTTGCACCACTTGCTTAGATGTGCCGATCCGAACTACATGCAGTGCACTAAGGTTCACTTTCTTAACATTAGAGGTACCGAGATTAGTACTCTAGAAGGCACATTTGAGTTTACTTTCCTAGTATTGATGATCTAAAATCAAATTACTCACCGGTGCACTACCCTCACATTCAAACCATCGGGAATCGAGTGCATGTCATGTTTGGCCTTAGGCATTGAGCATGGAATCAAGGGGTTAACTCTCTCACCTAATGTCTTTGGGCATATTGTGATCAAACATTCTAAGATTTCTTGAGATCGTTTGGCATATAAGCATGCATGTCCAATTGCATTATCATGAGGTTTCTCTAGCTTATCTCTTCAACTATCTCACGCAGCATTCTAAGCAATCCTTAAGGGATGAGAAATATGTTTGAATGGCAAGTTTGTTGTTCCTTAGGTGAGGGGACATATGTCACGATAAAGCAGATTTATTACCGAGTGAACCTTAGATACAACATTCTCTCGCATTGATCATTGGCATTTTCCCTTTTACCTGACTCTTCAGATTCTCAATTTCCTTTTGCAATGAAGTTATTTGTTCGTTGTTTTTGTTACGAGTGACTTTAATTGATTCAAACAACTCATTGAAATGACGTTTAATCTTTTCATTCTCTTCTAGGAAACTTTCGTTTTTCCTTTTGTAAACATTTACTAAGTTTTGAAGATGAAACGTTTGAGAATTCTGAGAATCTAAAGAAGGAGGCATTTGGGAACCCGTCATATTGTTCGCTTGACCCTTTAATTGAGATATTTGGACTTTCAATTTTCGATCGTGTTACACCGAGCATGAATCTGCTCATCTCGCTTGTTTATTTGAAAATCGCATCAAACTCGAACATCTCAAGATGTCTTGAAATTTGAAGTTTTGACATTTTCTTTGAGATGTTGATATTTTAGTTGTAGATTAAAATACTCAACTTCTAATTTAGAAAATGTTTAACCAAATTGTCATGATCATCCGCTTCAATTTTCTCATTAAGTTTAGAATTAGTTTTTCAAGCTCAATGACACGATCATGGGAGACTTTCAGTACACAGATAGTTCATGAAATTTGGAAGCATTAATAGAGCAATTTGAAGCGTTGAAAAAGACATCTTGAGCAACACATTCAAGAATAAGATTCTCATTCAATGTATGCGTGTTCTTCCTCTCAATCTCATTATATTTTAGTGCACGCCATAATCACCGATTTCAACTATTATTGCATCAAATTCCTTTTCCATTCCCTTAATGTTCTGCTTTCTATCCCCTTTTAAGACTCTCAAAGTGATCCTTTAAAAGTTTAAAGAAGGGCATGACCTCGCTAAATAACATTCTTTCATTTGTTCAAAACCCTTTCTCCTTCAAGAATGCCAATTGTGTGATCCTTTTCTTGCAAGTTTTCTCAAAATCAACAAATAGTTGAAAAATAACGATTGGCTAATTAAGATATTGCTTTTAGTGGCAATTGTTCTAGGAACAAGATGCATTGGTGTGTTAGAGGATACACAGAGCTTTAGGCATTTTCCAAAGGGAGGATTTGTTTCACAATATTTTCGCTTTTCTCGCTTATCTAAATCCATTTTCCGTAAGACTTGTTCGGGAGTCAACAAAGTCTCGAGGCTTAAACTTGTTTAATGCAATCCAGCTTTTCCTTCTTATAATCATGAGGAGTGATATTTATGTTCTTCTCTTTGCATTTGGGGTCATCTAGTTTTTGTTCATCCTTTCCTAGTGACTTCATCCGATTTCTTATCTTCCTCAAAGGCACTCAACGCAACTAGGTTTCGCTTAGGCTTAAGAATTTCATTACCATCATAGATCACCTTATGAGCATTTCTAGCCTTTTGATTACCTCTCGGATTTGGTTCCTCAACAAGGGAATGCTATGCTTATCGCTAAGACACGATGTTTGGTAACCATGTGAGCAATCGAATGGTGTTTCCTTGTAAGTACAACTTGTTTTCAAGTTTGTTTTTCAAAGTTTTCGATTAGAAAATCTCTCAAGAGCTTTGATTCTTTTGCATTAAATTCTTGCTTAAGCATTTTCACGCTTTCTTGAAGTTCTTGTTTTGCTTAATGTTTTAGAAAGTTTTTCTTGCAAAGAATTTAATTCTTGTTTCAATACTTCTTCTCTAAAATTACTTTTTCTAATTCATCGACGCACTTGGTCATCCATTTCTCGCTCACGAGTGGTCAACTCAAATTTTGCACGTTGTTCATAAATGGCAACACGCCCTTATAGGCATTTAGTTCGAGATAATGGAATCATTAGGAGCACATGCAAGAATTCATCAAAGACATAGTCGTTGTTGATCGCAGAAGATGCATCACTAGGTACAACGTCACTTACACTTTGAATCACGTATTGATCATATGGGACAATATTGATATTACCCGTATTTTCAATATTTGATTCAAAAGTTTCGTTGGTTGTACTTTGTCATGCATCTGCTGCACATCAAGATCATCATATAGCTTTAATACCTCGTAGATGAGTTTGTCCTTGATGGGCCACCAGTGGTGAAGAAGAGATCTTGGGAGAAGCCATTGGAGAGATGCTAGCCATAAAGATTGTGTGTGCAGAGGTCCATCATCTACATCGTAATCGTATGCATCACGATCGGCGACTTGAAAGGCGCTCGATGATTGTGACCTATCTCCTAACAGTCGCTCATCCACATCTCGCATCATAGGTTTTGGCATTGCCCTCAAGAAGAAAACAAGAATTCCTCTTCATCCAACGCAGCACCATTGTCCCGAGCTTGTGCAAAGAACATCTTATCTCTCGGCAATCAAAGATTCTCTGGCGCTTTGGAGATGTGCGCCTTGCAATGTGTCCTTCACCACCACAGCTTGTAGCATTTGATTGTCTTAGCTTGACCTTGGTTACCATTTCTTCCTCGATTCGATTGCCCACATATCCTCTACCAAAGACCACCCCTTCCCGATCATACTATCTTTCCCGAATCGGTTGCACCACGATCCTTCCATCTTTAACAAAGGGGCTTGATTATGTGGGTTAGATGCGCTCGAGGTTATTGTTGGTTTGTGGAGAGAATTCATGTTTTGACTAATGAGAAGAGCAAGTTGATTAATGATGTTACCCATGTTTGCATCAAGATCGCCTTGTTTGTACCGAGGATCGTGGATGAGTTTGTGATTACCATTACCCAAGGGTATGACTTGTGATGCTTTGGTTGTGATTCCAATGTTTGAGTAGAAAGTCGTTGAGTCATTAGACGAACTTGTCTCGCCTCGGTTGGTTTTGAACCGATTGAGAATCAACTTTTCAAACATGGCATGTCTCTCATTCGAAGGAGGAAGGCATAGAGTTGCTCATAGTTTGTATGCTTCAACCTTTAGTGAGTTTCACGATGTGACAAACTTGTGCCATTCGGGATTCATGTTGTTCACAAACTTTGAGTTCAAATGAATATTAGGCATAGTCATTCGATGTTCCTCATGTCATTCACTAACTTATGAAATCTCACATAGTACTCATAAACACTTTCATCCGGTTTCATCTTGAAGTGCTCAAATTCATCATAGAGTTGGGATTCTCTGCTTCCATAGTTAATTCGAACCCGAGAGAAGCATCTTAACGTTATCCCAAACCGCCTTTGCATCGGTGTTATGATTGATCGCCTTGTAGATGTCTTTAGGAAGACCTTGAAGAACAATGTTTGAAGCCCCGATATCAAGATCGAATCTCTTTTCTCCTCATTATCAAGCTCATTGTACATCTTAGGTCCGTCCATTCCGTAGACAGAGTACCATCTTCATTAGTATCAAGTATGTCTCTAGTCGCCTCAACCCGATATGGTCCTTCATCAATGGATTTGAGAATGTTGACACCATTTTCCTTTCCAAGGCAATACAACTGATTCGCTGAGCCCAAGAATCGTAGTCGGCTCTGCCAAGCATTGGTGGACTAGTATCCGAGCCACCGCTTGAACATCCTCGGCAACAAAGGAGATGACAAGAGAAACGTTGGTAGACATGTTAACAGATTATACGGATTTTATAACTCTATGATTAAACCGGAAATAGATTCTTTCACGGATTTTACTCAATCAAGAGAAACCGTAAACAATCACTCAAGTCGCTAGATGATAACGCATAACTCGCTACCAAATAATGCACTAAGTCGCTAGAAATTAGTGCACTAATTGCTAACCCTTAACTCGCTACACGCCTAAGTCGCTAGAGTCCCAAGTCGCCAACGAAAAGCAAGTCGCTAAGTAGTAACTCGCATGCACTAAGTCGCTAGCCAAATTTGTGCAAGAATTGCCACACAAGTCGCTAGATATGCAAGTCGCTAAAGAGCAACTCGCCATGCACTAATTCGCTACCACAAATCGCTACCCGTAGTGGAGATTCCACTATTTGTCCTTTAACTCGCTAGCACTAACTCGCTAACTTTTAACACCGTAAGTCGCTATGAAGAAATGTTATCCGTGGACTAACTCGCTACCATGAAAAACATATAAACACCACTTTTCAATCCAAAACAACCCAACCAAGATGATTCAAGCTTACCAAATGAAAACCTAAACACTTTTGATGATTCTAAACACAAAAGTACCAACAAAATTCAAACTTTAACACAAGAAATCAACCAAATGATGCAAAACCACTAAACTTTTTCAAACTCAAAACCACCTAAAACCACTATAAATCCAAAGATGTGCAAGATATGATCTAACCATGGCTCTTGATACCAATTGTAAGATATAACTTTTCACATACACATCAAACCATAACACAAGGTGGCGAATAAGATGGAATTCTAGAGAGAAAGTTAGAGGTTTAGGGAACTTAGTGAGAGAAAGTGAAAGATATTATTCAGCTCCAACTCTCTACCTTGGGAGGTAGAGAGTATTTATAGTCTTACATAATTCGCCACACTTCGGGCCGTGGATCGTGCATACAAAGGGTAAAGACCGTCTGTCCTCCACGGTGTTACTTAACTAAATTACTACTTAACTTAATGTAACTACGACTACGAGCTTTCTAACGATTACATATACTTGAGGTGACCGACTCTTTAATACCGGGAATTTCTAATTCCTAACAAAGGTCCTTTTTAAATCATAACTTGTCAAATTTAGTCCTTTGGTGAAAAATGTGAAAAGTTTGAGAAAATTACAAAAATGGTCCTCCAAGTTTGAAATTTGGCAGAATTGGTCCCTGCAAAATGTGAAAGTGGCAACTTTGGTCCTTGAACTATTGTTACTTTTCAATTTCAGCCCTTGCATCAACTTTGCGATTTGGCGTCTAGTCCCTACAGCTTGTAAATGGCAACTTAGGCCCTCGATTATTAACCTATTATTAGCCTCGCCCTTGTCACAATTCATTTGACCTCGCCAATCGTATTTTGAACCCCGCCATTGGACCCCTTTATTAAAATACCACAAACCCATTTGACTATCCTTTCCTCTCTCCTCACGGTTACACCCAAACCTCCATCATCACACCCGCAACCTTCCCGATCACACTCCACCTCCACCATCATCATCCCTACACCCCCTCCAAACACAAAGAGCCAAGGAAGCATTAAATGCATCATACCAACCTCACTCAATCTCACAAGTCGTTAAACCAATTTTGGCACCAAAACATTTAAAGGGCCAGGATTGCTTCTACTCATCCTAGGTCCAGATTATTGGTGGAACTATTCGTAAAGACGAGAGGTACTGGGAGCTTATAAAAAGCAAGGAGAAGCAATGAGAGAGAGTTAGCTTTTATTTTTACCATGTATGTCGTTTGTAGTTTAATTTTGTCTTAAATAACTTCAATCAGATTTTCAAGCTTATTTTGTATCAAATAACAAGATTTAAGTTTGTTCCAACTCATTTCAAGTTTGAATTCCAAGTAATGATCGGTTCCTCATTTTATGTACATCGTTAAGATTTTAATCTTCAAACTCCCCGTGTTTAAACCTTTAACAGCTTTAGTTTCAATATCAAACAAGCTTTTAGAAGCTTATTTAAGCTTTCTCGTAAGCTTGTTATCAAAGTACAAGCGCTTTAGAACCTTGGTCAACAAAAGTCAACATAAGCAAAATGGTGCAGAAATGGGAAAGGGTTGATGCAGGCATGGACATGGGTTGAGATCTGAGCTGGTGTTGGATTAGGATAGTGGTTAATTAGGATTAGAGGTTCTCATTTCATCAAAGTGCAAGCCATAGTGGCTAAGGATTTTTGTAAGTACTTAAATCTGTCTTCATAATTCTCTATTGAATCTGTTAATTGCATCTGTTAATTAGTGTTAATGGTTACTGTTTGATCTGTGATTGAAGTTTGTTTAGCTTAATTTAGTCTATAATCTGTTTTAAATCTCAAATCAGTTAGATAATTAGTGTTTGGCATAGCTTAGTAATCTGAGTTAGAGGTTAGTAGAACATATAATGATAGTTGTTACATGCTTATTTAGTTATTTGATAATCATTTGAAGTCTTGGTCATAGCGCTTTTGCTCTACAAGTCAAAATCACTTTGTAACCATTCTAAAATCTGTTTCATAAAATCAGTGGGTATCAAACTTGCATCTAGGCTCAAAACAAGTAGATTAAGCTTGTTGTAATCTTCATTAGTTTTAAACTTCAAATTCAGCTTAGTTACATTGGATCAAATCTCATCAAAGTCAACATAGAATCTGCTTTCAAAAGTCAAAAGTCATGCCCGAACCGGTTTTCTCGAACTTGCGAGCTTGTGTAGGTCTCAAATCGGTGAATTGGAGTCTCGTTATTTGGCACAATTGTAGCTGGCCAGGTGCTTATTAGGACTGCATAAGTGGTTTTTTGATTAGCTTATTAGTTGAGCTTGTAGATAAGCTCAAACAGTGGACCCGAACCACTGTTTGGATAGTAATAAAGATTAGCTATAATCAAGGTTCGAGCTTTAGGCTTGTTAGGAGTAGTTAGATTCAGTTGCAATTAGCTTATTCTAGTATATTTGAGCTTCACACCGCTTTGGTTACCTTATTAGCTTGCTAGCTTATTTTGAAAAATTTTATTTCACTAGTCGTTGCACTATAGCTTCCATTTCGCCACATAAGTCGCTTGTTTTCATTTTTCATAGATTAATAATTTCATTTTAGAAGTTTCCAAGATTTCATAATTTGTGGTCTTTATTTGCTATTTTTCTCAATTTAAATAGATTTTAATCAATTTTAATTAGCTTTTATTGAAAATAATTGAGAAAAGTTCCAAAAATAATTTTTCAATTTTCTTAGTTTAAGAAAAATATAAAAAGCATAAAAGATTTTTCCTTATTTTTCCACTTTTATTTGGTATTTTCACAATTTTAATTAGATTAAATTAGTTTAAAATTGGTAGAAAATAGAAAATTAATCGAAAAACACAAAAATAGTTTTGAAAATTCTAGTTTGTTATTTTAGACTTTTCCATTTCATAATTTCATTTTTCTAGCTTTGTTTCCTAATTTCTTGTATTTTGGTTAATTATTAAATAGTTAAAAATAGTTTTTAATTAATAATAATTAGATAATTAGTCATAAAAATAATTTTCTTTTTCTAAAACTTTTCTTTTATCATTAGGATTGTAAAAACATCATTTTCATATTTTTAGGCTTAATATTGCTTTAGTTTCACGTTTTTATTTATACGTCGCGTAGATTTTAATTTCAGTTTTGTAAAAACATAAAAACAAAAACATCATTTTAATTATAGTGATAGCATTTATTTAATAGTTTTTATCTTTTTAATTTCCTTTAATTTGCATTTAAGCCATTGTAATTTGTTGGCTTTTTCTGTAGTTATAATCCTAATCAAATACCTTTTTCGTTCAAATTTCTCGATCACTATTCGTTTGATAATCCATTGCATAGCTCGCTGGGACATAACGACCGGGAAACACTATACTCCTCGATCTTCATTGAGTTCGTGCTTAGCGCTTTTAAGTTGAGTTACGGTCCGCCATTCACAAGTGGCGGGTTTGTGCGATTTAGCTTAACTTGTTTGGGCACGCATCAAATTTTTACGCCACGGGAGTCAGTCTTGATAATCTTACGCTTAGATTAGTGATTTGGATATTCACTCTTTGTTCATACCATCCATCTCAGATATGTTTATGTTTTCTTATCCAAAACCCCAAAATACTCTTCTCATTCCTCTTATTCGTTGATTCTATTTCTCTTACCCTCTTTGCCGCTTAATTCTATTCTTCGTATCCTCTCAACCATTTGATTCTCTTCTTAATCCTCTATATGTTTAATTCTTATGTCGACATTCGTCAACTTCATCGTCAAAATGTGTGTGAGCGGTGTGGAGGGCCTAGTTCAAGCTTAATTTTGCAATTCGTATAATTATCCATCATAAATTCTTTTCAAAGTTATTTCGACCACCCGCCACAACCCGAAATACATTCTAATCTTGACAAACCAGCTTCAAACGTCTGAGCTACCTCAAGCACCCACCGAGGATTACGAGGACACTTTCTTTGAAGATAGAGCCCGTAATCTAATCGAACAAATTCAAGCCGATGAAAAAGGTCGAGAATTAGAATTGATTACGATGAACCAGCTCAAACACCGTGACTAGCAAGAATGACTTGCCTAATCTTCACGCTTCTCAAGAACCGTAACCGAGACCATAACGGAAGTGGTGGAAATTGCTAGCTCTCGAGCACACCACTTGTCCCACCTCCCGATCTTTCCGAATGTTCTTCGAGACTTGATAGTCATTCGATCACCATGTTGGTTTTGTTGATTCTTCGATAAACCGATTCCTCTTCATAACTTTCAAATGCAATCGCTTATTCCTTGTGTCGGTTGTGGTGAGCCTCTCTTTGGTTCACCCTCGTCGTTGGTGTACTGTACAATGTGGTAATGATATTCATAATGGGAGTTGTTTGTTTTGTGGTTCGAGGAATTCATTTGATTATGATCCTAATCCGAACTCATTTAACGACTCCTCAAACTTTTCCAATTACCCACCACACCGACTTATCTTCATATGATCAACATTATCATAGAATTTTGTGGAGGTCCTCACCAAGGAATTGAGTGTCAATCCGGAAACACGCTTGTCTATGAATGCTTTCCGTTGATGCTCGTAGTTTTGGTTATGACCAATATCCATATAGTTCACTGTCTGCACTCAACAGCTTCTCATGTAGTACCGTGGAGGTCCCCATTTCACTCGATTGTCAAACAGGAATCCATTTCCTTGTAACAATCATGACTCTCACATGTTTGATAATTTCCAACCTCCACAAAGACTATACGGTTCAAACTCCATCC
Organism: Chrysanthemum lavandulifolium; assembly: GCA_022545495.1. Lineage (NCBI taxonomy): Eukaryota > Viridiplantae > Streptophyta > Magnoliopsida > Asterales > Asteraceae > Chrysanthemum > Chrysanthemum lavandulifolium. The sequence continues at coordinate 200,152,254 of CM040238.1, forward strand.
GAGCCGTTGTCTCATGAAATCTCCCCGGATCTTGAAACCGCAATGAAAACACTTGAGGATATGATGAGTAATTTTAAGAATCAAGTGAGTGGTGAAAAGACCATAGGAGAATTGTGGTCAAGAACGAGAAGCTCGCAAATCTAGGGAAGAACTATTTATCCTAGAGCAAGCGACTCTAAGGCGCTCCCAATTTCTCAAGGCAAGACTTTATGACGATGACGAGGAGGGTTTTATCCTTTTAAAAGTAATATTTCTCAACCCCCGCCGGTTGATATTCCAGCAGCTTGAGATTCCATCTCAAACAACTCGCTATCACACCCGAGATTCACACTCACTCTCTTATTATGGGGACGAGCATCTCGACACTGCTCCCGAAAAGGAATCGGACGAATTCATAAAGTCTAGTGTCGAGGACCTTGTCCCAATCCCAAGAGAGTCACAGGAACTCTTGATCATGTGTGTGATATCCTCCCTTCTTGTCTTCCAAAATGATCATGTTGAGATGTTATCCGATTCGATGATGATGATTCATTATCTTGTGGAGACATTATTTATGTGGAAGATTCACCTTCCGAGCTTGTTAGCTTAGAAGAAGAGAATGATGAAGTTATCGACAATCGAAATCAAAGATGAAGCTCTTCGAGCAACATTATTGAATGTCACCTTCTCATTTCTAAAATCGAGGCTTTCAAAGAGAAACCTATTTCATCTCCTATCCCCATTAAGGATAGTGACATTCTTTCCGATGATTCTATTCCGAAATGAAAGCCCCTGCTTTTGATAGTATGGGAGAGAAGATTAGTGGCGCACCACTTCTCATTCTCATAATTCTCTCCCGATCATGAATCATTTACTTTTGAGGAGTTCGCCAAATGAACCCACTCATATCAATTCGAATATGATTCATTCACCTTAATGGAGTTCTGATGAACTCACTCATATCATATCTCCGGAGTATGATAATTTCTACTTTGATCTAGACACACCCATAATATGTCTTGATCAAGCAAGTTTAACCGAGGAGATTCATGAAACTATGAATTCTCCTATTGAGGATGAAGAGTTAGTCATGATTTCTATCATGATTTTCTTTCTTTTCTTCATATATTCGTCGCTTCTCCCCTTCTCTTCACTCCTTCGAATGAAGACATTATCTTTGATCCCGCATTTTCATGTACCATTATCTTGAGCCGGTTCTATGTATATCTCATCGGTGTGGAACTTTCACGCATTTCAATGTTTATCCAAACATTTTGAATGAAAGTCCGATGGAGATTGTTTCTTCCACTTTGCTTCCCATGAACCAATGAATTGGGTCGAGTCAAGCTAGCGACTCAAGAATCAAAAACAAGAGCTAAACATGGGTTTTCACCCGTGTACCACACTAGTGTGGGAGTTACCCCACATATTATATATATATAAGTATCTTGAAAAAAAAAAAAAAAAAAAAAAAAAAAAAAAAAAAAAAAAATCTTCTTTCTAAATAATGGCCGTAGTATTTCCTTTTACGTTTTTGTTTCGCATAACCACGGTACTTTGAATATTGAGGGCAATATTCATTTCTAAGTGGGGGGAATTTCACGAATTTTATCATATAATTATACCAATTCCCGCTTTTGGCCAAAATTTTTTTTGGAGTAAGTGTTCTACACTTTCTCATTTGGTTATCATCCGCCATGTCTCAGAAGACAAAAGGATTGGCTAATCCAGAGCAAACGGCTCTTGGTAAAGATATCTCAAACTGCTTATATGGCTTGCAATTTGCCCAAAATTGTATGGTATTCAAATCACCATATCCCAAAAGTGAAGAGTCTAGCCCGCAAGATTATGGCTTGTGGTAAAGGCGTGGAAAACCATAATTGGTAATCACCACCAAAGATAATACGATAATTTATCTAAGAGTTGGCTAGTCCGTATGGGTACGGCTCGGTAAAGACAAAATCAAACCGTTGAAAGTCGGTGGTTTGCTCAAAATCACATGGTTATCGAGTGTACCATGGTTCTTACTTGAACTCAAACATTTGGCTACTCCGTAAGTAATGGCTTTTGGTAAAGAGTTTCAAATCCATTAAGTTTTTCTCAAAATATTTCTAGGACTAGCAATAGTTTAGTGTGAGGATTGATGAGTGTGTAAATGCTCATCATTTTAGTCAACCGAATCGCAAAACGGTTAAAATGCTCGAAATGCATCAAAATATCGAAAATATTCCAAAATTACATTTTATATGTTTCGATGCAAAATGTTTAAAATCGATGAAAATGAGCAAAGTTTGCATAATTGGCGCTTCACCCCCAAGTTTCTAAAATTGTCAAAACTAGTCCCCGAGTCAAAGTTTCAAAAGAAAAGTATGCAAAATACAGAATTCATCATTGGCCACCAAGGAGAAGATTGTATTACAGAAGCTGCCAAGTTCAAAGGTCGAACAAAGAGGTTAAGAGTGATAAGAAGATCGTTGCTATCATGAAGGTCACATTGGCAACAAAATGGGATTATTCATTCTTATCAGAGATCAAGGTCAAGCGACAAGATGAAAAAGAATATGACTTCACTGAAGCAGATTTCTCGAGATTGTCACTCAACGACATCGAAGATATGTACCTTGCAAAGGTACAAGGAAGGATGAGACACTTCTCAACAGAAATTCAAATTCAGTACATCACAACCCTACTGATCTTCATTCGAAGCAAAGTGATTCAAGAACGTGTTGAAGATTTACAACTTGCTGTCGAATCATACCAAAAGCAGATTAATCTTAAACAACCATTGCTACACTTTCCCAACATTAATCAAATATCTCAGTACACTATCTTGAAGAAACCAAAGTTTGGGGTCGTCTACTGCAGTGAACTTCATCATAATTACTTCATGGCATACGACAAAATCCACAAATTTTGTGCTCACACGTTGAAAATGGTTCGGGCTGGGTTTGCTTACCGGTTAAAGGATATTCAGGAAGGTATTGGTTCGAAGAAGAGGTGGAACTCGGAAGAAAGAAAGGAACCTCGTAGGATCATTAAAAGGCTAGATGAAAGGTTGTTCCATAGGGATCAGATGAGGAGATTGGAAAGCTAGGTGAGAGGACGACAAAGTTTCTTTATTTCATCGTTTCAACGTGAAGAGAAAGTTCCTAGTCGTGTGTAATTGTTGGGTACTCCTTAAACACTTTTGATTGATTTGTTTGATTATTGATTTATTTATTCGTTATGGGTTGTACATAAATAGCAGTGTACAACCCGAACTTGTAATGAAAGGGCCCTGTGGTACGCATCAGTGCCACAATCCTTATAAAAGGAGCGAAAGCTTCTTACTTTTGAGTAAAATTTATCAAACTTTTAAAATTTTAAAATTTTTGCTCAAAAGTACAAGTACTCCCTCTTGTGTTTTCAAAACCTCAAAAGTTAGTATTACTTGTTGAGGGGGAGTATTTGCATAATATCTTTGTTCAAACAATGTTCTTCGTGGAAATCTTCTCACAAAACTCAAAATGGTCATATTTGATATCAAATTTCAACAAAAATAACATTAATATGCTGTTTTTGAGGGGGAGAAAAATTGTGTGATACAAATATATTGGATTGTGATTGAATCTAAGTGGAAATAGACTTAACTATTGAATTGACGAGCTCTTAAATGTCAGTAACTCGAAAAGACTTTTCCGGGATGGGTAATAATTTCAAACTAGTTCGCTAGTGATGTAAACGTGTCTCGCAAAGGACTAGTCTTAGTAGAATGTACCATCTGAGAAACTCTTGGTAGAAATGAACCTTGACGGGTCGAACCTCCTCACCAAGGAGTGTTTACAACTTCAAACTGACCAAGTCAGTAATGTAACCATGTCTCGCGAGGAATTGTCTATCTTGAGTTGATCAATCTCAAAAGGCTTTCACCCTCACCTGCAAGATTTCACAAAACCTTACACAAGTGAGAGGGAGTATTTCTAAAAATTCAAAACTCTCGAAGTGTTACAAACATGTTGTTATTCATAAACACTTTGAGATATTTTCATGAAAATGGTTTTATGGCAACATAGGATAGTCATGGAGTTATAAGGTGACTAAGTTTAAGGATAAATTTCCTATGATCCGCCACAGCCGGAGGGATCTACCCAAGGACACCGCCAATAGTTAGTACTTAGAAGTCCTTAGGTATGATTGACAAAAGGAGAAAATGAGAATCGGAGAAACAAGGAGTTGAAGAATTAAAACAAAAGTAAAGAAAAGGGTGAAAAGAAATAGCCCTCCAAATTATTCAACTTAGGGCGCATACTGTGTTCAATTCATATGCCACCGGGTCGTCACTAGATGACACCGGTATTGAAGATAAAGTCGTCATGGACCCAAAGGACACACTGCACTAAACCTTCTTAGCCACTCAAGTTTCTCTCAACAGAAGCTTGTTTCATTCTCACAGGGAACCCTACATAATCTATCGAATCTCTCTTAGAGATTGTTGGTATTGAAGAAGGAGACCCTCTCCCTAGTATCCGCTCAGGAAAACCAAAGCACACTATTGAGTCTAGAGCCACGAGATTCATCAAAAGATCACTTAGGAACACTTGAACTTTCATCACTTGTCGTTTAACATTAAGGACGCAAGTGATACATTCTAGAGTCCTTCGCAGATCCTAGAAATCTGCCGAGAACATTCATGAGGATTCACAACTGTGATCCTCAAGATTGAATGGAAACTCCCGCTAGGGTCAACATCAAACAACCCCGACAAGAGGTCACTTTGGTAACTCCTTGCGGTTACGCTTAGTGTTGTCTCAAACGGTCTACAATGTGGGTGATGCTTTGGTGTACCTCAACACTCACCCGAATCAGAGGTACTTCGTATGTCGTGTTAGCCTTCTTGAGGGCATCCAGCCAGAAACACCTTTGCTAGAATTAGAGATGTGTTTTCACACTATGTCATAACACCCTCAAGTTCGAACTTGTAAGGCCGGAAATCCCGCTAAGGAGATTCCTTTCAAGAATTGAGTCCTGAAGATGTGGGTCATTACTTGAACTCGCTCAATGTAATGCCAACCGTCCTCTACGGGATTCGGAAGGTCGATTCGCCCACCAAGGAGAATGGAATCAAGACATTCATCAGTCAAACAATCGTAGTGGTCAATTATATAAGAAAAGACCACAATCATCGATTGGTGCTTATTACTAACCAAATTTATGCAGCTGCTGATGGATGCTCCTGGGAGGAAAGATCGTGCTGATTCTCCTCATGCTCATACCAACAACAACACACATAAAGTTCTCTCAAAAGGCAACTCAAAAGTCAAAATGATTCTTCATCAAAGCCAAAGAATCTACAAAGTTTTAAAGACTAGAGAACTAAATCACATATGAAATCCATAGTCAAAAGGCGTGTAAGCATGTTGGAGAAAGACGTGGAGACGCCTGAGCAACGAAGCTGACCAGATGCAGACAACAACATACAATCACTTCATCCACAAACAGAACAAAGAACAAAGAACATAGAACAAAGAACAAAGATTACAACGACGTCAAAGCTGAAAACATCAAAAGAAACAAGATCCCATACAAGGGGAGATTGTTGGAACAAAAGCATCTCTACTCACAAGAAAGAAGAGTGCTGTCGAGCAACCGCTATTACATCATAACTATCACTTATGGGGAGATTGTTGGAAACGCTCCTAAACATTATTATAAAGTGTTAGTCATTTATATGTAATAGGTTGCATTTATATGGCTTTTATGTTAGTTATTAAGGCATGGCTTATGTAGAAAGCCCATAAGCCCATGCTAAGGCCCATGAGGTCTAGGAAGGGACTAGATATGTTGCCCTAGCTCCCTTCCCCTATAAATACTCTTGTATACTCTCATTTTAGAGTGTTGTTCACTCATAATACCATTCTTCGCATAACCTTTCTCTATTATCATTCGTGTGTATGTTTGTGTGTGCAACCGTCCCTCTCTACCTTATTTCTATCATATTGATGCTTGTGTTAAGTTGTGGTGACCTAAGAGGATCAAAACCTTAATCCCTAATATGGAGTTTTTGAAAGTTTACACCTTACATCTGTGTAACTTTTCTGGCATGTAGCATGATTTTAATTTATATGGTTTTCATAAGTCGTTTCGTTGATGATCTCTGGATCATGTAACAGTTGTTTAAACATAATCGTGAGATATTGTTGAAATGAATGGTTATTATTGTGATAATTGTCATTGTAGGAAAGTTTAGCTAGTGGCAAGTAGTTATCCAAACCATCTCCAAAATTGATCATGTCTTCGGTAGTTTCGGGATGAAGGCCATATTGCATAGTGTCCATGTCAACTACTATTGAAAAGCTGTGAAGTTTTACATATTGACTTATAATCGTGTTCATATAATGATGTGATATGTGATTATGTGAATGATCAGAAGAGTGTAGTGTACGTTTACCATTATTATTAGGTAGAGATGTCAAGTTTGCTTTAAAATCTTTAAGAAGCTTTTAAACGTTTATGACGGAATAATATCATTAGGACTTAAATAGTATTGTACTCCTAAGGAATGAAGAGAAGATTTGATTACTATCCCAAGATAGTAGTGCGGATTATCACATGAACGAGAAACTTCAAGAATGATATCGGATAATATAAGGTCTTAAGATTTTGCTGAGTAGTAAGACACTATCGTGTCTCTAGATCTTTTAACAAATTTTGATGATTGATTTGAAGTCAATTAAAGTATATATGTTTTTCCAAAGAAATACTGTTGAAACGTTAGACCTTGATAGATCTTGAGCACTCGCAGATCGTTAGTATTGCTTATGTAATCACAAACAAACTAATAGACAATCTCTACCACTTATATTCTTTAGCGGAAATCAAATATAAGCACAAACACAAATAACTAAGAACACGTTGATCCTCTATGGATCTTTATATTACTAGAACTTTGTTTTTCAACTCGTTACATCATTCATACTATTGTGTTCCTTTTATAGACAAGGAACCCTAACTTTTTCCTAAGAAACGATAAACATAAAACTAAATAAGATATACATAATCACTTCCTAATAAAGCTCATGTATATCCTAACTAACTATAGAATATACGAAATAACTATTTCACGTAAACAAACTACGCATTATATAACTTCAGCAGATTCTTCTTCAAGATAAACATTGAACTTCAAGAATCCTTCTCAGTAAACATCAAGACAATTCTAACTTAGCGAAATTCCCAACAATCCTCCCCTAAACCGAATTTGACTTGGTTAAGTTCCAGCTTGATATATCTTCAACGCTTAAGAGGATTGTACTCAAACATCAAAGAACAAAGAAACAAAACAATGACACCTCGATGATGACAAATGTTTAAAGCTCCAGCTTTTTGCAAAGAACAAATGACATAATGTACATCAAAACAGTTTAGTTTCATATTATTCTCATCACATCCAGTGTGTTAACTCTCGTGAGATGTGAATCATTGAAAATAATGGATTTGATGTCTCTTTACCAACAGCCATCACTACCGGAGTAGCCAAATGTTTAAGTTCGAAACTATGGTACATCGATAACCATCCGATTTATTAGCAAACCAAAGAACCATATAACGGATTTGAAATGTCTTTACCGTGAGCCGCTTGCTCGTGACTAGCCAATTCTTAGGATTGGTGAACTGATTACCAAATATGGTATTCCAACGCTTTACCACAAGCCATATACATGTGGGCTAGTCAATTCTTGGATTCCAAAAGGAATAAACCATGGTGAATTGATGACCATACAACCTCAAGAATTAAGCATGGGTGGTTGCTTACCCTATGATTTTGAGCAAACCATTACAAACTATCAATGATTTGATGTGTCTTTACCAAAGTCAGCACTTTGGACTAGCTAACTCTTTGATATACACAAGGCACATCGGTGAGTTAATAACCATCAATAGTATACAACAAACCTGCAATAAAAGTTAGACAAACAAATAAATAACATAGCAATTTTTTTTTTTTTTTTTTTTTATTTTTTTTTTTTTTTAACTAAGAACAAAACAAAGAAAACAAATATTACAAACCATACAAATTACCACAATCAAGATGATGCTTTATGTTGTAGAATCTGAGTCTTAATGATTCCAACACATTGTTCAGCATGCAACTTATCATTACCAACTAGATCAGGTGGAACTTCCAGCTTCTTTCTAAGCATTTTCTCCATCAATGACATAGACAAAGGATAAGTCTTATCTGAAAACATACACACATTCATTCCACCCTTTGTCTCCACCACATGCACACAAGGCAAAGGATAAAATCTCCAAGTCTCAACATTCCACTTATGTGAATTCTTCCAAATATTATACCCTTTACCATTTGGAGATTGAGAAGCAAACATCACTTGAAGATCACCCAACAAATATAAACCAGAACCCTGTGGTGAATGAGCAGCATAATGCTTAGTGACAAGACCATACAGAGTATTTAAATCATGTCTATCCACCAAATGAAAAATTTCCTTTAAGAAGTTGAAATTCATAGTAGAACTATCCACCGATAAATAGTGTTAAGCTCCCATCACCAAAGTCCAATTAATCAACACATCATGAGATCCTTCAGAAAACATCACAGATCCCACTCGAATAAAAGTTGATTCAAAGAAATTTTAGATCCAAAGAAGTATCCCGAGGAGATTTCTTAACCTTAGATGTATGTATCCCAGATGTTTTCACAGATCTCCATAAAGAAATAGGTCTCCGTTTAGACATCCATTTCTTCCTCCTACCTGGTATATAAATTCCCATACATGGTAGCTCTTCAGATTCATCATTGACATCTGTAACAGGAATGGAAGAAGTAGACTTACTTGGAACAACACCTCTCAATTCATACATTCTCTCAAGCATCACTCTTGCCTTCTTAGATTTAGCAGCTGCTATTCCAGCTTTCCTACCCATCTCTTCTCCTTCTAAATCAATAGGTGCAACACTAGACAATATGGTAGAAGAACTGTGATTAGGTTCAAGATTGAACCTTTTCACCAAGGTATAGCTGCAGAGATGCTTCAGAGTAACATCAGAGTATCCATCCGAGGTGTAACATCATCAAAATTATCTACAATCTCAACTGCCTTAGGCCTCTTTGCCCGTGGAGCATCTCAGACATCGCAATTCTCTTTTAGAAGATGGTGTAGTCTCGTTTCATAATCCTTTGATATATTTTCTCGCAAATCATCATCGTAAAGCCCGCACTTGCTTCTTTTTCAAACCGAATTAAAGATAGTAGAACTCGATGAAGCACTATAGTTCTCATGTATGTTTTCATTTGTGCAGCGAAGGTGGTCTCTCTTCTAGCTTTAGCTTTTGGGCGAAGAGCTTTTGTCACCGTAGTTGCTTTCGCTTTTGTCCAAGGCCACCATTTGTTCAACATAATTCTCACTATCAAAGGTCGCACCTAAGATACTCTAAGCAAGTGTAGGACCAAGCGCCGAGTATAAACATCCCATTGTGCATCGTGGATCGAGTAGCCAAATCATCCACTCTTTTCGCCTCTCGTGAGGAAAATTAAGTAGACTCGCCTACAACCGCTTAGCCAATTCATCACTTTTCTTCAAATCACACATCGAGCTAACATTCTTTCTTGTGCTTGCCTTTCCTGCTCACTAACCGCACTGGACCAAGCTCATCTTCAATCATTACTCCTTTCCTTCATCAAGAAACTTATGAACAACATCAACCGGAGAAGTATCACCACAGAACTTCGAAGAAACATCCATTAGCATCGAAGAAACATGTTGAGACAGATCTTCAACGTGTGGAAAGACATCGCTTGCTGGATCCAAAGTAAAACTTCTTCCATCAAGAAAGACTTTAATTATCGATCAAGGTGTAGAAGCGTGTTGTGCTTGCACGTATGAAGCTTGACCAACTTCAAGAGCAATATCCATCGAAGGAGTATCAGCAACAACATGCTCTACAAGAGTTGCAACATCCTCACTTTGCAATGTATCCTTGCTCAAAGATTGCCTTCTCCTCCTTCTAGTAAACAAAATTGGCTCCTTTTGCTTTACCGATTTAGCGAACCATTGGAGTAGAAACATTAGATTGTTGAGCCAGATTAGCCAAAATATCAAGTGAATCCAAATTAACATCCACTTGCTCCTCATCAGAAGAAACATCCAATCTCCTTTTTTCACTACGACCCAGTTGTTCTTCCAAATCCTGAACCTTCCTTTTCAATTCCACAATCTCACCACCAAGTGTAGATTTAGTTTCAGCAGGCTCCTTTTTGAGATCAGCAACCTCAGCCACATGCCTGTTCACTAGAGCATATACAGATGTAAGTGTAATAGGGTCCTCAGCTCCACCAGCAGATTGCTCTGTGGTGATGGGAGCTTCATTGGACCTTTCAGAAGAAACATGGTCATGCTCAACATTATGAGAACCTTCAACAAAAGGATCTCTAACAGGACTGGGTGTAGACATTCTAGCAAAGTCAGTCTCAAACTCATCAGGAGCAACCTGAGTAGGTGATGGACTAGATGTAGGCATGGGCAAAGATGTAGATGGTGGTTGGTCAGGAGAAACATATGTAGCTTCAGCAGCATTAGAAGGGCGCCATCCATTGTAATCGATGGATTACCATCAACAACAACAAGAGTAGAGGTGGAGAACCAATAACATTCCGCCATCGCTAATTTCATTGCCTTGAGGCAACATAGCCACTAACAAAGGATGATGTTCCCTCATAATTAGTTTTCATAGAAGCAAACAGCTTAGAAGTTAAAGCTCTACGGGACAAAAAGCTTGAGCTTGGTAGTAATGTCCAAAATCATTTGCAAAACCTAGGTATATCAAAACTTATGCTTTTTCCTATGAATATTTTCAACCACATTATCAAAAATAAACCTAGAAAAGTTATAAGTTAACCCCGAGAAAGACATACAATACCACATCCCAATTGAGTAGAAAATTGTCCCATCCTCCCGATTTATTGCTTATGCAAGAAGCAATGTGTGAACTAAAACCTCCACATAGGACACAACCGATTCTTGAACCATATATCAGTCCTTGTACCCTGGTATCCAAAAGCTCTTAGCCCAAAGAAGAATATCCACAACATTATAATGATAAACCCCATTAACATCATCCAAGCAAAGCCGTCTTCTTATCAACTCCTCTCACGACATACTGCTCCGTCAACAATAGCAAAATCTGCTTCACCCGCTTCAGAAAGCGTATGCCCAAAATTGTGTAACCAATGATTCATATATCACATTAGGAGAATACGTTAAAGCATAATGAATCTTGGATCTCTTCAAGAACTCCACCATAGGTTCATAAATTATCACCCTTTGCTTTTCCTGTAAAAGCAACTTTATTATGATCTTTCTTCAATTGAAGTGCCATGTGATAAATTGTGTTAGGGTTAAGAATCACACAACCGAAGTGTTTTAGACGTAAGTGAAGAGGGAATCGTTTAATTTGAAGTAAGGATATGCAAATAATGGATTGGTAGAAGTTGCCCAAATAATAGTCAAAAATATCGGAACTTATGTTGACCATATCTTACGTGTATTTCAACTTTAACCAAGAGGTAACACTTCAACGTAACACGGTCAATCAAAGTAATTCACTTCAGCAGAAACCACCCAAGAGAAAAAATATCATCAAGAATATCTTGAAAGCATCGTGTCGCCTAACTCACATTAAATTACATTAAACCTTGAACTGGCTCTATATAATAATCCCAATGCACACTTCACATATATAATTTATCCCCAATTTCATCACAAAACCCTAATTTCTTCACAAACCACAATCAACCACAATCTGCCATGAATACCAAACTAGAGGTTATTGATTCAACCTCTTCTCCATCATCATCATCATCAAATGATGATACTAACCTTTGGCGACTCTATATTCCTCCACAAACATCACGACCAAGAAAATCCCCCTTTCTCCCTTCTTCTGAAGATGACAGTGTAGTGGATCCAAGTGAGTCTTCTGATGACTCCACTAAGGAGATAACTTCACACCCTCAACTTCTACCACCTCAACCTAAACAGGTGGTGTTCGCTCTTCCTGTGCCATGGTTTGGTGCTTCATCTCATATCATAAAGGGGAAGGGCAAAAGGAAGATGGATTGATTGCTTTTTGGTGAAACCAGCAGATGAAGCATAAAGGACAATGTCATATCACACATCCATCTGCTGTATTCATCTTCATCATCTTTGTTTTCATCAATCCATCCTTCCCATTTTGATCCTTAGCTCGTCAGACCGGTCATGCATATCCAAAGTAGCTTGGAATAGATGATATGAGCTAGTAGATGATAGGAACTTAGTATAGGTTCAGTAGATCATGTATAGTTATGAATCTTGTATTTCCATTTGAAGTTGATTGTATGCATTGTAAGTTGTAAGCTGTAAGCTGTTTCATGAATGAATGAGCAATTTTAACTTCAGTACTTCTCTTCAGTACTTTATCTTTAGTGGAAACAATTAGTTAACTTCAGTACTATGCTTCAGTAGAAAACATGCTTCTAGCTTACTTGACCATTCTTCCAATGAACCAAACTCGATGAAATTGAACTGAAAAATGCAATCTGCAAAACATACACAGAAAAACACACAAACCACACCAAACGAAACTCACAAAACATTAACTAGTTAGTGTTAGCAAATATACAATGTTTACAACATAAATCCTCCCTCGAGGCATATGCCTCCCCGAGGTTTATGCCTCCCTTAAACTTTGCGCTAAGGGTTACATTCCAATATGGACCACAAGGTATTGAAACCTTGGTCCATCAAAAGCCTTAGTTAACAAATCGCCACATTATCATCGCAGAATTTTAACCACTTTTATCAAATGTTTTCATAAGCATCTCTTATAAAGTGGTGCCCGATTTCAATATGCTTAGTGCGATCGTGAAAACCGATTTTTAACAATGCATATGGTACTGATTATCAATAAAAATTGTTGTGTTCATGAAGTTAAACCCATAATCCAACAATTGATTTTGTATCCAAAGAACCCGTCCACATCAATTTGCAAAAAGAACATACTTTGCTTCAAAGAGATGAGGTAACCACAATAGTTTGTTTCTTGCACCGCCAAGAAATCAATCTCTTTCCAAGGAATTGGCAACCTCCGCCAGGATCTCCTATCCAGATTTGCACCAAGATAATCACTATCACTATATGCTTCCAGTTTAAAAGGAGACTCTTTTGGGTACCAAATACCTAAATGGGGTTGGCCTTTCAAATACTTAAAGATCTTCTTAAATGCATTCAGATAGGAAGCAAGTGGAGTAACTTGATGTCTAGAACAAGCACTCACAAAGAAATGTAATATCAGTCTAGAAGTTTTAGATACATCAATGAACCAATCATAGATCTCAGATAAATGAACATTGACAGTAGATCCGTTCGTTGTTGTTCTTTGTTTTGGTGCTTCATAAGGTGTTGTGGCGTCCTAATACTCTCCATTCTAAACTTCTTCAAGATGTCCTCACATATTTATCCCGACCGATAAAATACCATCGTGTTTCTGAACTGAGTCACAAAAGAAAGTAAGCTCCCCATAGCACTCATCTCAAACTCTCCCTTCATCGCCTCCTCAAACTCTCTCGCACCAAGCCTCTTTGTGAGCCAAATATAATGTCATCCACATAAACTTGCACAAGAATGATGTCTATGGAATTCTTCTTCAGAAAAGTGTTTTATCAATAGCACCTCTTCTATAGCCATGCTTCAACAGAATGATGAAAGCCTAGCATACCATGCTCTTGGTGCCTCGATGTAGTCCATAGAGCTTTAACAACCTTGTAAACATGATTGGATGATCCGGTCTTCAAACTTTAGGTTGAGTGACATAAACCTCCTATTCTATTTCACCATACGTAAATGCACCTTTAACATCCATTTGATACACCATGAAACCCATGTAAGATGCATAGGCCAAGAAAATACGAATGGCCTCAACTCTAGCAACAGTGCAAACACTTCATCATAATCAATCCTCCTCTTGTCTCGAACCCTCAACCACTAATCTTGCTTTGTTTTTAATCACAACACCCTTGCATCTCTTTTATTCTTTAAAATCCATTTTGTCCCAATTGCATACTTCCCTCGTAGTGGAACCAATATTCAAACTCGCCGATTTTGGAACTGCAGCATCTTCTGCATTGCTTCAAGCCAACTTGAATCATCCGAGCTTGAGTAACACCGTTGGTTCCACTTGAGAGAAAAACAGCAAATGACAATGTCGAAAACTGAGTGATTGTCCCTTTGCCGATTTGAGACATAAGAGATAAAATCTACTGACCATATTTAGAACTTGTTATGTTGCCCTAGTTCTAACAGTGCATTAGGATCACCAATAATATTGGTCCGTGGATGAGTAATGTTGATCCTTTTAGTAGCAAGTGGTGTTGACATCAATGGAGGTATCAAGATTAGTCATCGTTGGCTCAAAATCACCGCCATAGGAAGGTGAGGTGAAGATGCCAGTTTTTGGTTGATAATTACCAAGATCTGTAGGACTTGGAAAGCGTGTATAAGGTTCCCCAAAGTCTGTGGACACTCTATGTTGATCCCAGTTGAGCAAACGATCTAATATAGAAACTGACTTTAACAAAAGCTTATCAAGTATTACGCGGAATTTAACACTTGATCTTAAGAAGAAGAACAATTAACAATCAACACCTCAATATTATTTATTAATACGAATACTCTTACAGTATTAGGGTTTTGCAACCTTGAAGTGTATCTACCTTAGATATAAAACATACGATATCTAATCCAGCCTAGGACCTCCTTTTATAGGCTAAGGAGTCCTATACAATATACAATACGTAACCTACAAGATAAATATCTTTTCCATTTTTATCCGATACAATAAACTAACCGACTATAGAAAACTAGCAAAGGCTTACAATATACTATCACGTTACCCAATACTACTAGTCGTGGTTATCTTCACTGCTGGTTACACTTCTTCATCCGTGGTTATCTTCAAGCTTGTCCGTGGTTCCATTACTTAAAGTAATTCATCATCCAAGGAACCTAAAACCCAACAATCCTCCCTAAACTTGATAAATTCTAATGAATTCTCAAGTTTCTTTTAAACTCAAAACATCCGATGGGAGGATGTAACCAAACACTTACTTTTAAGTATCTTCTCATACTTCTTCAACAAGTCATAAGCTTGACTATCATAGGACAATAACATCTTGAAACAACCCGGTTGCAACATCCGAGCAATTATTCTCGGATGATTATTCAATTTAGGATAATCACCTTCTACAAGCATATGAATAACTGTCCGTAAATGCTTAAAACATGAACTCCATGTGTTTGATATAAAACCAACGAGTAACTCGACCATTGTAGAGTCCTTGCCATTCGTGTTCAAGATGAGTAGGCTCAAATAGAATCTTCAAATTATAATACATCGCCCTCTCATGATAATCATCTGGATGTACTTCACCAAAATTATTCTTGTAAAGTACCCAAAAATTCATCAAATCATCTCTATCAAAATATTGAAGCATTTGTGAAAATTTATTATACTCAGAAACTTCATTATTGAGTCTTTGAATTTTCCACACCCCTTCACTTCCATCTAAAAGATTAAACTCATAAGAAATGATTTGATTCACATCTCAACAACTTTCAACTTCTTAGAATCGATGTCTCCCGATCCTCGATTTTCTTTTTCGCTTACTTTGCATCCATGCATCATGCTCTTTAATCCACTCTTTCTCCTTTTGAGAATCCATCTGACAAAAATCATTATTAATTTCATACATGTCTCATAGATTTCAAGATTCTTTAAATGAACATGTACCGAGATTTTCGTAAACATATATACCGTAATTCTTGATAATCCTCATCAAAACATTCCTCAACCGAGCAATAGAAGGAGGTTTCTTTCTTACAATTTTCTTCTTTTCTTTACTAACCTTCTTTGCCATCGCACTCGTAAGTCTAGCCTTTTCTTCATCATCGAACAAAGCCCATTCTTGTAATCGTATATTCATCATTGATCAATTTCAAGATTTAAGATAGTTTTGAGATTCATACCATGTAGCTAATATCTTCCCACTAGCTTCTTCTTCATCTTTCTTTCTCTTCTCCAAACTGCTTCTATCCTCCTCTTCTAAACTTCTAGCAAACTCTTTATCATAAGCCTCTTGTTCTGCTTTTATTTTGAACTTCAAGACTACTTTTTGCCTTTTCCAACATTAGATTTGACCATATTCTTTTTCAAAAGTTCACCAATAACCAAACTTTTACCTTTGGTTTACCTTTGATTTAGTAGCGAGACCTAATAGATAAAGCAGTGCAATTATTGATGTAGGTATAGATGATGTTTTGCTCAGATTAATCAATGTGCTTGCAGCCTCTTTCTACTTCTTTAGGCTTAGATGATAATTCGTAAAGAGTTGTAACAATGAGAAGTAGTTGTGATAGCAAGGTATGACAATGAGTAGAAACAATAGCCAAATCAAACATCGGTGGTTACAAAAGTACTAACCGTGGTTTCGGATATACTATCGCTGGTGGTTGTTCGCACTATGTCAACATTCTTCAATTCTTCAAGAACAACAAAGATTCCCACTTTATCGTAAACTACAAATTCTTGATCTCCATCATCAACATCTTCTTCCATAGTAACACCAACAGACACATTCCCACCTCCCTCAGTCATGCCATCCCCTCCCCTGCTTGATACATCATTCACATTCGTGAGTAGGAGTAGAGTTCACCTTCCGTTTCATACGCCTCAAAGCTTCAAAAAGAAGTCCGTGTCTTTTCACTCTCTCCAAAATCAAGACCCTATGCTTTAATCTCCGAATAGTTTTACCCTCAAGCACGTTGACCTCCTCAGAGACTAGAAATCTTATCCTCCATTTTAGCACACCAACCATCAATTCATTTATACGCTCAAGAATATCCTCCCACTTCGACCCGTGTTATCCGGGTCCGAGAGGTGGTTCATCGAAAAGTCATCATGTACATAGTCATCAACCGTCAATTCATTGTCGTTTCCAATCTATCCTCATCACTGAAATGTGTTAACTACTCCGAGCGGTGAATCCTTGATTTAGAAGACATAGCACCGCATCGATCCCGATCATCTATGTACCTCAGAGCACCCGGTTGGTTAGGATACCTCCACCGTGTTAAGCTCCAAAGAACTTTCCACATTAGAGTTGCCAAGGTTGGGTCTTATTGATGTTTCCACTATCCCGACCAAGATCTAAGCATGAATCAAGAGTGGAAGCCTCCCAATCATGTCACCTCCACCCGTGTGATGCCTCATTAACCATACCACTAGCACTAGCCTGAGGAAGCTGAGTGCCCTGTGTTCGCTCAGAATCAATAGGAAAATTTAGCATGTGAGGAAACAAAGGAACATCTCTAATAACAACATTCTGTGGCGGATTCCTCATATAGGCAAACACTCTAGGAATCATACGATGTACCTCATACAGTCTAATATGTTCAATAGGATCCTGGATTTGATGTTCCACAAGCAATTGAACAAATCGAGGATACAAATAATATTTTCCTTCTTCCTAATATTCTCGCACTAACCCCTCATAAATCATCCTAGACCGCTTAAATTTCCTTCCATCCGACAAACAAATAATAGCGAGAGTAATTTTGAAGGAAAATCATTAAAGCCCGTGGTCTTATTGCTCATACACATCAACAAAGTGTGAATCAAAAACTTCCATTGTTGAGAAAATGATTCTTAAAAATTGTACCTTTTCACCTCAGATGTGTATCCTAATCTCTAAACCACCACAATCTCAACATCGAAAGATTATCAACACCATCAAGATCATCAAGCCGCAAAACTTCTCTAAGAAGCTCGAAACCGAATGGCATGCTCATCCACTCGAGTACTAAAACCTCCAACCCATTAACCTCCTCAAGTTTAGCATTCTTCCAAAATCGACGATGTAGGCTTTAAAATGGTAGGTTCAACCGTTAAAGCAAAGTGAATGGGACTATGAACAAGGAAATCAATCATTTGATGAAACCCTTCAGAGCGAGCATCTTTGGTGAGAATAGCAACAAGATTATGTGAAGTGGAGTACGTCTCAGCCATTGTGATTAATGATATGAATAAAGTGGGTTTGTGAAGAAATCAACCAAAGTGATTAGGGTTTTAGAATATTTGCAATTGAAAGTGATCCATCCGTGAGTTTGGGAAGTGATATATATACTTTTGCCAAAGTGTCAAAACAACCCCTGAAGTATCAAAACAGAGTAACATACTATCCGTTGTTCCACAACAACTGTCCGCGGTTGTAACATACTATCAGTGGATACAGATAAGCACTTCTCCAACAGATCCAAATTAGAGCAAGCAAGTCCATGCCTCTTGAAAAGTGATCTCACAAGATATGAAGGAGTACACAAAATCATCTATAACACAAAACTATATATGTTTTTTTTTTTTTTTTTAACACAAACATAAGCAAGAAACACACTAGCTCCTTATGCACACACATCCTTCTTTTCCCGCAAGACAACACAAAACAAACACAAAGACAAAGAGTATAGTCATCGTTGGTTAGAAATAGCTGTAAGTGGTTACAAACAACCTATCCGAGGTTAAAACAAGAAAGTCAACATAGTCAACTTCTAGAATATATCTCACCCAATCCCCAAGAACCTCATTAACTTTCCAACCACATTTAACTCCCCCTTAGTTACTTCAAGAACCCTAAGCCTCACTTATAAAAAGCATCCAAATATCATAGAACGCCCAAACCAATCAAGAGATAAAAACCCTAATTGCTCCAAAATCCCCAATCAATCAAAAATGTGGAACCCTAGTTGGAACAAACCAGAAGTGATTGTTCGAACCTCCACCTCATCCTCTTCATCATCTTCATCATCAAGTGAAGATGGAAACCCATGGCTAACCTATTTGCCTCCACTAGAACCAAGACCAAGAAAATCACCATTTCTCCCATCATCCGAAGATGATAGTGTGGTGAATCCAAGTGATGCCTCCAAGACTCGATGATTCTTCTAAGAAGAGGACTTCAAACCCAAACCTTCATCTTCTAACCCCAACCAAGACCTCGAGAAGAAACCCACCACCCCTAGTGAGAGAGGTGGTTCTTGGTCTTAGTGCACCAACTCATGGTGCTTCTTCACATCGTAACCGTGAAGGGAAAAGGGAAGATGGAGTAAGTTGTCAATGGTGGTAAGAGAAGATGGAGCACAAGAAGAATATCATATCATCCATCTATCTCGCCACAATCACCTTCTTCTTCGCTTGCATCAATCCATCCTTTCCATTTTGATCCTTAGTCGCTTCGCTTGCATATGATAAATGCATATCCAGATTCAAACGATATCGCCAAGGATAGTAGTAGTAGAAATATTAGAGAAAATCATGTATAGATGTAGTCTTTATTTAGCACTTGAAGTTTCATTGTGTCGAAGTCGAAACCGCTTTGTTGAATGAACAATGTAACTTCAAGATTTTTGCATCTCTATAATGACTTGTCTTTTACCTCACAACAGCTTAGTGGAAACACGTAACAACTAGCGGTGGATAGATCAATTCTATCAAGGATATAAACCATTAGAAACAACAACACAAGGGATATAAAAAGAAACAAAGAATACTAAGATTACATAATAATTCAATACTTTCACAAACTTATACAAAATAATTTGAGAGTTTTAGAGATTTATCATTCCAATATTAACAACAAGATACTGAAACCTTCCCACATCAAAAGCTTTTGTGAGAAGATCAAAGAACATTGAAATCGGATGGATTTTTACCATTTGAATCAACCTTTCTCATTACAACTCTAATAAAGTGATGTCTTATCTCAATATGTTTAGTTCTAGAATGTAAAACAGATTTTGATAATGCAAATTGTAATCGTTATTATCAATGTAAATCTTAGTATGCATAAAATTGTACCCAAAATCCAAAGAATTGATTCTCGAATCCATAGAACTTGACCACAAGAACTAGCGTGCAGCCACATATTCAAATTTCGGCTGTAGAATTAGCCACAATAGTTTGCTTCTTACATCGCCAAGAAATTAGTCCGCTTCCCAAGAACCGACATCCTCCAAGGGTAGACTTCCTATCCGGACTAGCTCTAGCATAGTCACCGTCGCAGTAGGCCACCAAATCAAAAGGAGAATCCTTAGAGTACCAAAGGCCCAATTTAGGATGACCTTTCAAATACCTAAAGATCCTCTTAACAAAGATTCATGTGTGAGTATTGGGTGTTACTTGAAATCTTGCACACACACAACCGAGAACATAATGTCTCGCCTAGATGCGTCAGATACATCAAAGATCCAATCATGGATATGTACAACTTCAAATCAACTTTGGGACTTCCATCATCCGTAGCATAGGTTTTGAGTCTCCATAGGTGTACTTGCACTTTTACATCTTGAAACCCAAATTTCTTCAACACATCTCTACATACTTGTCTTGACTAATGAAAATACCATCATCCTTTGTTGAACTCAGAGCCCCAAAAGAAAGTGAGTTCTCCCATAGAACTCATCTCGAAACTTATCATGCATAAATTTCTCAAAATCTCGTGATAGCTCCTTGTTAGTAGACCCAAAGATGATGTCATCTACATAAACCCCGAACCAAGAAATATCATCTTTGTGCTTTCTAATGAACAAAGTTTTATCAATCAGCCTCTTTAAACCCATTGTCCATCAAATAAGTAGATAGGCATTCGCACTCATGCCCTAGGAGCCCGATGCGCCCATACATAGCCTTCTCACCCTGTAAACCTTGTCGATGATCAGATCCTCAAAACCGTGAGGTTGATGACATATACCTCCTCTTCAATAGTGCCATATAAAATGCACTTTTAACATCCATCCGATACACAACAAAATTCTTGAATGAAGCATAAGCCAAAACAATCTAATAGCCTCTATCCTTGCAACGGTGCAAATATTTCATCATAGTCCAAACCTTCGCTTTGTGTATCCTTGAGCAACCAATCTTGACTTGTTCCTCACTACAATTCCTCTTTCATCCCTTTTATTTCGAATACCCATTTAGTTCCAATAGCCCTCTTCCCATTTGGGAGATCAACCAATGTCCAAACCTCTTGAAGTTTGAATCAAGAAGCTCCTCTTGCATTGATTCTACCCATCCTTCTTCGTTATAGCTTCTTCTACTCTCTTGGGCTCCTTTTGAGACGTAAAACAAGCAAACAAGCAATTTTGCGATCTTTATGACTGCTTTCTTTTGTGAAGAGATCTTGCAAAGAACCCATGTTCGTGAAAGGGTTCTCAATTCTTTACCCCGCTTCTTGTTTGAACTGGGGTATTCAAATTTCCAAGAATCTGCCTTGGGATGAATCTTGTGAATTCGTAGAAGTAATTGGACTTTCATTTATAACGAAGGTCCAAATTAGTCAAATTAGCATTGAAGAATTCATCCATGTCTTCATCATCGATGGAGTATCAATCTCTATTAATTTAGGCATATCGGGATCATGTGGATACTCCTCATCACCAAATAGTGGCTTTGGATAAGGTCCAAAGAAAGTACTATCATCGATGCTTGTAGCCGGAATTGCACTTGAACTATCGCTGGTAGAAAATGGCTTGTCAAGATTTACACCGGCTGGTCAAAGACTTTCAAGAGGCTTAGCAAAGATTGCAGCATCGCTTTTCTTCTTTTCAATTTCTTCTACCGACATCGAGTTATCTTTCACCAACTCATCTTTATCTTGATGATGATCAAATTTGCCTCAATTATGTATATCATCATCGAGGGACCTTGCTTGTGAATGATGGAAGGAACAAGCATCAGCTTTTCCACTTTTCAACCAAATAGAACTCGTTGGAGAATCGCCTTCCTTTGAAGATTTATCTACTTGTAATCCTTTTGTATACCGTGATCAAGATTAGTGGAAGTTCCCGCAATGATAGGCTCATGATTCATAGATTTGGTTAGCATATCAATGTTAAACAACCGGCCCGGTCCTTTGGTCTCAACACTAGGAGTCTTTTCACCGAATTGAACATGTAGATTCTCTTCAACAATTCTAGTCCTCCTATTGTATACTCTAAAGGCTTTGCTATTAGTGGAATAGCCTAAAAGTATCCATCATCTCGCTTTCTCTTGAAACTTGCCTAGGTAGTCTTTGGTATTCAAATGGTAACAGGACACCCAAAAGGTTTTAGGAATGCAATCATTGGCTCTACCATGTAATAGCTCATAGGGTCTTGTTATGAGGCTTCACCACCTTACTGCTTTGCACATAACATGCAATTCCTCAACTTTTCAAAAAGGTAGTTGGTAATTTAGACTCGACAACATAGTCCTAGCAGCCTCAATTAGTGTTCTATTTTCCTCTCACCTACACCATTCATTGTGGTGTTCTAGCAACACTAAACCTGTCTTTCAATACCTTTAGCTACACAAACCCATTCATCACATTATTCTTAAACTCGCCCATTATCACATCGATGACTTTGACCTTATGACTTACTAGATTTTCTATCTTAGCAATGAAACTCTTAAGAATCTCACTAGTCTCACTCTTAGTAGCCAAAAGTATACCCAAGAAAATCTACTATAATCATCGATGATAACTAGGCAATCATCGCTTATGGTTCAAGCTTCTAACAAAGGTTGGTCCAAATAAGTCCATATGAAGCATAAACAATGGTTGTGTTATGGTGTTTACGCTTTGGTCTTACAAGAGGTTCTATGTTGTTTTCCTTTTGACAGCCACACACGCTTCCTTACACTCAAAAACCTTTGAAGGTAACCTCTCACTAAGTTTCCTTTTACCGCTTTATTGATTGTTTTGTAATTTAGATGACCTAGCCTTCTATGCCACGCTTTTGACTCATCAATGATGCTTTAGCAAACAAACATAAGGACCTATTAGGAAGAACATTTTTAAGATCAAAACAATATATATTTTCCTTCCTAGGTACCCTAAGTTGTATAAACTTCTCATCGTGCATCTTAAAATCGGGAGATAACACCACACACTCGCTTCCCAAAAAGTACCCGCTTTTTCTTATCACACATTTGAGAAACACCGAATAAATTGTACTTAAGTCCTCATACCAAATAGACTTTTTCAAAGTCTAGCTTCCCTGCTCGATTGTGCCTCGCCAAGTATCTTTCCTCCCTTTGGATCATTGCCAAATGCCACATATCCTCCATCATAAGCTTCAAAATCTTCCAAATTGCTTCCATCCCAAGTCATGTGCCCGTAGCAACCACTATCAAAAACTCCTTTATCTTTTAGCTCGGTTTGAAGATTGCCCCGCACATAAGATTACACAAATTAGTTCCTCTTGTGGACCCAAGTCAAGATCGACTTGGTCTGCCTCTGCATCAAAATATTCAAATTTTGTTAGGTCCATTGATGCACAATTGACATATGGTAAAACCTTTGTCTTAGGCTTCCATTGCCAACTTGCCGAGGCCTTAACAAAGATAAAAATGATTTCCAACCACCATATCGCTTATCACCTTAGGAATTTTTAAAACTTCTTTTGAATCGGTGGTGATTTTTGGCTTATCGCTGGTTAGACACCGCTATCCGTGTTTACATTTTGCTTAGCGATGGTTGGAACCCATTTAGGTGAAGCGGTGACAATAGATTTAGTATTCCCATTTCTCATCAAGATCGCTTCTTGGAATCATGTTACCGTTAGGATGAGGATTTGTTTTTCTTGAAAAGTTTTTATGATTTACCCTCCTCCAATGATTCCAAACTTGTGGTCTGCTTTTTATGACAATTTCTCGTAAGTGTTCAAAACTACCACACACAAAACAAGCCTTATTAACACATTGAAACTCATCACCTAATGCTAGAAATTAGACCATTTAAGCTTCGTTGATTACCCCTAGGTTTATATTGTTTCATCTGCTCCTAGGAATTTCCGTACTCTACAACTTTCTTGGTAACTTTAGCTCCAAATCTAGGTACAAGGTTGACTTGCTTAGAATCAACTTTCTTAATCGACTCTATCTTTTCGATTTAGTTGATTCGGTTCTATCATCCTTAGAATCGATTCCCAATCTTCAATTATGGGAGCACCGGATAGCTTATCGAACTTATCTTAGGTGTTTCATCTTATTTACTTCTTCAACAGTTTATTAAAACTGAATTCACTACTAAATGATGCCTTCTTTAGCGGTGGTGCATTTTTCATTAAGGGGGTGGTGGCATATCATTGTATCCTAAACCAGACCATCTTTGAATAGTTTTTGACCTATTGGTTTTCTTACTAGATCAGAAGCATATTGTGTTTTAGCAACCCTAACAACATGTTTTTCTTTTTCATCTAGGGCTTGTATTTTTACACTTTCTGCCTCTGCAAGTTGATCTCTAAGCATTTTAATCTCTCGTTCTTAAGATCAATTTCACCACCTAGTATATTGATCTTTTCTACATACTCAAACTCACATTTAATACGAATTTTAGCTTCTCTTCCACACCTCTAAACCAACTCTATATCCTAAGTTATCTAGAGTCAATCTCTACTTTTCTCATACTCTCAAGAATAGCCTTTTGAGACTCTAAGTTATCGAACATGATTTAAAAGAACAAGTAGATGCTTTAGAATCATTAGATACCTCGAATCTCGAACCGTAAGATGAAGCATAGGCCATTAGAGCAAAGTTATGCTCTTTGAAGCTTCACTAGCAAGAAAGGCTGCATTTGGACCTTCTTCATCCGATCACCCAATCATAATCACCAAGTCCATCCTGAGCAACCAAAGTCAAGAAGTAGCGTGCACTTCATTGTCTTCTTAATACCTTCAAGTCTTTTAGAGCTCGACATTCCTAGCAAAGTGACCTTTCTTCTTACAGCTAAAGCACTCCATCTTGCTTTTGTCAAATCCACTCTCCTTTGACCATCATACTTAACCTGCCTTCCATCCTCCTCGAAACTTTCTTGCTTGAAGAGTCAACATTGCCATTTGCCATTGAAGATTAATCTCTTCAAGATCATCGGGATCAATTTCATCCGATCTTGATTCAAAGACAAGAACAATCGGTAGTTAAATCGACCCGAGAAAAGCACAGATTGCACCATCACTGACATTATCACTAACAGTGGTATTGTTTGCAATAGCCGTGGTTATACCATAGGCAGCAGTGGATACATCTTGTGAGTTGTTGTTATTTGTGGATACAAAAGCAATGTTTTGATTTGTAGAAGACGAGTTAGAAAAGGTATTCTCAGACTCATAGACCTTCAAGTTATTGAAGAGATTGTCTAAAGTCATTATAGCAAAGTCCGTCTTGTTTCTCCACACAATGGTATGAATAGCCCAATCAGATGATAAGCTCCTAATGAACTTCAAATTAATATCTTCTTGAAGGAACTTGTAACCCACTGCCTTCAATTGACTGATGAGTTTTTGAAGCCTATTGTATGTCCCATCAATCTTTTCTCCACTTTGAGCAAAGTGAAGGTTTCAAACCGATGCTTAAGCATGTTCATCCTTGACTTCTTGGTAGCTTCATTACCAAAGAAACCTTAACTCAAGAGCATCCAATAATTCCTTAGCTGACTCATACTGATCAAAGTCTAATGCATACTCATTTGGTATTCCCATGGAGAGAATACTGTGAGCTTTGATCTCCATCTTCCTCTTAGCTTTATCAGGTTCACTAATAATAGCAACCTCCTTACCATCCACACCCTTCAAAGGAAGAGTGTCTCCTTTTCAACAACATCCCATAGAGCATAATCAATCATGCGAATGTATTGCCTCATTCGCATCCTCCGATTTGATATTCACCATGTTTGAGCATGGGAACCTTAGAAGCGATCACCATATGAGTTTCTTCGACATCTTAACTTCCTTGAGTACAGATTAACAAACTTCTTCTTGATAATGACTTCTAGATCACAAGCTCGATACCACTTGTTGATCCCAGTTGAGCAAACGATCTAATATAGAAACTGACTTTAACAAAAGCTTATCAAGTATTACGCGGAATTTAACACTTGATCTTAAGAAGAAGAACAATTAACAACCAACACCTCAATATTATTTATTAATACGAATACTCTTACAGTATTAGGGTTTTGCAACCTTGAAGTGTATCTACCTTAGATATAAAACATACGTATATCTAACCTAGCCTAGGACCTCCTTTTATAGGCTAAGGAGTCCTATACAATATACAATACGTAACCTACAAGATAAATATCTTTTCCATATTTATCTCGATACAATAAACTAACCGACTATAGAAAACTAGCGTTGCTTACAATATACTATCGGTTACCCAATACTACTAGTCATGTTATCTTCATCGGTGGTTACACTTCTTCATCATGGTTATCTTCAAGCTTGTCCGTGGTTCCATTACTTAAAGTAATTCATCATCCAAGGAACCTAAAACCCAACACTCTAGTAGAAACAGCATGACCTTCAGCAGATTTGGTGATCATAGGAGAAACAAAATCACTGTCAGTAGAAGTATGATTTCCACTGACTGCTTCTTTTGCAACCTCCCCAGCAATCTTCTCAGCTTCTAGATTAGCTGCATACTCCTGTTTCTGAAGCCTAGCAAGGTTCTCTGCATAGTTGGACTCATCTTCACTCTCATCAGTAGTAACTTTGTAAGTGTCACCTGAAAAATTATTAGGGGAGAAAGAAGGTACAATAATAGGATGTTCATCATCCTCAAACTCGCTATCAGAATCAGCATTCATGGTATCAGTACTATCAGTAGGAGACTCTTGTGTACCTGCATTTTGATTAGCCACATGTCTAGAATAACCCAAATAGTCAGTTAAGTAATCAAGGTCAAATGACCAAACATGGCCTTGTCCTTGAACATTAGGCTTGTCTTCTAGATATCTCAGGTTCAAAGTCTCCTCAATCTTCTTAGCATTCAAATTGTATACCCTATACGCCTTACTATGAGCCGAATAACCCACAATATAACCCTCATCAGCCTTCTCATCAAATTTACCCAGTGGATCACTAGTATTCAAAATAGTCACTTGACATCCAAAAGGTTTAAGGTAGTGAATAGCAGGAACTTTCCCATAGAGAAGTTCATAAGGTGTCTTAAAATGAGGTCTAGTAATAGATACCCTGTTTAGAACATAACAAGTTGTGCCAACTGCTTCAGTCTAAAACATAGTGGGTAACTTAGAGTCTCGCAAGCATAGATCTTATCGCCTATAAGGTACCTATTCTTTCTTTTAGCTACCCCATTTTGTTGAGGGGTTCTTGGAGTGCTATAGTCCTTTTGATTCCTTTAGACTTACGAGTTCTATCAATATCGCATTCTTGAACTCGTCCCATTATCACACCCGATGCCTTTAACCTTTTATTCACCGATTTTCAACAAGGGTAATAAACTCTCTAAAACCGGAGATGTTTCATCTTTTTCTCGTAAAGAACACCCAACAAAACCTCGCTAAATCCATCAAGAATTACTGAAAAAAGTACTTGTGATCAAGATCGTGGACTTGAGTTGGACCAAAAGATCCATATGCAAAGAATCAAGTGGTTCGAGATAACACTCACAATGAATAGCTTTGTAAGAGGCTCGTGTTGCTTTCCTTTGTTGCGTGCAACACGCTTTTGTTCATTGGTGAAAACCTTTGAAGGAAGTCCTTCAACAAGACCCGCTTTAGAAAGCTTGTTTATGGTCTTGAAGTTCACATGAGCCATCCTTCTCTGCCATTTTGTAGACTCATCCAGGGATGCTTTAGCCACCAAACAAGTTAGATCACCTTCTGGTTGAACATCATTAAAGTTGAATGTGTAAAGATTGTGAGTACGAGGAACTCTCAGCAGAATTGATGTATCTTCTGGTAGTTTGAAATCTTTAGATAGCACAAGACATTCATCCTCAGAGAAGAATACTTTGTTCTTGGTGTCACAAAT
Organism: Chrysanthemum lavandulifolium; assembly: GCA_022545495.1. Taxonomy (NCBI): domain Eukaryota; kingdom Viridiplantae; phylum Streptophyta; class Magnoliopsida; order Asterales; family Asteraceae; genus Chrysanthemum; species Chrysanthemum lavandulifolium. The sequence continues at coordinate 200,180,138 of CM040238.1, forward strand.
TTGTGAGACTGAGAACAAATTGAAGTGTTGTAGTTCCTTTACATAGTACACATTCTCAAAATCCAGTTGAGGTGTTTTGATGGTGCCTTTCCCAGTGATTCTACCATCACTTCCACCATAGGTTACATTGCCTCCTCCCTCTATGGGTACGAAATTATGCATCATATCTCTGTTTCCTGACATGCTCCTGGAACAACCACTGTCAACCTTGGTTTAAAAATGCGTGCATCATTGCGCAAATTGCACGCATCATTGCATTGCATTTGGAATTTCGCATCATGACACCTAATGCAAGGCCATTCCAGATTGCATTCGCAATTGACCGCAATTTATCGCATTTATATAATGCTAGCAATAGTCGCAATTAGTGCAATTTGGAATTTAGGCTGTTTACGAAGCTCAAATATTTTAATAAGGACCTTAGTAAATGACGTCCATAAAAATATACATTGACAACCATAGTTCTTGCCCTACATCCAATTTACCCTATTTTTATTTCATTTAAGCTCCAGGTGGTGCGACTGATTCTACAAAGTGAGTAAATTCTTTAATTTACTTTAACGCATAATTGAATAGTTTTCTTCTTTCTGTTGTGTGATTCAAGTTGTAAAACTCATATGTTCTTCTTTAATTATAATAATCACATATGCTATTTTATTAGGTACAAAGTGAGTTAATTTATTTGACTCAACGCTATAACTCATATATATTGTTCGACTTTGACTAAACTTTATAGGGCAAATCACTTAGAAATGTAGTTAACTTGCCACTTTTTACCATTGTATGTAGCATTCTTTTTTTTTTCTCATTCTGTCAATAAACTTCTATCGTTAGTCCTTTGTGTGTACCCGTTACCAAAAAAACATGCATCGTTAGTCCTTTATGCTAACGACCGTTAATAAATAACTTAAAATTTAGTTATCTTACGCTAAACTTGCATCGTTGGTCCTTTATACTAATGATCGTTAAAAAATAACTTAAAATCAGGTTTTCTTAAGTTTCCGTCCGTTTTTTCGTCCGTTTTTACATGTTTTCATTCGTTTTAACACGTTTTTGTCCATTTTTCACGCTTACACGCTTTACACGCTTTCATCCACGCTTTCAAGTTTTCATCCGCTTTTACACATTTTCGTCCGCTTTTGCACATTTTCATTCGCTTTACACGATTCGTCCGCTTTTACACGCTTTCTTCCGTTTTCACATTTTCATGCGTTTTACAAGTTTTCATCCGCTTTAAAACATTTTCGTCCGCTTACATGCTTTCATCCCTTCTTACACGCCATCCGTTCTAACACGCTCGTCCGCTTTTTCACGCCATCCGCTTTACATGTTTTCATCCGCTTTACACGCTGCCTCGCTTTTCACGCCGTCCGCCTTTACACGCTTTGGTCCGCTTTAACACGCTTTCATCGCTTTCTACGCCATCCGCTTTACATGTTTTCATCCGTTTTACACGCCGACAGCCACGTTTTCTCGCTTTACATTTTGTCCGCTCTAACACGTTTCGTCCGCTTTCATCCGCTTTAACATGTTTTCATCCGCTTTACACGCCGTCCGTCTTTACGTTGTGGTCCGCTTTAACACGCTTTCTTGATTTTCACGCTTTCATCCGTTTTGCACGCCGATCGCTTTTGCACGATTTCAAATGTTTTACGCTTTCTTGTTTTAACACGTTTTCGTCCGTTTTCTCGTTTTCCTCCGTTTTACACGCTTTCATCCATTTCTACATGTTTTCGTCCGTTTTTACACAATGTGCAAACACGAACGAAAACGTGAAACAACGGATGAAAATGGGTAAAAACGGAGGAAAACGTGAAACAACGGATGAAACGTGAAACAATGTATTTAAAACGCAAAACGGACGAAAACATGCAAAACGGATGAAAACATGTAAAACGGATGAAAACGTGAAAAATGGACGAAACGTGTTAGAACGGACGACAACGTAAGAAGGGATGAAAGCGCATAAACGGACGAAAATGTGTTAAAAGGATGAAACGTAAAACGCATGATAATGTGAAAACGAAAGAAAACGTAAAACGGACGGTACGTAAAAACGAATGAAAATGCGCAAAACGGACGAAACGCGCAAAATGGACGAAAACGTAAAATGATGAAAACGTGAAAACGAACTAAAACTTGTAAAACGCGGATGAAAGCGCAAAACGTGAAAACGGACAAAACGTGTTAAACGAACGAAAACGTAAAAACGCATTTAAAACGTGAAAAACGGACGAAACGTAAGAAACCAAATTTAAGTTATTTTTAACGATTGTTAGTATAAAGGACCAACGACGCAAGTTTAGCGTGAAGATAACCAAATTTTAAGTTATTTATTAACTAGTTAGCATAAAGGACTAACGATGTCGGTTTTTTTGGTACCGGTACACACAAAGGACTAACGATAGAAGTTTATTGACAGAATGAGAAAAAAAAAGAATGCTACATACAACGGGAAAAAGTGGCAAGTTAACTGCATTTCTAGGTGATTTGCCCAACTTTATAATACTAACTTTTGCTATTGATTTAATTATGAGTAAATTATGATTCTTTGTTACCGATATAACTTGTATCTTGTAAGTATACTTTTGGTATATTTTAACATTATGTCAACATCTACTTTTGAATATGTTAGTGATTTATTTATAAGTTTGTTGCTTTTACATGGTACTTGGTAAAAATATAATATTTATAAATACTTTTCTCACTTTTTAATAATAAACGCATCGCGTCTAAATTGCGCCCGCATTCGCATCACGCATTACGCATTGGACTTTTGGACCTTGAGCGCATCGGATCGCAAAACGCAATTTTAAACCAAGCTGTCAACAATGCCAACTTCCTTGTGCTTAAGAGGATGATCCTACAAAAACTACAAAAAATATACAAAATATTAGTACACTATTCCTTGTGGATCATGAGATTTAGGCCAAGCAAATTTATAAGATCAACTATTGTTCTTGGGTTTCCATTGTTGTTTAGGTCCCTTTTGTGTCCAAGAACAACCTGCTGAGGGCTTCACAGCAGTATTTCTATAACCCTTCCCAACATACATAGAGTTAACACATCCAGGCCAATAACCATGTTTAAAATATGAACTAGTAGGTTGCACATATGGTTTATTAATGTATCTTCTCCAAGGAATGAAGAAGATTTATTATAGGTTGCCTGTGGAACATAAGGTGGTATATCATTAACATTGGTCCACATTGGTCTAGATGTCTGCTGATTAGCACATGCACCCAGTATTTGCTCATAAAAATCACAATCCTTAATCAAATGAAATTTGCTTCCACAAACAAAACATGTCTTATTTTTAGAAGATTTATTCAAATTAAACGATGTTCTATTACATGTAAAAGCATTCAAACCAGAAACATTAAAGGAATTGTTTTTAACAGTATTATTATGCAAAGACTTAAAAGACAAGTCTTCAGAGGAAACTGGCTTGGAAGATGATTCCTCAGCAGCAACTCTAAAAGGCTTGTAGGAGACTTGGGTGCAGGCTTTGGAGAGGTCTTGGGTAGGTCTGACTTATCACTTGAATCACGGTGGCATAAGTAGACCTTGATCATAAGATTTGTCACTTTATCGAGCTAGAGACAAAATCATTAGACGAAGAATCGTGGTCGTGCAAGTCTTTGACTTTTGCCATATAGATGATGTGATTCATCAAAGTCAACAGTAATGGAAAGGTCAACAGGCATAGGTATTCCTCTAATAGATCCACGTACAGCATGTAGGTCACCTTCTTTGACATAGTTAGCTAAGCCTGCTGGTGTAGTTTTACGCCCATCATGCCTAGCTTCTAATCCTACATACTTTTTAAAACCTAAACCTATTGCAGAGGTCTCAGATTGACTACTATAGATCTCTCTAGCTAGATTATTACCAGATATTAACCATTATTTATGTCTAGCTATTTCTTCATCTAATTTCTCTTTCAACATAATATTTTTTGAAATTACACCTGCTTTTTCTTTCTCAGTCCTCCTTAAGTCATTTTTAGTACATTCTAGATCACTTTATAACACTCTAATCTTCTCATCATAAGCTATTTGATTCTTCGAAACCAAACCTTTGTCTTTCTAATGTTTTAAAGCCTGCTTATAAGCTTCAACTTCAACATAGCATTCATTATATTTAGGTTTCAAAATATCATAGGCTTCCTTAAGTTCATTATAACGCTCACTACAACCAAACAAACAATTTTGTACCGAGAGGCCCATCAAGGCAATTTGATCATGCCTATCCTCCTCAAGTACAAAGATGCCAAGAACCCAATATTATCGAGACTTAACTTTCATCATTCTCCCGATCATGCGACTTACAATCTACATTAGCATCCATAGTGACCATAGCAACCGAGGATCCGGTCTTGATGCCAAGATCCCTTTGATTCTCACGATAGGAAGAATATCTCACCTCATCACCAGACTTCCTATCTTTGCACTCTCTGGAGAAGTGACCCATCTGATGACATGTAAAGCACTTGACCTTCTTTTTGTCAAACCTTGTTGGATCTCTTCCCTGAAAACCAAACTTCCTCCCAGCCTTACGCTCAAATCTCTTGATGTCCATAGAGAGCATGGCCACTTGCCACTTCAACTTCATCTCCTCCATATCCAGTGGATCCACCTGTTCAAAATCCTCATATGCAAGTTGCTGCTGAGGATCATAATCAGGAAAGAAGGATCCAAGCACATCTTCCATTATACACTAGATGTAGATTGAGAACTTGATGGAGTGGTAGTGTAAGATGATGATGAGTAAGTTGGACTTGGAGTATGGATCATCTTTGGGGTGGAAGCCCCAACAAATGTTGTGTGACTAGCAGTGGATGATGAACGGAAAGGACTTCTGACATCATGCTCAAGAGCTTTAAGCTTGTTGTACAGCTCATCAAAGGTAATCATATCAAGCCCACCTTTAGTTTTGAAGGCTATGCTTACTTGTAACCAGGAATGAGGTAAAGATCGCAAAAACTTGGAATTGCAATCATCATTATCTGGCTTTGCCTTAAGCTGATTCAGCTGACTTAAAATCTTGTGAAACCTGTCATAGCCCTTGTGAATTCCTTCCTCTTCAGAGATTTGAAATTCTTCAAACTGTTGTCTCAGCATCAATTTTCTCATTCTCCTTGTAACGCCCCAACCCCACAAGGGTAAAGGAATCACAAGTAATGGTGTCATATCAAAGCAAAACATAAATAACCAAAAGAAATCCTTAACATAAGTATGGAAATAATCCAAGTCAAAAGACTTCAATACATAGGTCCCAGCGGAAAATAAACTCCAAAAGAAATGTCTAAAGCATAAAGTCTAAATGGCATCATAATATCAAAGCTAAATCTCTAAGGTAAGTCCACTCAAGACTCATCCCAAAGCAATACCCACTCCAATGCTTAGATACCGCGCGGAAGAAAAGAAAAGTGCGCGAGCTTGTAAGCCCAAAGTGAACAGATATACAAGCAAAACGAATACGAAACAAGAACGAATACGAAATAAAGTGAAAGAAAAACAGTGAAGTCATATTCATTTCAAAAGATAATTCAGAATATACGAATAAGTTTTATAGCTAACTACCTCGAGCCCAGACACATATGCCATATCAGAAACATATCATAATCACATAAGGCAACAATTGTAGGGGAGACCTACCAGAGTTATGAAGGACGTGCATGCACGCAGCATCAATCATCAGATAACATATAGCATATAACAGATAATATATGGCATATAATAGATCTAGGATGCATCCATACGCCCCCGATGATATTCATAATATAATTCAAATTGAGCTCATACAGATAACAGATAAGGGACGTGGCGTAACATCACTCATCGCCTAGAGTCATGTCGAAGTGCATTTCTTGACACGGACATGGAACCCCATGACTAGTTAATATTTGGCTCGGGTGTCAAACTATCAGAGGTCAAATAAGAATGTCATAACTGACATAGATCATATTTTATCAAATGTTTAATCATGTTTTCAAAATCAAAGTCTTCATATCATATAGTTCAAAATCAAATGGTTTATGATTCAAAAATCAAAGTTCAGATAAGCAACAGCTCAAATAGACACATTAGGGTTCATAGCAAAGGCTTAGGAAATCCTAATATGAAAACGAAAAGAAAACGTATACGAAACCTTTACTGAAAAGGTCAGAATATCCGTACCTTATTCGAAAGCAAAAGATCAAAAGTCGAAATAGGGAAGCAAAGAATTACTCCTTCTTCACAGAACCTATATACATTAATGTCGTATATATTATTAATGATCCCATAATCGTCAAAATGATCCTTTAATATTTTAGGGTTTCTATCTTTAAATGAGACTTAAATGTTTTAATATTAATATCGTAAATTAGGGTTTCATGTCTTTTATTAAAGTTTAGGGTTTCTCATTCTTTAATATCTCCTTAATATGCATTAACTTACTTGTTACGTCTTTTAATGACTCGTTACTTAACCTAACACGTCACAAAATAATCTTTCCTTTTTATGTTTCACCATATACGTTTATGATTTATGTGACATATAAGTTACTTATTACTCGTATTACATTACGCATTTACTCTATTAGGGTTTAGCATAACTTATTAAATTAACATATCAAAACTAGGGTTTACGCTTAACATAACCTTTACTTAATTAATGCATCTTCACAAACTCATATGTAACTCGATTCAAATTAGGGTTTCGGTTATTAGGGTTTAACACTAGTCTTAGCTCATCTTCTTACTTTACTTACTCAAGTTATTAAGTTATACACCTTATTCAAAACTAGACATGGTTCGGTTCTAGTTAATATGTTTCGCCCTTATTAAATCAACACAAACATGACTCGATTCAATATTACATCTTATATATTCAACTCTTAATTAGTTACTAGGTTAAATTAGTTAGGGTTTCTTGTTTCTCGGTTCACACCTCTCGCCACAAGGAAAACAAAACAAAACGCGATTTAAACAAATATAACTTGACATAAACATGCAAGGTACGTTAAAGGAAGACAAATAAACAATATACCTTCACTTGATTGAGCAAAATCGACACCAAGGGTTGTTTGTCTATGCTCGGCCAAATAGGGAGAAAAAGAAAAAGAAGAGACAAATAAACTAGGGTTCCAAACTTATGATTATGTATGGTATATATAGTTGTAGTATTTGAGTTAAACTAAGAAAGTAATTGGGTTTGGGTTTGGGTCCAACCGAACACCATCACCACGCCACCATGGGCTTGGCCTTGGCTCACTTAACACAAAAGAACACGACCCAAATCATTTACTGAAACTTAAATTCTTCGTCGTACCAAAATCAATTACGTAGTATATTTTAGTTAGGTTTTAAATATTCGCAAGTTAATCTTTTAATTTCTTTAAATGGTATAAATACATTTTACGATTTTATAAGTTTTGTTCTAAGGGTATTTTAGTCTTTATTCGGATTTTAAATTTTCAGGTTTTACACTCCTAGACTCCTCATTCCCTCCAAACTTGGCCTTGATGGCCAACCATATATCCTTAGCATCATTCATGAAGTGAAAATCACTCAAGTGATCCTCAGGAATAGCTTAAAGAAGAATTGTTTTAACTTTGGTTTCTCTCTGAACTGCCAGTAACTCTTCAGCAGATTTGGGAGGATCATAAATAAGATTACCATCAGGATCTGTGGTAGTTCTCTTCAAACTGTTTCCCTCCCTTACAATCTCCCGTAAATTCCAATCAATGTTGGAAATCCAGTTCTGCATCTTCATTGCCAATAGATCGTATTCCTCCTTCTTTAGGTAAGGAAACTTGGCATTGCTGTTAGAGAGACTTAGTTGTTGCATATGGGTGGTGTTTTGATTGTTGGTGACTTCGATATCATCATCTGATCCAGGCATGGTGAATCTTGTGTTGGTTGTATGGGTGTTTTAGAAAAGACTGTTCTTAGTATCGTAGAGACTCTCTCGAGGCTCTGATACCACTTGTTGAAACGTTAGACCTTGATAGATCTTGAGCACTCGCAGATCGTTAGTATTGCTTATGTAATCACAAACAAACTAATAGACAATCTCTACCACTTATATTCTTTAACGAAAATCAAATATAAGCACAAACACAAATAACTAAGAACACGTTGATCCTCTATGGATCTTTATATTACTAGAACTTTGTTTTTCAACTCGTTACATCATTCATACTATTGTGTTCCATTTATAGACAAGGAACCCTAACTTGTTTCCTAAGAAACGTATAAACATAAAACTAAATAAGATATACATAATCACTTCCTAATAAAGCTCATGTATATCCTAACTAACTATAGAATATACGAAATAACTATTTCCGCATAAACAAACTACGTACTATATAACTTCAGCAGATTATGTTCTTCAGCATAAACATTGAACTTCAGCAGAATCCTTCGGCAGAAACATCAGCAGAATTCTAACTTAGCAGAATTCCCAACAAATACAAAAGAAATATGTATTCCCGGATCGTTTCCCAACGAAGGTTGAATGGAACTTGTGATTCGAGTCGCGGTTTTATGAATTTGAATAGTGAAAATAAGAGATATTTAGGTTTTACACTAAAATTGGTAAACATAAGCTAAAAACAATTTAATAAGCAATAAAACAAATATGTGAAGCAAATGTAAGTTAAAACGTAAGGAAAACCTAAAGCGGGCAAAATCCGGCTAATCTCGAGCCTTAAAAGTGAAATTAAGAAATATAAACATTAGAAATGCAAAACTATTTTTTCTACGTCCTAGATGATAAAATAAAATTTTAGAAAAAAGCCAGATATTTTTTTGACTTTTCTTTTAGTTTTTATGAATTAAAAATTAATTTAATGAAAACTAATTATTAAAAATAGTAAACGTTTATGAAAAATTACCAAAATATTAGGAAAAGTACTATTCAATAAGCTGTTTAAGGGAAAAAAAAAGATCCCAGCTTATATGAATAAGCTGGAATAAGCTCTTTAAAAGTTATTAGCTTAAAACAACAAATACCCTTAAATAATTAATTGTGTAACAATATACACGTAAGTCCCTAGGGCGCATTGGTAGTGGGTGTTGTGCAACCGTCCCTCTCTACCTTATTTCTATCATACTGATGCTTGTGTTAAGTTATGGTGACCTAAGAGGATCAAAACCTTAATCCCTAATATGGAGTTTTTGATAGTTTACACCTTACATATGTGTAACTTTTCTGGCGATAGTGTGTGGCATGTAGCATGATTTTTATTTATATGGTTTTCATAAGTCGTTTCGTTGATGATCTCTGGATCATGTAACTGTTTTTTAAACAGAAGCGTGAGATATTGTTGAAATGAATGGTTAGTATTGTGATAATTGTCATTGTAGGAAAGTTTAGCTAGTGGCAAGTAGTTATCCAAACCATCTCCAAAATTGATCATGTCTTAGGTAGTTTCGGGATGAAGGCCATATTGCATAGTGTCCACGTCAACTACTCTTGAAAAGCTGTGAAGTTTTACATATTGACTTATAATCGTGTTCATATAATGATGTGATATGTGAATGATCAGAAGAGTGTAGTGTATGTTTACCATTATTATTAGGTAGAGATGTCAAGTTTGCTTTAAAATCTTTAAGAAGATTTTAAACGTTTATGACGGAAAATATCATTAGGACTTAAATAGTATAGTACTTCTAAAGAATGAAGAGAAGATTTGATTACTATCCCAAGATAGTAGTGCGGATTATCACATGAACGAGAAACTTCAAGAATGATATCGGGTAATATAAGGTCTTAAGATTTTGCTGAGTAGTAAGACACTATCGTGTCTCTAGATCTTTTAACAAATTTTGATGATTGATTTGAAGTCAATTAAAGTATATATGTTTTTCCAAAGAAATACTATTGAAATGTTAGACCTTGATAGATCTTGAGCACTCGCAGATCGTTATTATTGCTTATGTAATCACAAACAAACTAATAGACAATCTCTACCACTTATATTCTTTAGCGGAAATCAAATATAAGCACAAACACAAATAACTAAGAACACGTTGATCCTCTATGGATCTTTATATTACTAGAACTTTGTTTTTCAACTCGTTACATCATTCATACTATTGTGCTCCTTTTATAGACAAGGAACCCTAACTTGTTTCCCAAGAAACGTATAAACATAAAACTAAATAAGATATACATAATCACTTCCTAATAAAGCTCATGTATATCCTAACTAACCATAGAATATACGAAATAACTATTTCCACAGAAACAAACTACGTACTATATAACTTCAGAGATTACGTTCTTCAAGATAAACATTGAACTTTAGCAGAATCCTTCGGCAAGAACATCGCAGAATTCTAACTTAGCGAAATTCCCAAGAATCCTCCCTAAACCGGAATTTGACTTGGTTAAGTTCCGTTTCTTGATAGATCTTCAACGCTCAGAGGATTGTACTCAAACATCGAGAACAAAGAAACAAAACAATGACACCTCGATGATGACAAATGTTTAAAGCTCCAGTTCTTTGCAGCAACAAATGACATAATGTACATCAAAACAGTTTAGTTTCATACTATTCTCATCACATCCGGTGTGTTAACTCGTGAGAGGTGAATCATTGAAAATAATGGATTTGATGTCTCTTTACCAACAGACCATCACTACCGGAGTAGCCAAATGTTTAAGTTCGAAAACTATGGTACACCGATAACCATCTTATTTATTAGCAAACCAAAGAACCATATAACGGATTTGAAATGTCTTTACACGTAGCCGTTTGCTCGGGACTAGCCAATTCTTAGGATTGGTGAACCGATTACCAAATATGGTATTCCACGCCTTTACCACAAGCCATATACATGTGGGCTAGTCAATTCTTGGATTCCAAAAGGAATAAACCATGGTGAATTGATGACCATACAACCCTCAACAATTAAGCATGGGTGGTTGCTTACCCTATGATTTTGAGCAAACCATTACAGCTATCAACAAATTTGATGTGTCTTTACCAAAGCTGTACCCTTTGGACTAGCTAACTCTTTGATATACACAAGGTACATCTGGTGAGTTAATAAGCATCAATAGTATACAACAAACCTGCAATAAAAGTTAGACAAACAAATAAATAACATAGCAATTTTTTATTTTTTATTTTTTTATTTTTATTTTTTTAACTAAGAACAAAACAAAGAAAACAAATATTACAAACCATACAAATTACCACAATCAAGATGATGCTTTATGTTGTAGAATCTGAGGCTTAATGATTCCATCACATTGTTCAGCATGCAACTTATCATTACCAACTGGATCAGGTGGAACTTCCAGCTTCTTTCTAAGAATTTTCTCCATCAATGACATAGACAAAGGATAAGTCTTATCTGAAAACATACACACATTCATTCCACCCTTTGTCTCCACCACATGCACACAAGGCAAAGGATAAAATCTCCAAGTCTCAACCTTCCACTTATGTGAATTCTTCCAAATATTATACCCTTTACCATTTGGAGATTGAGAAGCAAACATCACTTGAAGATCACCCAGCAAATATAAACCAGAACCCTGTGGTGAATGAGCAGCATAATGCTTAGTGACAAGACCATACAGAGTATTCAAATCATGTCTATCCACCAAATGAAAGATTTCCTTTAAGAAGTTGAAATTCATAGTAAAACTATCCAGCCGTTAAATAGTGTTAAGCTCCCCATCAGTCAAAGTCTAATTAATCAACACATCATGAGATCCTTCAGGAAAAACATCAGCAGATCCCACTCGAATAAAAGTTGATTCAGCAGCTTTTAGATCCAAAGAAGTATCCTGAGGAGATTTCTTAACCTTAGATGTATGTATCCCAGATGTTTTCACAGATCTTCATAAAGAAATAGGTCTCCGTTTAGACATCCTTTTCTTCCTCCTACCTGGTATATAAATTCCCATACATGGTAGCTCTTCAGATTCATCATTGACATCTGTAATAGGAATGGAAGAAGTAGACTTACTTGGAACAACACCTCTCAATTCATACATTCTCTCGAGCATCACTCTTGCCTTCTTAGATTTAGCAGCTGCTATTCCAGCTTTCCTACCCATCTCTTCTCCTTCTAAATCAATAGGTGCAACACTAGACAATATGGTAGAAGAACCAGGATTAGGTTCAGCAGATTGAACCTTTTCAGCTGAAGGTATAGCTGCAGTAGATGCTTCAGGAGTAACAACAGGAGTATCCATCCGAGGTGTAACATCATCAAAATTATCTACAATCTCAATTGTCTTAGGCCTCTTTGCCTGTGGAGCATCTGTATTATCAGCAATTCTCTTTTTAGAAGATGGTGTAGTCTGTTTCATAATCTTTTGATATATTTTCTGCAAATCATCATCAGGTAAAGCCCAGACTTGCTTCTTTTTCAAACCAGAATTAAAGATAGTAGAACTCTGATGAAGCACTATAGTTCTCATGTATGTTTTCATTTGTGCAGCAGTGGGTGGTCTCTCTCTTCTAGCTTTAGCTTTTTGTGCAGTAAGAGCTTTCTTTTTGTCAGCTGCAAGTTGCTTTCGTTTTTGTCCAAGGGCCACCATTTGTGCAACATAATTCTCACTATCAAAGGCTGCACCTAAGATACTCTGAGCAAGTGTAGGATCTGAAGCAGCTTCCTGAGTATAAACATCCCATTGTGCATCAGGGATCTGAGTAGCCAAAGCATCTAGCTCTTTTCGTCTCTCAGGAGGCAAATTAGAAGTAGACTCAGCTGCAATCTGCTTAGCCAATTCATCACTTTTCTTTAAATCTGCACACTGAGCTAACATTCTTTCTTGTGCTTGCCTTTCCTGTTCACTAACCAGACCTGGACCAAGCTCATCTTCAATCATTACTCCTTTCCCTTAATCAGCAGACTTATGAACAACATCAACTGGAGAAGTATCACTCACAGGAACTTCAGAAGAAACATCCAGATTAGCATCAGAAGAAACATGTTGAGACAGATCTTCAACAGGTGTGGAAAAGACATCAGTTGCTAGATCCAAAGTAAAACTTCTTCCATCAAGAAAGACTTCAAAATTATCGACTGAAGGTGTAGAAGCAGGTTGTGCTTGCACAGATGAAGCTTGACCAACTTCAAGAGCAATATCCATCATAGGAGTATCAGCAACAACATGCTCTACAGTAGTTGCAACATCCTCACTTTGCAATGTATCCTTGCTCAAAGATTGCCTTCTCCTCCTTCTAGTAAACAAAATTGACTCCTTTTGCTTTACTGATTTAGCAGCCATTGGAGTAGAAACATTAGATTGTTGAGCCACATTAGCCAAAATATCAAGTGAATCCAAATTAACATCCACTTGCTCCTCATCAGAAGAAACATCCAATCTCCTTTTTTCACTACGACCCAGTTGTTCTTCCAAATCCTAAACCTTCCTTTTCAATTCCACAATCTCACCACCAAGTGTAGATTTAGTTTCAGCAGGCTCCTTTTTGAGATCAGCAACCTCAGCCACATACTTGTTCACTAGAGCATATACAGATGTTAGTGTAATAGGGTCCTCAGCTCCACCAGCAGATTGCTCTGTGGTGATGGGAGCTTCATTGGACCTTTCAGAAGAAACATGGTCATGCTCAACATTATGAGAACCTTCAACAAAAGGCTCTCTAACAGGACTGGGTGTAGACATTCTAGCAAAGTCAGTCTCAAACTCATCAGGAGCAACCTGGGTAGGTGATGGACTAGATGTAGGCATGGGCAAAGATGTAGATGGTGGTTGGTCAGGAGAAACATGTGTAGCTTCAGCAGCATTAGAAGGGCCCTCATCCATTGTAACTGATGGATTACCATCAACAGCAACAGTAGCAGAGGGTGGAGAACCAACAACTTTCCGCTCATCAGCAGCCTCATTGCCTTGAGGCAACATAGCCACTAACAAAGGATGATGTTCCCCCTCATAATTAGTTTTCATAGAAGCAAACAGTTTAGAAGTTAAAGCTCCTATGGGACAAAAAGCTTGAGCTTGGGTAGTAATGTCCAAAATCATTTGCAAAAACCTAGGGTATATCAAAAACTTATGCTTTTTCCTATGAATATTTTCAACCACATTATCAAAAATAAACCTAGAAAAGTTATAAGTTAACCCCTGAGAAAGACATACAATACCACATCCCAATTGAGTAGAAAATTGGTCCTATCCTCCAGATTTATTGCATATGTAGTGAAGCAATGTGTGAACTAAAAACCTCCACATAGGACACAACTGATTCTTAAACCATATATCAGTCCTTGTACCCTGGTATCCAAAAGCTCTTAGCCCAGCAAGAATATCCACAACATTAGAATGATAAACCCCATTAACATCATCCAAGCGAAGCTGTCTTCTTATCAACTCCTCTGTCACGACATACTCTGTTCCGTCAACAATAGCAAAAATCTCTGTTTCACTCCGTTTCGTAGCAGATGCCCAAAATTGTGTAACCAATGATTCATATATCACATTAGGAGAATGCGTTAAAGCATAATGAATCTTGGATCTCTTCAAGAACTCCACCATAGGTTCATAAATTTCATCACCCTTTGCTTTTCCCAGAAAAGCAACTTTATTATGATCTTTCTTCAATTGAAGTGCCATGTGATAAATTGTAAGTTAGGGTTAAGAATCAACAACTGGAAGTGTTTTACACGTAAGTGAAGAGGGAATCATTTAATTTGAAGTAAGCATATGCAAATAATGGATTGGTAGAAGTTGCCCAAATAATAGTCAAAAATATTGGAACTTATGTTGACCATATCTTACGTGTATTTCAACTTTAACCAAGAGGTAACACTTCAACATAAACCACCCAAGATAAAGACATCATCAGTAAATATCTTGAGCGTTATTGTGCCACCCAACTCATATTAAATTACATTAAACCTTGAATCCGTCTATATAACAATCCCAATGCACACTTCACATATATCATTTATCCCCAATTTTCATCACAAAACCCTAATTTCTTCACAAACCACAATCAACCACAATCTGCCATGAATACCAAACCAGAGGTTATTGATCCAACCTCTTCTCCACCATCATCATCATCATCAAGTGATGATACTAACCTTTGGCGACTCTATATTCCTCCACAAACATCACGACCAAGAAAATCCCCCTTTCTCCCTTTTTCTGAAGATGACAATGTAGTGGATCCAAGTGAGTCTTCTGATGACTCTGATGACTCCACTAAGGAGATAACTTCACACCCTCAACCTCTACCACCTCAACCTAAACAGGTGGTGTTCGCTCTTCCTGTGCCATGGTTTGGTGTTTCATCTCATATCGTAAAGGGGAAGGGCAAAAGGAAGATGGATTGATTGCTTTTTGGTGAAACCAGCAGATGAAGCACAAAGGACAATGTCATATCACACATCCATCTGTTGTATTCATCTTCATCATCTTTGTTTTCATCAATCCATCCTTCCCATTTTGATCCTTAGCTCGTCGTACTGGTCATGCATATCCAGCAGTTGGAATAGATGATATGAGCTATTAGATGATAGGAACTTAGTATAGGTTCAGTAGATCATGTATAGTTATGAATCTTGTATTTCCATTTGAAGTTGATTGTATGCATTGTAAGTTGTAAGCTGTAAGCTGTTTCATGAATGAATGAGCAATTTTAACTTCAGTACTTCTCTTCAGTACTTTATCTTCAGTGGAAACAATTAGTTAACTTCAGTACTATGCTTCAGTAGAAAACATGCTTCTAGCTTACTTGACCATTCTTCCAATGAACCAAACTCGATGAAATTGAACTGAAAAATGCAATCTGCAAAACATACACAGAAAAACACACAAACCACACCAAACAAAACTCACAAAACATTAACTGGTTAGTGTTAGCAAATATACAATGTTTACAACATAAATCCTCCCCTAAGGCATATGCCTCCCCTGAGGCCTATGCCTCCCCTTAAACTTTGCAGTTAAGGGTTAAGCATTCCAATATGGACCACAAGGTGTTGAAACCTTGGTCCATCAAAAGCCTTAGTTAACAAATCGCCACATTATCATCGATTGAATTTTAACCACTTTTATCAAAGGTTTTCATAAGCATCTCTTATAAAGTGGTATCGATTTCAATATGCTTAGTGCGACCGTGAAAACTGGATTTTAACAATGCATATGGTACTGATTATCAATAAAAATTGTTGTGTTCATGAAGTTAAACCCATAATCCAACAATTGATTTTGTATCCAAAGAACACATCACACACAATTTGCAAAGACAACATACTATGCTTGATAGATGAGGTAGCCACAATAGTTTGTTTCTTGCACCGCCAAGAAATCAATCTTTTCCAAGGAATTGGCAACCTCCGGTTGTGGATCTCTATCCATTTGCACCAAGATAATCACTCGTCACTATATGCTTCCAGTTTAAAAGGAGACTCTTTTGGGTACCAAAGGCCTAAATGGGGTTGGCCTTTCAAATACTTAAAGATCTTCTTAACTGCATTCAGATGGGAAGCAAGTGGAGTAACTTAATGTCTAGAACAAGCACTCACAGCAAATGTAATATCAGGTCTAGAAGCTGTTAGATACATCAATGAACCAATCATAGATCTGTATAAATGAACATTGATGGTAGATCTGGTTCAGTGTTGTTCTTTGTTTTTGGAGCTTCATAAGGTGTTGTGGCAGTCCTAACACCCTCCATTCTAAACTTCTTCAAGATGTCCTCACATATTTATCCCGACCGATAAAATACCATCGGTTTCTCACGAACTTGGAGACCCAAAAGAAAGTAAGCTCCCATTAGCACTCATCTGAAACTCTCCCTTCATCAGCTCCTCAAACTCTCTGCACCAAGTCTCTTTTGTGGAGCCAAATATAATGTCATCCACATAAACTTGCACAAGAATGATGTCTATGGAATTCTTCTTCAGGAAAAGTGTTTTATCAATAGCACCTCTTCTATAGCCATGCTTCAGCAGAAATGATGATAGCCTAGCATACCATGCTCTTGGTGCCTGATGTAGTCCATAGAGAGCTTTAACAACCTTGTAAACATGATTTGGATGATCTGGGTCTTCAAATCCTTTAGGTTGAGTGACATAAACCTCCTCTTCTATTTCACCATACAGAAATGCACCTTTAACATCCATTTGATACACCATGAAACCCATGTAAGATGCATAGGCCAAGAAAATACGAATGGCCTCAACTCTAGCAACAGGTGCAAACACTTCATCATAATCAATCCCCTCCTCTTGTCTGAACCCCTGAGCCACTAATCTTGCTTTGTTTTTAATCACAACACCCCTTGCATCTCTTTTATTCTTCAAAATCCATTTTGTCCCAATTGCATACTTCCCCTCAGGTAGTGGAACAAATATCCAAACCTGCTGATTTTGGAACTATTGCATCTCTTCTTGCATTGCTTCAAGCCAAATTGAATCATCCAGAGCTTGAGTAACACTGGTTGGTTCCACTTGAGAGAGAAAACAGGCAAATAGACAATGCTGAAAATCTGTGTGATTGTCCCTTTGCTGATTTGAGACATAAGAGATAAAAGCTACTTGACCATATTTAGAACTTGTTACAATGCCCCTAGTTCTAACAGGTGCATTAGGATCACCAATAATATTGGTCTTTGGATGAGTAATGTTGATCCTTTTAGTAGCAGTGGTGTTGACATCAATGGAGGTATCCAGATTATTCACAGTTGGCTCAAAATCACTGTCATAGGAAGGTAAGGTGAAGATGCCAGTTTTGATTTGATAATTACCAAGTTCTGTAGGACTTGGAAAGCGTGTATAAGGTTCCCCAAAGTCTGTGGACACTCTAGTAGAAATGGGAGTAGAAACAGCATGACCTTCAACAAATTTGGTGATCATAGGAGAAACAGAATCACTTTGTCGAGAAGTATGATTTCCACTGACATCTTCTTTTGCAACCTCCCAAAGAATCTTCTCGACTTCTAGATTAGCGCATACTCCTGCTTTCAAGCCTAGCAAGGTCCTTTGCATAGTTGGACTCATCTTCACTCTCATCAAGAGTAACTTTGGAAGTGTCACCAAAAATTATTAGGGAGAAAGAAGGTACAATAATAGGATGTTCATCATCCTCAAATTCGCTATCGAATCAAAGATTCATGGTATCAAGATTGTCGAGGGAGACTCTTGTGTACCTGCATTTTGATTAGCCACATGTCTAGAATAACCCAAATAGTCAGTTAAGTAATCAAGGTCAAATGACCAAACATGACCTTGTCCTTGAACATTAGGCTTGTCTTCTAGATATCTCAGGTTCAAAGTCTCCACAACATTCTTAGCATTCAAATTGTATACCCTATACGCCTTACTATGAGCCAAATAACCCATAATATAACCCTCATCAGCCTTCTCATCAAATTTACCCAGTGGATCACTAGTATTCAAAATAGTCACTTGACATCCAAAAGGTTTAAGGTAGTGAATAGCAGGAACTTTCCCATAGAGAAGTTCATAAGGTATCTTAAAATGAGGTCTAGTAATAGATACCCTGTTTAGAACATAACAAGCTGTGCCAACTACTTCAGTCCAAAACATAGTGGGTAACTTAGAGTCTGCAAGCATAGATCTTGCTGCCTCTATAAGGGTCCTATTCTTTCTTTTAGCTACCCCATTTTGTTGAGGGGTTCTTGGAGTGCTATAGTCCCTTTTGATTCCTTTAGACTTATAGAGTTCTATCAATACTGCATTCTTGAACTCTGTCCCATTATCACACCTGATGCCTTTAACCTTTTTATTCACCTGATTTTTAACAAGGGTAATAAACTCTCTTAAAACTGGAGATGTTTCATCTTTTGTTCTCAGAAAGAACACACAACAAAACCTGCTAAATCCATCAGTGATTACCAGACAAAAGTACTTGTGATCAATACTGCAGACTTGAGTTGGACCAAAAAGATCCATATGCAGCAACTGAAGAGGTTCTGAGATAACACTCACAACAGTAATAGCTTTGTAACAGGCTCTGTGTTGCTTTCCTTTGTTGCGAGCAACACGCTTATGTTCATTGGTGAAAACCTTTGAAGGAAGTCCTTCAACAAGACCCGCTTTAGAAAGCTTGTTTATGGTCTTGAAGTTCACATGAGCCATCCTTCTCTGCCATTTTGTAGACTCATCCAGGGATGCTTTAGCCACCAAACAAGTTAGATCACCTTCTGGTTGAACATCATTAAAGTTGAATGTGTAAAGATTGTGAGTACGAGGAACTCTCAGCAGAATTGATGTATCTTCTAGTAGTTTGAAATCTTTAGATAGCACAAGACATTCATCCTCAGAGAAGAATACTTTGTTCTTGGTGTCACAAATTTGTGAGACTGAGAACAAATTGAAGTGTTGTAGTTCCTTTACATAGTACACATTCTCAAAATCCAGTTGAGGTGTTTTGATGGTGCCTTTCCCAGTGATTCTACCATCACTTCCACCAAAGGTTACATTGCCTCCTCCCTCTATGGGTACGAAATTATGCATCATATCTCTGTTTCCTGACATGCTCCTAGAACAACCACTGTCAACAATGCCAACTTCCTTGTGCTTAAGAGGATGATCCTACAAAAACAACAAAAAATATACAAAATATTAGTACACTATTGAGGCTCAAGTCATTACTGACTTGAACCTGCCTTGTGGATCATGAGATATAGGCCAAGCAGATTTATAAGATCCACTATTGTTCTTGGGTTTCCATTGTTGTTTGGGTCCCTTTTGTGTCCAAGAATAACCTGCTGAGGGCTTCACAGCAGTATTTCTATAACCCTTCCCAACATACATAGAGTCAACACATCCAGGCCAATAACCATGTTTAAAATATGAACTAGTAGGTTGCACATATGGTTTATTAATGATCTTCTCAAGGAATGAAGAAGATTTATTATAGGTTGCTGTGGAACATAAGGTGGTATATCATTAACATTGGTCTAGATGTCTGGCGATTAGCACATGCACCCAGTCTTTGCTCATAAAAATCACAATCCTTAATCAAATGAAATTTTCTTCCACAAACAAAACATGTCTTCTTTTTAGAAGATTTATTCAAATTAAACGATGTTCTATTACATTTAAAAGCATTCAAACCAGAAACATTAAAGGAATTGTTTTTAACAAGATTATTATGCAAAGGCTTAAAAGACAAGTCTTGAGGAAACGGCTTGGAAGATGATTTCTCGTGACTCTAAAAGGCTTGTAGGAGACTTGGGTGCGAGCTTTGGAGAGGTCTTGGGTAGGTCGACTTATCACTTGAATCACAGTTGGCATAAGAAGTAGACCCTTGATCATAAGATTTGTCACTGTCAGAGTAAGAGACAAAATCATTAGACGAAGGATCAGGGTCAGGCAAGTCTTTTGACTTTTTGCCATATAGATGATGTGATCCATCAAAGTCAACAGTAATGGGAAGGTCAACAGGCATAGGTATTCCTCTAATAGATCCACGTACAGCATGTAGGTCACCTTCTTTGACATAGTTAGCTAAGCTCTTTGGTGTAGTTTTACGCCCATCATGCCTAGCTTCTAATCCTACATACTTTTAAAACCTAAACCTATTGCGAGGTCTCGATTGACTACTATAGATCTCTAGCTAGATTATTACCGATATTAACCATTATTTATGTCTAGATATTTCTTCATCTAATTTCTCTTTCAACATAATATTTTTTGAAATTACACCTGCTTTTTCTTTCTCAGTCCTCCTTAAGTCATTTTTAGTACATTCTAGATCACTTTATAACACTCTAATCTTCTCATCATAAGCTATTTGATTCTTCAGAAACCAAACCTTTTGTCTTTCTAATGTTTTTAAAGCCTGTTTATAAGCTTCAACTTCAACATAGCATTCATTATATTTAGGTTTCAAAATATCATAGGCTTCCTTAAGTTCATTATAACGTTCACTACAACCAAACAAACAATTTTGTACCTGAGAGAGGCCCATCAAGGCAATTTGATCATGCCTATCCTCTGAAGTACAGCATGCCAGCAACCCAATATTATGCTCAAGAGCTTTAAGCTTGTTGGACTGCTCAACAAAGATAATCATATCAAGCCCACCTTTAGTTTTGAAGGCTATGCTTACTTGTAACCAGGAATGAGGTAAAGATCGCAAAAACTTGGAATTTCAATCATCATTATCTGGCTTTGCCTTAAGCTGATTCAGCTGACTTAAAATCTTGTGAAACCTGTCATAGCCCTTGTGAATTCCTTCCTCTTCAGAGATTTGAAATTCTTCAAACTGTTGTCTCAGCATCAATTTTCTCATTCTCCTAGACTCCTCATTCCCTCCAAACTTGGCCTTGATGGCCAACCATATATCCTTAGCATCATTCATGAAGTGAAAATCACTCAAGTGATCCTCAGGAATAGCTTAAAGAAGAATTGTTTTAACTTTGGTTTCTCTCTCGAATCGCCAAGAACTCTTCAAAGCAGATTGGGAGGAACATAAATAAGATTACCATCGGGATCTGTGGTAGTTCTCTTCAAACTGCTTCCCCTTACAATCTCCCATAAATTCCAATCAATGTTGGAAATCCAGCTCGCATCTTCATTGCCCATAGATCGTATCCTCCTTCTTTTGGTAAGGAAACTTGGCATTCTTGTTAGAGACTTAGTTGTTGCATATGGGTGGTGTTTTGGTTGTTGGTGACTTGATATCATCATCGATCCGCATGGTGAATGTTGTGTTGGTTGTATGGGTGTTTTAGAAAAGACTGTTCTTAGTATCGTAGAGACTCTCTCGAGGCTCTGATACCACTTGTTGAAACGTTAGACCTTGATAGATCTTGAGCACTCGTAGATCGTTAGTATTGCTTATGTAATCACAAACAAACTAATAGACAATCTCTACCACTTATATTCTTTAGCGAAAATCAAATATAAGCACAAACACAAATAACTAAGAACACGTTGATCCTCTATGGATCTTTATATTACTAGAACTTTGTTTTTCAACTCGTTACATCATTCATACTATTGTGTTCCTTTTATAGACAAGGAACCCTAACTTGTTTCCTAAGAAACGTATAAACATAAAACTAAATAAGATATACATAATCACTTCCTAATAAAGCTCATGTATATCCTAACTAACTATAGAATATACGAAATAACTATTTCCGCAGAAACAAACTACGTACTATATAACTTCAGCAGATTCTGTTCTTCAAAGATAAACATTGAACTTCGAGAATCCTTGGCGAAACATCAGCAGAATTCTTACTTAGCAGAATTCCTAACAAATACAAAAGAAATATGTATTCCCGGATTGTTTCCCAATGAAGGTTGAATGGAACTTGTGATTCGAGTCGCGGTTTTATGAATTTGAATAGTGAAAATAAGAGATATTTAGGTTTTTACACTAAAATTAGTAAACACAAGCTAAAAAACAATTTAATAAGCAATAAAAACAAATATGTGAAGCAAATGTAAGTTAAAACGTAAGGAAAACCTAAAACGGGCAAAATCCGGCTAATCTCGAGCCTTAAAAGTGAAATTAAGAAATATAAACATTAGAAATGCAAAACTATTTTTTCTACGTCCTAAATGATAAAATAAAATTTTAGAAAAAAAGCCAGATATTTTTTTGACTTTTCTTTTAGTTTTTATGAATTAAAAATTAATTTAATGAAAACTAATTATTAAAAATAGTAAACGTTTATGAAAAATTACCAAAATATTAGGAAAAGTACTATTCAATAAGCTGTTTAAGGGGAAAAAAAATATCCCAGCTTATATGAATAAGCTGGAATAAGCTCTTTAAAAGTTATTAGCTTAAAACAACAAATACCCTTAAGTAATTAATTGTGTAACAATATACACGTAAGTCCCTAGGGCGATTGGTAGTGGGTGTTGTGTTGTGTGCTTGCTTGTGGGGAGGTCCGTGGTTTGAGCCCGCTCACCTGGGCGATAAGGTTTTAAAATGTACCTTTTTAGGGTCGTTTAAGCCCTTATTTGATCACTTTTGTATCCGTTATTACTTAATATCGTTCCTTTTCACTTTTAGGTACCTTGAAGGCAAAATGTGGAATGACACTTATTCGGACGAAAAGGCGCGAATATACGAAGAAAATGGCCAAAGTCAAGAATCGAGACACTCAGTCAGCTGGGCCCAAGGAAACGGCGCCGGTTACAAGTGACGCGTCAGCACAACTAGTGACGCCGTTGGACAACTTTTGTGACTACCAAGAGCTAAATTGCTCATTTACAAGTGACGGCTTCGGTTTTAAAAGAGTAGGGCATCGCAAATCGATGGCCTAGATTTGATCCGCACGACGCCGAGATCGAAGGGACGGCGTCACAAGCATAAGGTGACGCCGTCGCAAGACTAACGTGGCCAAGACGAAACTCTAATATCGGCGACCACGACGGCATCACAAATCAAAGGGTGATGCCGTCGCGTATGTAATCTTATATATAGAATCCGAATTTTTAGTTTTCGTGTGTAGTCTTTGGAGTAAAACCTAAACCAAACCAAGGTCGTCTTGTACAAGATTTTAGGGTTCCATACCCTATCTTACATCAAGATAAGTGTTTTACTTCATTAATTTAATTATGTCTTCAATTAATTGTGTGTATGCTTGCATGTTTCCCATGTCCCGCTAATTTACTTGTGTGTTTGCTTAGGAATATGAAACTTAATTATTGAATATTGATTGGTTGTCTCTTATCTTAATTGTTAATGATCTAGTATTGCGATAGATCATCCGTTGTGTAGTTAATGCTTGATTAATCTTTGTGAACCTTAGCTTATAGTACCTAGAGTCATTGTAGGCTAAACCATCCAAGAGTACCTTAATGTTAAGTTTATAAATCCTAGAGATTTTGTAGGCGTAACCTTTGTAGTTTCAAAGAGTTAGGATAAACGCATACTCTACGACCTTAGACACACAACGCGATTAAGAATAAGGACGTGACAATTCAACCATCAATAGGAGATAATTAAGGAGTAATAAAACCTAAGTAAACACATCTTTAAATCATCATACGAGCACACAATAATTAGACATAGACTACATACACCTTAGATTAGATAATTAGACGAGTAGAGTAATCGGTAGAAATACTAACCCCCCAAATCCAATACACCCGAGATTCGTATCTTTCCATTTCCTAAAAACATAAAAAGATAAAAAATAATCTTCCTCAACCCCAACTTTAGCGTAGTAACTTCTCACTAGCATTCCTATTCCCCTAGAGAACGATATCAATTCCCGTGGCTTACCCTAATACTACACTACAACGATTATGTTCACTGCCTAGGGTGTTGAAAAACTTGCTCGACGAAAAGGAAGTTCCTTTGACCCCGAACGACGCGTGTAGCGTTATCAGGAACACCCTTTTTATTTTTATTTTTCAAATTTCTTTTTAACAAACTTAAAGAATAAGCTGAGATAAGCAAAACTAAACTAAAAATATTTTTGTCTTTTAGATATTAAGGCAGAAAAAGCAATGTAAAATCTGAAAAGATGAAACTAAACTGATATCAACAACAACTCAACTGATTTGGATCTTAAATCTATGAAAAACTATCCTAAAGCTCTAAAAAGCTACTACTACTTAAGAACAACCTAATAAGCATATATAAACTAGAAAAAAACAAAATAACTACCCTAATAAGCTTAAAATCTAATAAGCACTTATACTAAACTTCAAAACCAGACAACCTAAGTAGCTACTAAAAGCTTATGCAAACAACCTCAAGCTATAAGCTAATGAGATTAATCTAGAAGATAAGCTCAGTCAAGCATCCAAACTACTAAAAATAAACCATATGAATCAATACTCAGCTTATATGAGCTTTTTAATTGAATTTGAAAACTACTATTTGACTCAGCAAACTACTATTGAACCTTTACAACTTGTGAAAAACCTTAGTTTAAGCACACAATTAAGCAGTTCAATGATCACCAATTACCAATTAAGATGAAAACAGATTAGGATAGGCACCCAAACAACACATAAAAGCAATTGTTAAACTTACATGACTTATTAATAAGCCTCTAAAAGATCTGATATAAGGCTTTTCAGAAAACTGATTTTGGAATTCTTTTGACTTTTGTAAAAGCTTGTAAATGCAGTTTTGACCTTAAACCCTTAAATCAATCAACTCAAATTGACTTCTAAACTAATTTTAACACTAAAATTACACTTATGCTTAACTTAATTACAACTTATCTAAATAAGCTTATCAAACTGACTTACTTATGCACTTTATGACAGAAAACTTTTGAGCTAGACTCATTTGTTTTAAAAACTGAACAAACTGATTTAATTGACTTAATAACTACTTAATACACTAAATTGAAACTAGATTTGACCGAATCAAATTACCAAAAGCTTTTGACCCAAAATTAACCTTATGCCAAACACCCCTATATGTGACAGATTTTGATTTTAAACACTGATTAAGCTAAAAAACTTGATTATTTATGATTTAAAGTGACTAAGTAGGACCTAATGACTTATTACAACTTATTTTTAACACTTAATAAGCTACAATTAAGCTAATGCAAATTATGACTTATTTTTCTTTTACCAATTGAAACTTCGTTTTAAAGTATTTAGATAGACTTATGTCAATCTATTTAATGTGTGTGTTAGATAATGATAGATAAGCATATAAGTAAGTAAAGTAAAGATAAAGAGTAAAGAAACACAAAACCATAACACGAGTATTTATAGTGGTTCGGCTACAAGGACACCTTCCTTGCACTAGTCCACTCCCAGAGTACCCCACTCGAGAGTTCATAAGCACTACACAACACAAGCTCCTTAATGTGGCGGAGAAGCCTTCACAACGTCACCTACTCTTTATCCGGTACAAGGCTAGACACCGAGTTCTTCAACGAGGTAGAACCAAACCTATCACAACGTTGCCTACACTTTATCCGATACAAGGCTAGATACCGAGTTCCATTACAAAAGAGGAACTACTACCCAACACTACACCACAACACAACTACCTCAAAGGAGACACACTCCTTGTTACAACAGTAGAAGGATATCAATATCCTTTAACCCAAACTATCTATCTTGTACATCGATGCATCATATCAAATGTACACCCTTGGCACCTTTCACTAATGCCTTCGACACGACCCTTCGGCACCTTTCACTAATGCCTTCAACACAACACTTCTATGGAGGGAGGAAAAAACTATCAACAAGATACACTTCAATGGTCTTGATGATGACGAAGCTTAGAAACTCATGACCTTGAGCTTGCACGTCTTCAAGAGGTGGTGATCTCGCCTTTAAGACGAACCTAGAGAATCACACAAATATAAAACTACATAGATTGATCCTTTGGATCAAAGGTTAGAGATGTTAGAATACTGAGAGAAAGTATATGTGAAGTGGTAGTGAGAAAGAGAGAAATGGCTCACTATTTATAGACAAAACTTGTCTCATCGTCCCACGGATCCTCCCCCGGAGGATCCGGCTAGTCAAAACCAGGATCCGCTCTCGGGTCGGTTTAGTCTGGATTTCGGGTTGCAAACCGGGTTATGGGTTATGAACCATGGGTTATGGGTAATGGATTATGGATACCCAACAAGATGCAATGTACCTAGTCATTGGGTTATGGATCTTGGGTCATGGGTCATGGACTTTGGGTCATGGATCATGGATAATACCCAACATGACTTCATGCATGATGTCATGCAATGGGTCATGGGTTATGGATCATGCTCCATGGGTATGGGTTATGGACTTTGGTTTTTACCCAACAACATTCATTGTACCTAGTCAATGGATCATGGGTTATGGGTCATGGGTTATGGACTTTGGTTTTTACCCATTACTTTACCCATTACAATATATACAAAGCATTTCTAAATTATGTAAACACTAGTTGTTATACATATGCATTTCTATGAAATGTAAACAATATTACTTGTTAGTGTTTATAAAAATGTCTTTGGTTTTATATAACTTATTTACTAAACATGTTTTGATATAGTTTTAATATGTTTAGTAAAAGTGTGTTAGTAAACTATTGGCTCAAACCTTTTACGTATTTTATTTATTTTGTTAAAATGATTTTACGTTTGTTATCGACAAAACATTAGAAGATCGTAAAATATAAATAAACGTTTTATGGCTTATTTGTATTACCAATAAGATTATTTTAAGAATAAAATAAAATTCGTAAAAATTTGAATTGGAGTTTTTACACTCTTCTCCCCGTTTTTATCGAAACAAAAAGAGCGTCGAAAAGAAATTAACACATTGTTTTGAGAAAAATGTGTGAAAAATAACAAAATGAGAAAATAAGTAGTAAGATGGGAGAAATATTCTCGTCTTTGCTCCCCCTTGACGGATGCTTCCCTTTGTTGAGGGCGTCAAGTAAATGGAAAGCTAAACAAGTGTATTGCAATTATTTTTGCAATGGTTTCATCATTGACGACATGCTCCCCTTGACGAGTGCTCCTTTTTTAGGAGGACGTCAAGTAGTATAGAAAACCTAAGTGAAAGTATTGCAAGCGTTTTTGCAATTGTTTTGCTTTGTCGAAAAGCTCCCCCTTGTTGAGGGTGTCAAAGTCTTCATCTGTATTTTGAAAATCTACAAAACAGATGTTAGAAAACAAGTATATGGTGCATAGTTTCTTGCAAATGAGATTCAAATTAGTGAGAAAATATACTTCTATTGCACGGATCCCACAGATCCTTCCTGTAAGGGATTCGTCTACCCAAATTTGAGGGAACCGCGTAGCTGCATTCTTTTAACAACAATGTAGATGTAAAAAATGATGTAAACATCCAAATGAGTTATGTATTATAGCACCAAACATATTTTCATAACAATATAGCATAAAACATGTAGTTTCATTCAATAAAACAAGAGAAATGATACACATATCTCTAAAACTAAGAGAATGATATAAGCATGTAGTACATTTTCTAACAATTCTAAGTTGTGCCTAAGACTAGAAAAGAGCACCATTGTGCTTGTATTCCTAAGTTCTAAGGACGAGTAGATTTGTTGATTTGGTCAAATCATTCAAGGAGATGATTAAACATGAAATGTAACTCATTTCGTACTTCTTGAACTAACCCTTGGGTATGTTGACAATTAGAGCAATTATTGTCATGAGTAGGAGATGGAGGTATTGGAGATGGAATGTTTTGAGGTGAAATGTCGGGTGAGCGGAAGGAGGTTCCACAAAGGATGGAGGGATTTGTGGAGGTGAGTTGAGTGAAGTAGGATGGGGTTCAACTAAGAATGAAGGTGGTGATGTATGGGTTGGTGGTGGAAATAAGGAGGTATCCATTAGGTCCGGTCTTTGAGATTGGAGATTCCTTGTACTCAAAGATGGACTATTTGATGGTGGAGGTGAGTAGAATGCGGGTGTTGGTGACGTTCCATCATCAATGTTTTGGTGTGAAGGTAGTTCCTCATTTAATGAGAAGGATGGTGAATGAGAAGTCCTAGGTGGTGAGTCTTCTAAGGAGTAAAGGTTTGGATGTGAAAGAGGTGTGGTGAAAAAGTGTAATCTAGGTTCTAGAAATGATGGTTTAGGTGTTTTAGTGGAGCTAGGTGTGTTTGGTTTAGAGGGTATGGTAGTGTTTGGTGAAAGTCTTTCCAAACCACATGGTCGGATGCTAATTCGAGCGGTTCTCCTAGCTTTGGTTGGTTGAGTTTGTTGAGGAGGAATTCTAGTGTTTGAGGTCTTGACTGGGTGATGACTCGGTTGAAGAAATCTCATGAACAACATGAGCATTTTTCTTGGAGGAACCTTTGGTTGATGAGGTTGTGCTAGATGCTTTAGTCATGGTAAAAAGTGGGATGTAAGGGGTGTTTTAGCTACTGATTTTGAATGGTGGATTGAATGGTGGTTTGAGAACATAAGCATACTTGGTTTATAAAGGATGGTATTAGGTTAGTGAATTAAAGTTAAGACCACTAAGGTTCTTAGCATGTACTAAGGTCAACTACAGTGTTGGTCTTTCCTAGAGAGTCATTTAAGGCAAAGTGAAGTGTTTAGATTACCAAAAAAGTTTGAAATTGATAAGTTGAGTGAAATTCAACTGTTCTGTAGAGCCGGTTCCCATGGATCGCTAACTTTGGGGATCCGTCTAGTTTAAATCCAGGGATCCGTCTTATGAGATAAAGGAAATGGAGTGATGATGTTCTACCAAGGTCTAGTACCTATATATCTTGAGTGTTTAAGTTCCCTAAGGTGTCTTAAATGGTATAGGACTTAAATGTTCAAACATAATGAGTGAGAATATCTAATGATGGTTTATATAAAGGGATGGAGTTTTCATGTATGCACATAAGTGGTTAAGCATGATACTAAGATTTTGAGAGTGTCAAATGATGTCAAATGATCCTAGAAATCAGATGGTGACTTAGAGAAAATTTGGAAAATTCCTTAAAAATCACAAGAAATGAAAAACTAGTTTTTAGCCTATTTTGAGATAAAGATGACTAAAATTAATTTGCTAAAATTGAGAGAAATATCAAACTAGGTGTTTTGAGATGAGAGAAACAATGTGTAATCATTGGAGCGGAAAAATGGTGAGTTTTGAAGAAATGATAAATCAAAAACACCTTGAATGTGATCTTAAGTCATTCATGAGTGGATGTGGGATCATCTGAGCTTAAGAGGACTTAAGTGAACCTAATGTATCATGTTTAACTAGTCTAATAAGGTCTGGAAGGTTGGATTGATGTGAAGGTGTTAAAAATCCATTTATGTCCACCCGGATCCCACGGATCCTTCATTTGAGGGATCCGGCTTCTGGGACCATTTCCTTTACAGAACGCGTGCAAGTTTTTGCACCGCGCATCAAATTTCAAACCTATTAATTTCTACATCAAGTATTCATGTATGTAAGTAAAGCATAGCAAGCATGGCATGTAAAAGTGACATATAAGCATGCAATTAGGAGAAAGACCGACTTTTTGATATGATATCAAAGAGTCGTAAAATTCCTATTATGTTATCCTAGGTTAAGATGTTCTTGTTTATCACCATACCATCGACTACTACTGAGTTCTAAGATAAAAGAAATATTTTTTAAGATGTTACATCACATTGTTCAAATTAAGGTCCTTGACCTTACCTCCCATTACCCTCAAACTTCTCCTTCAAACCCCTCAAGCTTCACCTTCATCCCTCAAGCTTCCATCTTCTTCTTCCCATTAGAAAATTGGCAATGCATTTGAACATCCCTTTGTTTGTTGGAACTCTTGGGAAGGGCTTGCAATATCCGGCAGTTGGTCAATGTAAGACACGGGGTCGAGATGGTAGTTGCCTATGGGGTTGCTTCCTTCTCCCTCCGTCACCTCGGATGTGTCTGTTGGTTGATGAAGTCTTTTACCTTCAACCATGAACCTCATCGTTTTCTCATCGGATAAAGGTATCATGACTTTGTTGCAGAAGAAGTGGTCATCTTTATAGGGAGAGGGTTCTAAGGCAAAGACAAAGTTAGCTAGCCGAGTAAGGATCATAGCATATGGTAGCACCATCTTATCCATATTAGAAACTCTAGCCATCCGCTTGACCATGTAGTATGCGAGGTTGAAAGGAGTTGAGTTGACAAGGAAATAGATCATGTAAACTAGACATGCATTAGGATGATCCTTGTTTCCAAACAAGAAAAGGACATTCTCCCTAAGAACTTGTTCCCATTTCTTGTAGAGATGGAACATCTTCGAAAGTTCCATTTGAAAGGGATCCCGATGGATGACCTTTGAGTTCCTAGTTACCCGAGTTGGGGAGGATCTTTGAATAAAAATAGTATCTCTCACCGTGGTTGGTTCCGAGAGGGGTGTGAAATAAACCTCGTACTCATCAACCATGTCATGAAGCTTGGCTAGTGACCATTCATTGGAATATATGCATACTCTATGGTAAGGAATACAAAGAATCTGAGCAAACTCAACAAGGGTTAATGTGTAGCTGTGCTCATTGATGATGAAGGAAATTGAGATGGTTCTGTCATCATTCCTTATGATCCTAATGCTTTTGTAGAACTCAAGAACAAATACGGGGGATATTTGTTCGTGGATGTTGAGGAGACATTGAAAGTTGATTCCCGAAAATACCTCGAGAATGTCGGTATTATTGAGAAAGGATTGTTCGACTACACGGCCTTCATGAAACAACCGCTTTTGTAGCATTTTGAAAGCTTTTCGACCTTGAGGGCTAAGACCTTCCTTTCGGTGGTGCATTGGTATGTAATGAGCCGTATCTTTGTAATCTTGTTGTTTAGAGCTTGGCATGATTGATCCTAAACACCAAAACCACAATGTGGTGTTAATTAAGTGAATAGTTCCTTCTTGAGGTTCATCACAATTTTTGCTCAACACATATCTTTTGAATTCATTATGAGTTCTAATTTGTATTAACAATGTTTATTCTTTGATTAGTTATCTTAGAAAACAATGTGATAGCAAATTGTGACAAACCCACTTGAATCAAAGTTCTCAAGATGTAAAAATTGTACTACTAGGAACTAGAGAATGGAAATTACAATGTAGTGAAGATAATACTTACACAAGTGATTGAATTCCTTGGAATGATGAAGAAAGATCTCATAGGAAAAGTAATTTTGGGTTTATGTTCGTATGTAAAAGAGTAAAGTAAGGAGTAGAAGTGCACAGTGATCATCAAACACTTATTATGTTTTACTGATGTGCCGGTTCCCACGGATCCCTTGCAAAAGGGATCCGGCTAGTTAAAATGTAGGGATCCGGCAGTTCAGCAGAGAAACAGTTTGAGTGGGTTTGATAATTTTGACACGGGAGTTTTTGATTTTGATTTTTGTCAATGGTCTTGCTCTATATCTTAGGGTTTGTCTAAGGTTCAAGGTTTTGACGAGTCTTCGTGTTTACAAAACACTTTTGACAAGGTTCCTTTTTACGAGTAAGTCATAAGTCGGGAAACTAAGAATCATGTCAAAATTCTATTTTATCATGATATGGAAAGTTTCGAATGGAAAATATTGACATAGATTACTAATGCAATGCCAATATCTCCATGTGAGAAATGATGAATCAAAACTTTTGATTAGTCAAATTTTTTACGAGGTAAAGATGTATAATGACTAGTTTATAGTTTTGTCTATGAAAATCAACCAAGAATACTATTCCTGATGATGTGTTTAATATGAAGAACGACTTTTTGGAGAAATTGTGATATTGAAGTTTAAGCATTAAATCTTATGTAATAAAATTATAATACTACCTAATATAATTTAGAAGCATATATTATTAATTTATCTACAAACAATTAGCATGTTTTTAGATTAACTAATTATAGTTAGAAGAACATACCTTTGCTATATATTCTTTTATGATTTTTGAAATCATAGACGCGAAATACTTCATGAGCTTTTAAAATACCTAATCGTATTTTGTAAAAGCAAATCGTAACTACTTTGGATTCTTCTTTGGGTGTTGACTTCATTTTTCTTTAGATGGAGCGAAGTCATTGAACGAATCCTAGCATGAAGAATTCTCAAAAGAAAATGTTAGAATGATCTATCACTATCCAACATTTAAAGTATAAGAATTTCTAAAACATGACTTTTTGTTTTAAGAAATTTCCTTCTTTGTAGTTTTCAAACATACACGGATCGTATCAAGTTTTTAAAGTACAATATACTCTAAGAAACTTGGTAACGAAGCTCTGATGCCAATTGTGGAAAACTAGAAGGGGGTTGAATAGTTTTACCGATTAAAACTTCGTTTTAAAGTATTTAGATCGACTTATGTCAATCTATTTAATGTGTGTGTTGGATAATGATAGATAAGCATATAAGTAAGTAATGCAAAGATAAAGAGTAAAGGAACACAAAACCACAACACGAGTATTTATAGTGGTTCGGCTTCAAGGACACTTTCCTTGCCCTACTCCACTCCCCGAGTACCCCACTCGAGAGTTTGTAAGCACTACACAACACAAGCTCCTTAATGTGGCAGAGAAGCCTTCACAACATCGCCTACTCTTTATCCGGTACAAGGCTAGACACGGGTTCTTCCACGAGGTAGAACCAAACCTATCACAACGTCGCCTACACTTTATCCGGTACAAGGCTAGATACGAGTTCCATTACAAAGGAGGAACTACTACCCAACACTACACCACAACACAACTACCCCAAAGGAGACACACCTTGTTACAACACTAGAAGGATATCAATATCCTTTAACCTAAACTATCTAACTTGTACATTGATGCACCATATCGAATGTACACCCTTGGCACCTTTCACTAATGCCTTCAACACGACCCTTGGCACCTTTCACTAATGCCTTCAACACAACACTTCTATGGAGGAGGAAAAACTATCAACAAGATACACTTGATGGTCTTGATGATGACGAAGCTTAGAAACTCATGACCTTGAGCTTGGACGTCTTCAAGAGGTGGTGATCTCGCCTTTAAGAGGAACCTAGAGAATCACAAAAACATAAAACTATATAGAATGATCCTTTGGATCAGAGGTTAGAGATGTTAGAATAACGAGAGAAAGTATATGTGAAGTGGTAATGAGCAAGAGAGAAATGGCTCACTATTTAGAGACAAAAACTTGTCTATAGTCCCACGGATCCCTCCCCAGAGGGATCCGACTAGCGCAAAACCAGAGATCCGGCTATTGGGTCAGTTTAGTCTGGATTTCGGGTTGCAAACCGGGTTATGGGTTATGGGTTATGGGTTATGAACCATAGGTTATGGGTAATGGATTATGGATACCCAACAAGATGCAATGTACCTAGTCACTGGGTTATGGATCTTGGGTCATGGGTCATGGACTTTGGGTCATGGTTCATGGATAATACCCAACATGACTTCATGCATGAGGTCATGCAATGGGTCATGGGTTATGGATCATGCTCTATGAGTATGGGTTATGGGCTTTGGTTTTTACCCATTAACATTCATTGTACCTAGTCAATGGATCATGGGTTATGGGTCATGGGTCATGGATTTTGGTTTTTACCCATTACTTTTCCTATTACAATATATACAAAATATATATACATTTCTATATTATGTAAACACTAGTTGTTATACGTATGCATTTATATAAGATGTAAACAATATTACTTGTTAGTGTTTATATAAAATGTCTTTGGTTTTATATAACTTATTTACTAAACATGTTTTGATATAGTTTTAATATGTTTAGTAAAAGTGTGTTAGTAAACTATTGGCTCAAACCTTTCATAACGTATTTTATTTGTTTCAAGTTAAAATGATTTGGTTGACTTTTTTTTAAACTTTTTTGGAATTAAAACAAGAACAATGCTTACAATAAGCTAGATAGCTTATATAAGCTTGTAAGTAAGCTGTAGAAGCTTGTTGACAGCTTAAAACTTTTTTACTTTATCATTTTAAAAACATTAATCAAAACAGAAATGGAAATTTAAATAAGACAATTGAAACAAACTTAACTTTTATTAATCAAAATTACAAAGAAGATCGACAATTTAAACTAAAATTACACTAGAAATTTAATTTGACATTACAATGACTCTAAAAACTATCTGCATAACTAGTGAAATAAGTGGGGTATTTATAGGAGAAGCCAGAGGTCTTCTAGGGTTTCTTCAGAAGGATTTGGAGCCTCTTATCACAACCCTTGAATCATTCAACAACGTTGAATTTTGTTGCCAAATGATAATTGAAGGACCAAAAGTGTAACTTGGGTAATGTTAGGGATGAAATGTGTAATTATGGTAAAGTGGGGTATAAAGTGATAATGTGGTAAAGATGAGGGTGTGATTTGTAAAGTTGAGCAAACATGATAAAAACCCGTGAAATGTAGAAAACTGATTCCCCGGCTCCGTCTTTCACACTCTTTTCTTTCTCGTGCTCGTTTTTTCTTCTTTTTTATCTTTTCTTTGTCCGTTTTGTGATATCCATACCTGCGCATGCATAAACTCAAGAAACACAAAGATATTAAGCATTAACGGTTAGTTTCTAGTTTATTTGGTCCGTTTTGATAAAGAAAAGGGTATATGTTTTCACATATACCAGTGATTATCGGGTTCGAGTTCATATTCATGTCATTTTGGATACAAATAAACCGACTCATTTATAGTTCATTACTTACATAAAGAAGCATCCAAATTTATGTAAGTAAGGAGTTTAAACTTATGGTATGGTGATTTACAATCTCTTTATTTAAATGAAAAGGCGTCCCAATCCATTCAAATAAGGATATTATAAATCATCCTACTTAAAAATTCTTGACACAACACTCATACTTAACTGGTGAGTTACAAGGTGATGCATTACAAGATGACATAGATGTTTCAAATGTATGGGATGGGTGTTCAAACTCGTCTTCAGTGACGGATAAGAATTTAGCGAGTGACATCGACCTACTGTGACGGGTTTTGTTATCATATAAAATGATATTATATAAGGTTATGAAATAGTTTTCTCACAATGTCCGAGAAATAATAAAGACCATTGTAATTAGTTACAAGGTCTTGGAAAGGTTTCGTAGATTACAAAATGTACGAGCAGGTACATGATCGAGGAAACGTGGTTGTGTCGTAATGATGTCTGCAAGAAGGTATATGATGTCAAAACAACTGAAGTTTTTACATAAAAAATTATCAAAATGTGCCAAGTATGTATATATCAATATACTAATATGTTCGTGTAGTATAAAATGCCTAAAAGTCACATAATCGTCTAGAGGATAGAAGGCACTGAGAGCGTATGGAAATAAAATGCTTTATAGTAAAAGTGGTTATAGTTTAGGTGTCAACTAGACCCATTTCTCTATAACTATAGCTCTAACACCAATCTGTAACACCCTTAATTTCATGAATGCAGCGGAATTCAAAATGGGTGTTACTTCATGGTATAACAGTTTTAATAACAGAAAACGATCTCTAACTGAGTCATTTAAAAAGGCTTATCATTTGATTTATTGAAATATATCAGAGTTTACAAAATAGAGAGGTCCTAGTAGTTTCACGGTTACATAATACATAAGTTTTCGAATGATAATAAAATTTATAGCCTTCTTGAGTATCCATGCCCCTCTTTGCCATCCTTTCCAGCCTCGTGCCTTATGGACCTAAGATTAAACATGCTTAAAATGTCAACACAAAGGTTGAGTAGAATCCATACGTTTAGTGAAATTGTTGAACACAATATTCGTAGTGTGGGCTATATAGTCTCACACTCATAGTTTGAAAAAAAGCAGTTATTATTGTACTAAGCTCATGACAATCAAAGCGTTAACAGTGTATCCAAAAAAATTGATATAATAATAGTAACAGTGGCCCTAGTAAGTAATTTGCCGTTATACCCAGAGTTCTCAAATATAGTGCGTTTGTTTACCTATGTCTAGTCAACACAAACGGGATTCGATTATAATGCATTTTTTTGCCTATGTCTGGTCATCACAAATGGGATTTGATTATAGTGCGTTTGTTCGCCTTTGTCTGGTCAACACAAACGGGATTCGATTATAGTTTGTTTGTTTTCCTATGCCCGGTCAACACAAACGGGATTTGATTATAGTGCGTTAGTTTGCCTATGTCCGGTTAACATACACGGGATTTGATTATAACTATGGGCTTATCCACGTTATTCGTGCTCACTCACTAGTGATTAATAGCTCATCATGTAAAGACTTAAGTTTGGCAATAGTGGTACATAATGCTAATAAAACATTCAGATAAGCATACAGTTTTTAAGTAATTAGGTTTGCGTAAAAATAACATGCTCCCTCAAAGGTTTGTAAAACAGTTAAACGATAGAAAATGAGGCTATGAACTCACCGTGAGTTAATGATATTAAGGGTATAACAAAATCGATAGATAAGCTGGGAAACCTCTACGTACAACCTAAAAATATGATATCGTGTCTTAGGTTTTGTAATAATGATGAAAAAAATATAAATGAGTCTATATAAGTTATTAGATTGATTATGATGTTGTACATGGTAGTTTGTAGTAATCGTGTATGTCGTTTATAAAAATGGCTTACTAGTTTTTTAAACGTTATCAGTTTAAACATCGTACTACTGTTCGGGTCATCATAATTCAGAGGTCATGTAGTAAACGTATGAGGAGCTAGGACACTTTAAATCGTTATCCAGCAACTCGTCAAAACTTTCACCCCAAAGAGGCCCGTCACATGAAGCAACATAGTAACGTAGACTTAATATGTAAAACATATATTTTGCTTGTTTGATTCTATGACATAAATGTTAAAAATGGTCACATGGTTGTAAAATTAGTTGCTTTATTTCTTGTTAAAAAATTTTAAACAAGTTTTATGATTTACACAAGTTATAAAAATTACAAGAGTTTATAAGTTTATAAGTTATGAATTTGGTCGAAACCGATTTTCATATATCTAGTTAATTATGAAAAATATTATTTTCAAAAGCCAAATAAACTAGAAAGTTTATTGATATGTTGTATGGTACT
Organism: Chrysanthemum lavandulifolium; assembly: GCA_022545495.1. Lineage (NCBI taxonomy): Eukaryota > Viridiplantae > Streptophyta > Magnoliopsida > Asterales > Asteraceae > Chrysanthemum > Chrysanthemum lavandulifolium. The sequence goes on from CM040238.1 coordinate 200,217,538, forward strand.
TTTTCATAAGACATGTTAAGTTTTGTAAGTCACTAGACTTGGAAAAATAATATGGTTTATAGCTTATTTGACTTGTGAAAATAATAACTTTTGCGTCAAAACTGTCTTTATAAATCTCATATGTAAACTGCCCATGTTGTGCGTTTTCTGGCTAAAACTCCCGCGCAGTCCTATGTAAAATATCATTCCGGACAACTCTCGTGCTTTATACTTTTGCTAATTTGGACCACAAAAGGGGTCAAAATCGTGGTTTAAATTCGGGACAAAAACAATTTTATCAAATGTCAAGTTTTCTTTTAGTATACTTATCTTATCACAACTTTTAATTTACAACCTCTTTTTACATGATTCAAAAAGCTATGTTCTTATTTTATTTTTCTCTTCAACTACAAATATATACATGGTCTTGTGCTCATAAATTTGGTGACAATAACTAGCATAATCTACTTGATTTACTAGTTTACTAACATAAACTTTCACATGAAATCATAAGCAAGTTTATACATATGTTTACTTGTTTTAAGGTGATCAATATAACTAATATATATAGCATAAAATAACAAGCATGAAATCATAATGTTAGGAATTGGAAATTCCATGTTAAAGTGTCGGTCACCCCAAATATTATCTAGCATAGTTTAGCTCGTACACTTATAGTTATTTACGTTGTTTAGTAGTTTATTAGTTAGTTTGTAGCGTAGATTAGTTTAGTGTAACACCGTGGAGGAATAACGGGTCTTGACCCACTGTATGCCTGACCCACAGTCCGATAGGAGGACGTATTGTTTGTAAGTATAAATACCCCTTCCATCCATAGAACGGGTGTGGCTTGGAATCTAACCTTCTCATTTTTATTGAACCAACTCTCTACCAAGAACACCATCTCTCTAGTTTCTCTCTCTAAAATGTATAACATGTATTTCCATCATCCTAGACCACCCGAATCATCAAACACAATAATATATCGATCCTACAAATGGTACCAGAGCCAAAGTTTTTGTGTGTTGATGATTTTTTTTAGTTTTGTTACATGGTTTTTAACTGGTTCGTGTATTTTGGTGGTCGGATTATTTGTTTTCCGTTTATTTTTATGGGTAAACTGGTTTTAACATGTTTTGGTATCTTTTGGTAAAATATGTCTTACGATTCTTTCATTGTCATATCTGTCTTGTCTCATTTTGTCCAAGTCAGTATCTTTACTCACCTCTTCATGACTTTTGTACCAAATATATGGTCATATTATTCAAAGTCCAAACTTGGTCAAAAATGAAGTATTTTTTTCTACATAAGTCACTTTTTTCTGGGTAAGCATGAACATGGTCGGAAAACTTTGTCGGAAAACTCATCGAAAAATGTTATAAATCTTGCTAGCGACTTATGTCAAGTAAAACCTTAGCGACATGTGACTTAAAAATTCAAAGCGACTTGTATTCACAAGTCGTAGCGACTTGTTCTAAGACTTGGTGACGGTTTGACTTTTGAGTCAAACTGAAATGGTAGCGACTTGGATCATCTAGCGACTTATCAGAAAAAGATGATGAAGAAAGGTTTTATGCATAACTGACATAAAGACATGACTCACGACCACAAGACATTAACCAAAGACCAATTACCAAATACTCACATCAACCTCAGGTTACATATACATCATCAGTCCATTAAAACTTGACATAACCTCTTCAATCAACAACTCCAATTACAACAACTTTACTCATCCTCCATCTCCTACCACATCTATTCATGGCTCAAATCGAAAAAAAAATCAATTGACCTCAGATTTGTTTCATTCTTTCTTGAAATCTTTTAAATATTGTTCTAATTGAAAACAATTATCCTCATAGATCATTTTCGAAGGCATGCTCCATCTGATATTCGAATCACAAAGACAGATTATAACAAGTATGTTATCTCTTGTCTTAGATTCGTTCATGACATGAAAAGGAAAATGAAAACGAAAACTCATCAAAACAAACTCAACTTACCCGAGACCCGGAGAGGATCTTGATGCTCAAACTTCTTGTGTTCGTCGTGGGATCCTGTTCCATACTATATCATCAGAAAGAGGGGTATTTGTTTCGGTTGTGAGTAACAGATGGACGTATGATGTTTTATTGTTTGTGTGAGATTTGGCTTCTATTGATTACGAGTGTATAAGTATTTTGTGATTAGTCTTGGATTATAATAAGATGTGAACCAAGAGATGTGTTGGGTGAGTGAAGTTAGAAAGAGGGAGGCGTATTATTTTCCAGATGTATGTTAGGGTTATGACCTAATTTTTAGGTTGTGTTAATATAGTGTGAATCTTCTTAATCTGCTATACAAATGGATTGGGTTTACCTTTTTAATTGGACATGGGCTTCACAATTCGAATAAGGACTTATACTTTGTGTTTACATTCGACTAGGCCTGTTTTAAAAAGTTGGAGTAGGCTGAATTGATAGCATTTGGATAATGTGTTGGTATTTACGTTTAAGTGATATTGAGCTAATATAAAAATTGTTAACCGATTTTTTTACGAAATTCTGGTTACAATTTTTCGTATTTTGGTCTATTGAATGGTATTTTGGTCATGATAAAATTTCACGGAAGATACATGCATTCACGGCTTGAACGAAAATTTGAAGAAAAAAAATTACTTCGGGGGTTGTTTATACGGTATTTCTTATTTGGATTTGAAGTGAGGTTTTCCGGGCGTGTTTACTTATTTCGTCTTCTTTCTTTCTACCCTTCCGCGAAGATGACTTGTTTGGGCATTAATAGAGTGTGATAAAGACCTGGCTATTTAATTAAGTTTGTGATTCTTTCTCGCTTAACCCACAACGTAACTATCACTTCGGTGTCTCACTCAGTTGAGAATGTCAAGAGGTTTTGTACATTGGGTACACCGTTTCTTCTTCACAAGGATTAGTACAAGTTTAAGTAACAAATCTGGGGAATTTCACTACATGATCAAGTTTGGCATATCGGGTTTACTTCACCATGTTGTCACTGCAATAGCCGACTAAATGCGTGAATGATGTGTTTACCAAAGTGATTATTGGATGGTTGATGAGGTTGATGATGTTGGATAATGAACCGTTGATGAACCGCTGCATGTTCCCCTAAAACAGATATTCACTTAAACCAAAGTTGTCATAACATATTCAAGCTGACATTGCTCACGGTTTTGTCTTGATTTTGTAAAATCCCGCGAAAGAATCTATTTCTCGGTTTAAATCATAGACTTGTAAAATCCTTGACAATGGAAACATCCGGTAATAGTAAAGTGCATTTCGGATCTATCTTACAGGTTTATTCTTGGTTTTGTAAAATCCGTGAAAGAAACTATTTCTCGGTTTAAACCATAGAATTATAAAATCCGTAATGATGGAACCATCTTGGAGAAAGAAAAGTGTATTTCGGGATCTCATTTGATGTTTGGTGCTACGGTTTTGCTTCAAGAAGGGATAAAAGGTGTCCTTCATGAATTGGGTGTTTGTTTGGATTGTCCTCATGGCGGTTTGGCTATTACAAGGTTTTACGGGTGACGTGCTTTTAACCATGGTCGGATGAAACCATTATCAAAGTTCATTTAAATGTCAAAGAAGGCTAGATTTGAGCTTTTAAATGTAAGATGTGACAACGGCGTTAATTCACTATTATTTATTTGAGGTTGAAGTGAAATATCAAGGGCGAGTGTACTTAGTATCTAAAGGTATCGGGGATGGTTGGATGAAGATTCTTCAAGATCCTTGTTCAACCTTATTATCAAAAACGAAGACTTGGGAATCTAGTTATTGTTGGGTGACTTTTTCCTTTTCTTTTACCACTTGGGGGAATTGGGCTCTTATCACCACAAAATAATTATCACTTTAAGGAGTTACGTTGTAGTGCTTAGTGTCACATTCAATTGTGGATTTTCAAGAGGTAATGTACGTCTTATGCTTGATGGTTGGTTGGTTGAAGAGTATAGAGTACATAGAGAGTACTTAGAGATGCTAATGGAAATCAGCACCGCTCTTTGTTACATATGTGCAAGTATAAGTCACGAGTTCGGGTTAGTTTACTTCAAGGTCAAATTCATCATATTTGGTTATCTCCATCAGCTGTCACTACAAAGAGCCTACTGAATGATAATGGTTGATTACATGTTTTTCCAAGAGAGTTGAAAAGAGAGTGATTATGACGTATGAACACAATAGTTCATGCCTCGTTCTCTAAAGAAAAGAAAAGTGTACGTTTCAGTGCGCTTTATCTTTGAAAGAAGAGAAATCTTCTAATGGCGTATGAACAAATCAGTTCATGCCTCGTTCCTCAAAGAAAAGAAGAGTGTACGTGTCAGTGCACTTTATCTTCTGAAGAAGAGAAATCTTCTCTATTATGACCATTCTCATCAACATGCTTCATGATTTTTCCATGTGCTTTCGTTTATCAACTGAACTGGGCTACTGTTGATTGTTTTCTTATTCCACTTGCTCAACTATAATGACGATGGCGACATCACGTGCTAATTTTGCGGGGGAGAAGTGTGAAGAGACTACATTTTAAAGATATTCACTTGTGTAATCAAGAATGGCATATCCATATGCAATTCTTGAGGGGGAGAAGAAGTATGATAATTCTACATGTTGAGGTATATCTGAGAATAAATGGTCAAACGGCTCCTAACTCATGTAAGAATCGAGCTTCTTCTTATCGGATCATCTTTACATGGAGTTTCTTCTAAGAGCCATTGGTTGACATCTTCACTCAGATTGATGAGTTTATCGACAAAGTGCTTCCGGTTAATGCTTCACGTATACATCAACATGATGATTCCGAACAATCTCTCTGTTCTTGTTTGATGTGATTGGTAGTTTGGTGTTACCATCTTGTGTGTTCGTTGCGGCCCGATTCTTGATTTCCTTGATGAACATCTTTCTATTCTTGTTTGATTGGGAGGATTTTAGTTAAGGGATTTGCAAGATGTAAGTTAATTGGGATGCTTTTTGGTGGGATGCTTTTGGTATGAGTTGAAGATGTTAACTATCTATTCCCCAACCGGACAATCTTGAAGAAGGTCGAGTCTACATCGATTCTACATTTTCTCGCTATATGTTAGAAGACTAAAGACGAGTTGCATTTGATTATCTAAAGACTTCTTCTTAATTCAAGCATTCATCATAAAGATTGTCGGTTTAGGGAGAGCACTAAATGGGGAGAGTTAAATGCCAAAGTTAATCCCCAATTAGACTTGCTCACATTCTTCAAGAAGGTGATTCTCACAGATACATCCGAGCTAATGATGTTCTTCTCAAAAGATTTCAAGTATTGGGCTTAAATATGTTGCCGATTCAAGTGTCAAAACCAAAGAAGGGGAAGGAGACACATCTAAAACACAAAGCGAGTAAACTTGATGAACTTAATACTTCTAAGTAACTGAAGATATCCCGGAAAGAGAAATGTTATTACCGCAGAGAAACTCAAGGTTTGACTCATGGCGAGGAAACTTGATGAGCTTAATACTTCTAAGTGATTGAAGATATCCTGGGAAAACAAATGTCATGACCGCAGAGAAACTCAAGGTTTTACTCATCAAGGCTTTTAGTGTTATTATTCCAATGACGTGGGGGAAGTGATGTAAGAGAAAGTTTCTGAAGATGAAAGAGGTACACAAGTATGTGATGATTACGATGTTATCGCAATCATCAGGGGAGAGAGAATTGTGTAAATTGGGATGCTCAATTTGTTTTACTTGTGGCTTAATCGGTGATTCGTAGATATAATCACTTATTCCGTGTTGACATCCGCAGAGATTGTCACCCGCAGAGATAATCGATGATTCGGCTTGCTTCTTCAATGTTATCGGTTATTCTCTCTTTGGGCATTCAGTACTTGGGTTCTTGAGCTTCATACACTTTCTTGGGGGAGAGAAAAGTATACATCGGGGTTATTCTTTGGTTATTGGACTTAACTGGTACTTGATGGTATAAGTTTCTCCGTCTTCGGTATATGTGTATTCGGGCTCGTGAGCTCTAGTCTAAGAGACCGACCGCATCAAGTCATCTACTTGGGAAGTGTTCTCTTGACACCTTTTGGAATGGATTGCTTGCACTTGATGGTTATGAAATATGAGAAGATTATTTATGAGTGGGATGATACGTTGTTGATCTATTTTGATGATATAACCCCGAACGGAGAATCTCGATTATCGCTCTTAAAAGGAGCAATGGATTTATGTTAAATGGTGTTCTTTTCAGGCACTGGCTAAGACAAGCTTGAAATAGAGCTTGAATCTGCTCATCCAAAGGATTTTCGGTTTGGGGGAAGCGCCAAAGTCTCACATTCAAATGGTTCAATTTCTTTCTTCAATACAAGAGCCTCGGAAGCTTTGGTGGTGAATGTTTGAGAGATGACGAATTCTATCTTCTACGACGTGCTGCTTGATATCCTTATCTCGGTACTCGTATCGTCATCCTCTTAAATTATATCATCTACTCTATCTGTGTATATATTTATTAAAAAACAAAATACAAAAATACAAAACCAGCAAAACAAAATAGAAAATTATAAAATCTTCAAAAACCCATAAAAATCAGAAAATTTGAAAAAGACCAAAAATATTGTTTTTCTAATGACATGTCTTCTGGTATCGATAACATCTGCGGTCTTAGAAATGTCATTCAATAATGGCACGGGACCATAGATGAAGTTCGAGCAGGAGGTGTAAATATTCTTTTCCAAAACATGTCTCAAAATATGGCTTACAGTTATTTCAGACTGTAACCCGTGCTTAAAACTATGGCTTGCTATATTTCCGATAGCAACCCGTTCTTCAAAGAAAGGAAAGTGCTGCGCTAAACCATCTTTCAAAATTCGTGCACTTATCCTAAATACTAATTTGAGGAAAGTATGTCGAAGGACTGCTGATTCGTGTAGGTTTAGGGGTATGTGTATATGGATAAAACCACAATATCGATATCAAAAATAAACAAAGGAATGATTTAAAATCCCTTTAGGAAAAAGGATAGTGAATCAAATCCCGTGAGTGATAGTGATACGGATTAGAAATCCGAGTCGCTTCCCAACGAAAGTGAATGGGCAACGTCGTTATTGGTTCGTTATTAAAATGCTCGATGTTTTGGATTGATGATTTTGATTTTATTAAAAACTACGGGAATTGGGAAAGTAATTAAGGGAATCTAATCTACGGGAAGTCCTAATTACGAGAATTAACTAAAACGTAATAAACGAAACGTAAATAAAATGCAACTACGTCTAATCTATATCCTAAAAATGACCTAAAATTACTTTTAAAATAAAAATGAAATTTAAAACTTAATTATGATTTAAAACTAATTTTTATGATTTTTCTTTTTTTTTTATTTGCATTAAAAACTAATTTTTAACTTTTAAAACTAATTTAAAATACTAAAAATTATGAAAATTAAGGGGAAATTTATGAAACTATTTTTCGAAAATCTAAAATAACTAAAGAGAATTTTCAAAACTAATTTTGTATTTTTCTGATGATTTTTCTATTTTATACGAATTTAAAACTATTTAAAACTAATTTAAATTCTAAAAATTACAAATTAAGCTAGGAAAAATCTGGAAAAATTATTTTTTTGCTTTTTATATTTATCTTAATCTATGAAAATTGAAAAATTATTTTTTTGAAGATTTTCTGATTTAATTGTAATAAAAGCTATTTAAAAAGTCTTAAAAACTGATTTAAAATAAGAAAAATAGCAAACAGTAATGGAAAAATCTGAAAAATTCAGGAAAAGTCTAAAATAATATTCTAAATTTATGAAAATTATAAAAACTATGGCTTATGTGAAGGATTATGAAGCTGTAGTGCAAACTGCTTGTGAATAAGCACTTAGAATAAGCAAAAAAAACTCTAACAGGCACCAAATGATCACAGAAGCTAACTTATGCTAAAAATACCTAAAAGAAACTAATTCCAACTACTCCTAACCTCTAATGTGCAAATTATCAAAGATTTGAGCTTATTAACTACTTCAGCCAAACAGGCCTAACCCCCTCTCTTTAAGCTAATACACAGGCTTATCAAGAGAGCTTATCTGAAATCCAGAAATGAGGAACTTAAGGCAACCAACCAGACTACAACTAAACCAAATTACAGCTCCTAACTATCTAATTTGAGATCTGTGCAAGGCCTGCAAGTTGCCTGGTTCACAACTCAGTATTAGCTGAGTGTGACAGTGCAATTCAGAGCTTAAAGAAAAGCTTATTTGGACCTTATAAGAGCTTCCAAAAATTTACCAAAAATCACTTTTCAAAACTTGACCAACTGAATTAGTAAAATCCAAAATCTCACTTGATTTGAACCAATAATGAATCAATGAAAATTCAGTAAAGCTTGGTTGAAACTGACTTTCTCAACTTTTTGACTTTTTTAGACAGAAATGAAAGTTGACTAAAATGAGTTTTGATCCAAATTTATGAACTGATTATGATGTTTTTAAGATAAACTAAAGCTATACTAAGCTACTCAAATGACTTCTAGACCCAAATCAAGCTTATGATCTTCAAAATTCCAACAGATATGAGAATAAGAACTGATTTAAGTGGATTTTGACTTTTACTGATTTAATGTGCAAATGAGTGACAGAAATTGACTAAGTGATGCTAAATCAAACTAATGCAACCTAAATCTACTTCTGCTAGAACCTCTATCTCAGAATCAAACTTAGTACCAAACACTACTTTATCAACTATATTGCAATTTTAACTCTACTAATTACTTAACTAGCCTACATTAACAATTAAACTGAATCAAATTAGCCTAGTAACAACTAAATGAACAGATATAAGCTGATAATAACCACAGATTCAAACACAAATAGATTAAGCAGATTAAAACAGATGTGGGAATAGAAAAGTACTCACAGTTGTTCCAGCTTATTTGCAGCTTATACCAGAACCAAATAACCCTTTTCTATATCAAAACCAAACCAAATCCAGATCCATACTCATATGAGACTGTAGTTTGACTTTAGTTGACTGTGATAGTGAATTTGAGTGAATAATGATTTAAAACAGCAACAAGCTCACTAAAAGCTATTTAGAGCTTAGATGAGCTTATGTAACAGTAGCTAAGCTTATTGAAGCTTATAGAGTAGAATTGACATATTTTTTTTTTTTTGTTATTTTTCTGGTTTTTTTGTATTTTTGAGTAAATTGAGAAATAAGCTGATATGATTTAAGAATAAGCTATCATGAACTCAAATGATACTGATAAGCAATTCAAAACAATTTAAGAGCTAAACATAATTTTGAGCTTAAAAGAGGAATTTCATTAATATCAAAAACTGAATACAAATACTGAAACTATAAGAGAATTACAAAGAAAATATTTAAAACAGTAATAAACTACAATAAGCTACTGAAAAATTGAAAAGTAAAGGAAAGATGATCTTCAACTCGTGAATGAATGTGTCCTTATATACTTGAGCTTGAGGTCTTGGAAGGCTCTGGAAGATGTATTTGTGCTTTCACTCCTCACCTGACAACCCTTGGATTTAATCCCAGCATCATCCAATCATTATTGACCCTTGGATCATGTGCAAATACTCTGTCGACCAATGAGAGAGCAGGGATTGGAAATGTATCACACGGATAGCTGACTTGGCACTAAGCACGTGTCAGGGGGTGTCAGTAAAGTACAAATATGCCCTTAATTGCTGTTAATTTGGCCAATTTGACGCGTGGGTAATTTAGGGTTTATATGGTTTTCTGGGTAAAATGAGGAAAGGGGTAAATTGGGTGGCGGGAAAGAGAGAAGTAATTTTATATTACTTTTGATTTCGTAGACCAGTTGACCGTTGACCGGGTTAAATGAATATCCGGATATAAGACATTGGACCGGGTATTGGATTGGGTTGAAAGGTTGACCGGTTTAATGGAGCTTTGACTTGGACTTGTAGTGTAACCATTTAGTATTTTAAGGACCAAAGGTGTACAAACTGAAACTTAAGGGACCAAGGCTGTAATTTCTGAAAAGTGATCCAAGGGTTGATTTTCTCATTCTCCAATAAACTAAGGGCTGATTTTGCCAATTCTGAAACTTCAAGGGTCTATTCTGCCAATTGATGAAAGTTGAAGGACTGATTCTGACAATTCTTCAATCTTTGATCATATCTTCTAAAAAATCATCCTTAGAGAATAAAAATCTTCACAGATGCACAATTCTGACCTTCCGGCTCAGCTTTAGCACTCTTTATCTCTCGTGCTCGGGTTTTCGTCTGATTTGGCTATCTTTTTGTTTGTTTTGACATATCCGTACCTGCACATGCATAAACTCAAGAAACCATTAAATATTAGCAATAAACGGCTTTTTCTTGGTTATTTTGGGTCTGATTCGATAAAGAAATTATATGTGTTTTAGCACATATCAACTGCTGTTCCAACACAAATGTTTTTCCGTCTAAAATTCTTCAGAAAAATATTTGTTGTATTTCGAAATGGTGGAAAATGAGTTGCTTGAAAAATCAATCAGATTCAGAGTTCTTATAAAATTTGCAAACTCAATCAATGACTTCAGCGCTTTTAAACTTTTCAGAAAATGAGTCATTGATTGAGGAGGAGAATGTTTTCAAATTTATATCATCTAACGGGCTTTCTTAATTATCCTAATATGCTTAATTAAAAATGATGATAACCTATATTGAAGGACTAGGTGCCTAGGATATGATTGCTAGGATTAGATGATTAGAGTTTGATATACACATTATTCCCATACATCTATATGATTTGATTGACATGTTGGATTGACTTTTATTAGTCGATTGCTGTTTGGGTGATGTCGACCACCATATATTTGTATGTGTGTTTACTAACATATGCAAGTATATTGGTATATAAGAATGTTCCCGATCCGGATCCCACAAATGAAGATGATTGGATGCCGAAAGGAAAGGGTAACTATATCTTGGGTTGACAAATGAAGAAACGGAGCTTAATTTGACTTCAAGGGAAAGTTGGCATAAATGCAACGTAATAGGTCTCATTGCATCAGCAGATGGTTTTCTTCTAAGTGATCAAGAAACGGAGCTTAATTTGACCTCGCTTGGCATTAAATGCAACGTAAGAAGTCTCACCGCATTTGCGACGGTTTTTCTTCCAAGCCCTACAAAGAAAGAACATCAACAAAAGCAACTCAACCACCTAACGTATCTTTGTGCAGATATCATTTTAAACAATTTTGAAAAAATTTGATTAAATTGTTTTGAAAATGGAAAATATTGTTTTGAAAATAAATTGACTAAATTTTGAAAATCACCGAATTCATTTTATCAAAATCTAAGTCACTCAATCAACGACTACGGTCATCGATCGAGGGGAGAGTGATTTAAAATAAATTATTTTCATACAATATTTCTTCATAAAAGTCCGCTTTGTACAATAAAAGTGGTGATCTAAAGATTTAATGTTATGTCATGGTATGATTTTCTTTAAAACTCAAAGATCTTGCAAAATGAAATTTTTCTGTTCTTGTTTGATTGTGAAATTGTTTTATTTTAATTAAAGATCTCTTAAAACTATCATACCGACACTAACAATCTTTAATGTTTAAAATGGTCCTATTCTATCATTTTTCAAAATTTAAATCTTGCCACGCCTTTCCCAAAATTTTCTAAATGATTTAATCTTTTGGGATCACAAATCTCAAATGGTTTGAAATTTTGATCGGGGAGAGATCGTGATTTAAATCTCTTATCTGCTTAAATGGAATTGGTTTTAGTCCTTTAAAGGCACTCCTCGCCTCCATGTGCCAAGCGATTTCAAATACACGATGCACATGTTGAGGAGGAGGATTTATCCAAAACATGATGAGTATTTAAACCGCCATATATTCTCCAATGTTTTATAAACCTTATTAATCACTTGGGATCCAAAATCTCAAAGGGTTTGATATTTTGATCGGGAGAATTTGTGATTTAAAATGAAATTTGATAAAAGGTGATTGTTTGATTCAATTGTGCAGGCTGCTCTCTCATATGTGTTAAACGCTTTCGAATCTCGAAGCATATATTGAGGGGGAGCATTTCAAAAGAAAATAAACCTTCAAGGTACAAAGATTTCTATGTTTCAACATACGTACCTTGATTAATTTTCTAAATGGTTTCTTAATGGCTGTGTAATCGTGGAAGTGCTTCAAAAGAACTCTTTCCTCTATGTGATAAAATGATTTAAAATATCCTATGCACATATTGAGGGGGAGAATTTACTAAAGAAATTCAAATGGCTTTTTCTAAGGAAATTGTGATCAAGAAATTATTTCAAAGATATTATTTCAAATAACTCTTGCCTCCATGTGCCAAACAATTTCAATCATATGCACATGTTAAAGGGGAGCATTTTCTAAATGATCAAAACTATTAAGGTACAAAACGCTTTGATCTCGTATCACAAGTACCTTGATTGTTTTTCCAAATGATTTTCAATTGGTTTCGAGAAGGAATGAACTGCACTCAAAAGACCACCATTTTACTTTATGCATGGAGTTATAAGGATGGTGAGGTTAGGTATTAGTTCCCACGATCCGCCGAATCGGAGGGATCTACCAGGACAATCCACTAGATAGTGTAGAGTCCTTAGGTATATTGAAAAAGGAGAAAAGTGAGAAATGGGAAGAGTGCGGATCGAAATAGAGCTAGAACTGAATAAACCCAACAAGGTTCTAGTTATGAAATCTTGGTAAGCATCAAGAGGTTGAAGAATGAAAAGAATTGAATGTGAAAAGGGTGAAAAGAAATAGCCTCCAATAATTCAACCTTAGGGCAAGAACCGTGTTCAATACATATGCTATTGGTGTTTACTAAGGTAACATCGGTATTGAAGACAAGACGTCATGGACCCAAAGGACGACCGCACTACAACTTCCCAAATCACCAAGTTCCTCTTAAAAGGGCTTGTTTCATTCTCACGGGAACCGACATTATCTATCGACTTTCTCTTAGAGATTTTGATATTGAAGAAGGAGACCTCTCCTAGTCTCCCAGATAGGAACCAAAATGCACAATTGAGTCTAGAGCCAAGAGATCATCCACTATATCTCATTAGGACACAAAATTAATGAAGACTTGTTGTTTCACACAATGTGGAAAGTAAGATTATATATTAAGAGTCCCACGATTATCCTTGTGGTATTTCCGTAACATCCGAGTGATATGAAAATATTCACGATGAAGATGGAAATCCTTCTAGAGCCAACATCAAACAAGCTCTTGGTGGGTAACATGTGAGATCTTCTTGTAAGATCAAGCTTGTGACAACCGGATGAAACGATGGGGCGATTCACTCTTGAATCAACCTTGGTCCAGGATTGGAATTGACGATACTTTGGAAAAACCGCTCGATGTGCAAACCTTCTTTTCTTTAGCACGTCGAATGTGTATTCATATTTCAAACACAAAAGTATCTCCGATTGAAAAATACTTTTGAAAACCATTCGATGTGCGAATCTCTTCTTTTCTCTAGCACATCGAATGTCTACTCTTTTCAAATATAAAAGTATTTATGATTGAAAATTGATCTTTCTCATAAAACCTTCGTCGTATTGCAAAACTCTTTCTTCTAAGCAACATGCGATTGTTTTTCAAATCATTTTCATCAATCGCTGAATCTCAATTCACCGGTTCACTCACCCATGTTGTCTTCTTTGAGACGCTCCGGTTTGAGAACAAATGCGAAACCCTCACAAGGAGATTCTTAGGAATCCTACCGATCACAGTAAGATTTGTATCGATCAACGGGAACCGTGGGTCGTGTACCTCAATTCAACGAAGTGATCAAAGACACTTTCGTGTGTTTTATTGCTAACTATTGTTTGCGGTACATTTGGACGGTTGGTACCGATCGTAATTGAGGAGTCAATCCAATGCCGCATGCTCACAAGATCCATACTTAATTGAAGAAATCATGACCGGTGCATATCTACATAACCTCGGTTCGATATTTTTATACTATGTTTCGCTACGCCGCAAATATCATGAACCAAAGAAAGCTTCCGCTACTCGATGAAAAGATGTCATGATCCAAAACGTGTGAGCATGTCGGTCCGAACGTCACAACTTCACATGATGGCAACACAATAAAGGGTGATCCAGATTTTGTCAGGCGGATGATCTCAATGAAAGCTCGAAGATCATCAAAGATGTGGATCAGTTAAAGGCCTCCACTGAAAGTACAAATCAATGCGGACTTTGAAGAATCGCTACAAAAGCACAAAGATTGCGGAAGTGAAGAATTCAAGTCAACGAGCTCAAGAACGAAGTCAAAGATAGAATGCTAGGAAGCAAAATGTAAATCATGGGGTGACCTCCCTTAGGGGGATATTGTTAGGAATTGGAAATTACATGTTAAATTGTCGGTCACCCCAAATATTATCTAGCATAGTTTAGCTCGTAGACTTATAGTTATTTACGTTGTTTAGTAGTTTATTAGTTAGTTTGTAGCGAGATTAGTTTAGTGTAACACCGTGGAGGAAGGACGGTCTTTACCCACCGTATGCCCGATCCACACCGATAGAGGACGTATTGTTTGTAGTATAAATACCCTTCCATCCATATAAGGGTGTGGCTTGAATCTAACCTTCTCATTTTTATTGAACCAACTCTCTACCAAGAACACCATCTCTCTACTTTCTCTCTCTAAAATGTATAACATGTATTTCCATCATCCTAGACCACCCGAATCATCAAACACAATAATATATCGATCCTACAAATAAAAATGAGGATGATGATCATAGTTTTAGATTACAAGTTTTAGCCTTAATCAAAAGGGAAATTAATATCGAAGAACAAATAACTAGAAACAATTTCCACTCTTGGAATCCTTCAAGTTCAACCCTCTGGTGCACTTATGATCTTGTGTTAGGACTTGTGAAAGAGATTGATCACTTGTGTAGCTTGAAATCTAGCCAATGGATGAAGAAACTTATAACTAGAACCATGTAAAGCTAGACAAGAGCTTTAACAATGATATGGAACTTAAATCTTGGAAATCAAAGATGAAGAAGCTATGAAATATTATGGTGGCTGATTTTGGTGATGGAAATAAGAGAGAATAAATGAGGTTGTTATATAATATAATGAGGAGGTTAATACATTAGGATATTTAGTTAACTTAGCTATGCAAGTAAATACTTCTATCAATCTTGAACTAGATAAATTCTCTCCAAGACAAGTGTCTTGGGGAGTCATAATAAAATGTCACATATGGCATTTGGGGGATAAGTATGTAGTGGTTGATAATACCTTGAGTTACGGAGTGTAATTTGGTCCCGATAAATACTATAGTTAATTATTTAAATCGCAAAACTTAAAACCGGGTATCTTAAAAATATAAAACTTCTAAGAAATGTTAAAACTTATCAAGATACTCTATAAAAGTATATTAAATGAGTGATAAGTTTAACAGAACGTGTAAACGTTGTTAAAACCTAAAAACGTAGGTTAAACACACGTAAAAAGTACAAAGTTTACCGTAAATAGAAAAAGTAACACGTGACATTAAAAATATGATTATTATGAACCTAAAAGGCTTATTATGTGTAGATTGGGCCTAGCCTAGTGTCAGTTGGTGTTAAATGTACGTTAAGTCTAAAACCGGAAATTTTAAATATCTAGCTAAACTTATTTAGGAAGTTTTAGATAATATCTAAATAGTTTAGCTTAGTTAGGAAGTTTTCATAACTAGGTAAATAAATAAAAATGACTAAGTAGTTTTAGATATTTACAACTTAGTTAATTTAATGTAAATATTGTGTAGTTTGATATTGTTTAGTTTATAAATTGTAACATATTGGTTATCATAAACACACAAACAACAATCACAAGGTTCGAATATATTGAGTCTAGAGAGAGAAAGATGGAGAGAAATGAGAACTTCTAGTGAGAGAAAGTGAAAGTATATTATGAAGCTCCACCCTTTTCCTTGGGAGGCAAAGGGTATTTATAGTGTCTTACAAAAATACGCCACTTACGGGCTGTGGATCAAGCATACAGTGGGTAAAGACCCGTCCATCCTCCACGGTTTTACTTAACTAACTACTAACAATAACTAAACAACTACGACTACGAGCTTTCTAATGCTTATACATACTTGAGGTGACCGAGTCTTTAAATTATGAACTTTCTAAATCCTAACAATCTCCCCATAAGGGAGGTCACCTCAATTACAAATAGATATTACAATTTGAGTTCTAGCATTCTATGACGCACTCTTTACTTTGTAGCTCGTAGTCTTTGATTCTTCAAAGTCCGCATGCTTTGTACTTCAAGTGGAGGTCTTAAACTGATCCACAACATGGTGATTCTTTGAGCCTTCTTTGAGATCATCAGCCACCGTAAATCTCTTGAGTCATCCATTGTTGTATCGCCTTCATGTGATATTTGTGACTTTTGGACCGACATGCTCACAGTATTGGATCATGACATCTTTTCATCAGAGTTGCGGAAGCTTTGTTGGATCATGATATTTGCATCAGTATAGCGGAAGTATAGCATGATGATATCAGACAAAAAGCAAAAGTATCATGATGATTTCTAAGCAAACGAGTGTAGATATTCAGTTGTCATGATTTCTTCGAACGAGAATGTAATGTGTGAGCATGTGGTAATGGATTGACTTCTCAATTATGATCAACTGCAACCGTCAGATGTTCCTGCAAATAATAGTTAGCAATAAAACACACGAAAGTGTGTTTGTTCAATTTCCTTGAATACGGTTGCAAGAACCACGGTTCCCTGTTGATCAGTATAAATACCACCTGTGATCAGGTAGAATTCCCAAGAATCTCTTTGACAGGGTTTCGTAGCTTGATCTAGCCGTTCTAAAACCGGAGCGTCCAAAAGTAGACAACACGGAGTGAGTGAACCATCGAATTGAGATTCATTGATTGATGAAAAATTAATTTGAAAACAATCGCGTATTGCTGAAGAGAAAGAGTTTTGAAATACGACGAAGGTTTTATGAGAAAGATCAATTTTCAATCATAAATACCCTATTTATTTGAAAAATTAATACACAGTTGATGTGCTAGAGAAAAGAGTTGAAGCGTACATCGAGAGGTTTTTCAAAAGTATTCGTCAATCCATTTCTTGGACCAAGGTTGATTCAAGAGTGAATCGTCCCATCGTTTCTATCCAATTGTCACAAGTTTGATTCTTGAAGACTCTCACATGTCACCCACCAAGAGCTTGTTTGATGTTGGCTCTAGAAGGATTTCCATCTTCATTGTGAATATTTTACATATCACTCGGATGTTCTGGCAAATACCACAAGGATAATGCGTAGGACTCTCAATATATATATTCTTACTTTCCACATTGTGTGAAACAATAAGTCTTTATAAATTGTGTGTCCTAATTAGATTTATTGATGATCTTTTGGCTCTAGATTCTATAGTGCATTTTGGTTTCCTATTCGGAGATTAGGGAAAGGGTCTCCTTTTCAATATCAACTATCTCTAAGAGAAAGTCGATAGATTTTGTAGGTTCCCCGAGAGAATGAAACAAGTTTTTTTAAGAGGACTTGAGTGGCTTGGGAAGTTTGGTGCAGTGCGTCACTGGGTCCATGACGTCTTGTCTTCATTACCGGTGTTACCTTTGTAACCTCCAGTAGCATATGTATTGAACCCGATTTCTGCCCTAAGGTTGAATTATTGGAGGGCTTTTCTTTTCACCCTTTCACTTTTCATTTCTTTTTCATTCTTCAACCCCTTCAGTGCTTACCGAGACTTCATTACTAGAACCTTGTTGGGTTAGTTCCAGTTCTAGCTCTATCTCAGTCAGCACTCTTCCCTTGTTCTCACTTTTCTCCTTTTTTTTTCCTCATACCTAAGGACTTCTACACTAACTAGTGGATTGTCCCTGGGTAGATCCCTCCGGATCTGGCGGGATCATGGGAACTAATACCTAACCTTACAATCCTTATAACTCCAATGCACAAACTAAAATGGTCAGTCTTTTGGTACAGTTCTTTCCGCCTTTTAAACCAAATGAAAATCATTTTGAAAATTGATCAAGGTACTTGTGATATAATATCAAAGCATTTTGTACCTCAATTTTTATTTTTATTTTTCATAAATTCTCCCCCTCAACACGTGCGTTGGCTTTTGAAATCATTTGGTACATGGAGGAAGGAATGCTTGTTTGAATAAAACAATCACCCTTTTTATCAAATTTAAGATTTAAATTACAATCTCTCCCCCGATCAAAGACTCAGTGTTTAACTCGTAGCCTTTGGAGTATAATTCCAAAACATTTGGGGAAAGAAGTGGTTTTCTTTAAAGCTTTTACTGATAAGGACATTTGGTCGCTCTCCCTCAATATGTGCATCGATATACGAAAGAGTTTTGCACATATTTAGAGAGAACCTGCACTTTGAGTCAAATCTTTGGTTTTAGATAAATACTCCCCCTTAACATGTGCATAGAAAATTTGAAATCCTTTGTCACATTTAGGGAGGAGTACCTTTTCTTACTTTTCTAAAACACTCACCAATTAATCAGTTTATTTCTGATGTAAATCACAAACTCTCCCCTATCACAAATTTCAAATCCTTTGAGATTTAGGATCCCAATTGATTTAAATCATTTAGAAAACTTTTTGAGGAGATATGTGACTTAGTTTTAAAACACTTTAACTGATAAGGATCAGATTTAGGAATATTTTGTTAGTGTCAGGTATCGAAAAGATTTTTGGAGTCTTGAAAAAAACATAACTTTTGAACCGTAACACCGTTTTAAGATTATACCTTGACATATAACACAAAAACCATTTAATTACCACTTTATGAAGTACAACATAACATGCTCATGTACCAATAGTATGAAAAAGGAACAAAGTTAACATGCTCTTGTGCCAATTGTAGACAAAATAATTTTACAAGGTAACATGCTCTTCTTCCAAATGTATAAACCATGCTCCTTTTTTGTACCAATTGTTTGAAAATATCCTTTTTGAAATGTTTTAAATCACTCTCCCCCTCAATCAATGACTGTAGTTGTTGATTGAGTGACAAAGATTTTGACAATGATTAAGTCCAGTTGATTTTCAAAAATTACGTTCGAGTTATTTTCAGCACAATTTTATTACCATTTGAAGATAAATATTTTTCAGAATAATCTTTAGAATGAAAAACATTTGTGAAGGAACATTCGTCTTTTTGGCGACAAATTTTTCTTATTAACTTTTGTTTTTAGGATCAGAGCTCGATATTAAAAAATCAATTTTGCATAGCACTGTCCTTTCTTTAAAAGCTGGTTACAGTCTGAAATAACTGAAAGCCATGATTTTAAGCCTGGGTTACTGCCTGAAAAGACAGTAAGCCATTAGTTTGAGACATGTTTTAGAAAATATTTACACCTTATGCTCGAAATTCAACAAAAGTCCCGTGCCATTATTGAATGACATTTCTAAGACCGTAGATGTTATCGATACCAGAAGACATGCCTTGGAAAAACTATTTTTGGAATTTTCTGATTTTTCAAATATTTTATGGATTTTTGAAGATTTTATATTTTTCTATTTTCTTTTTGTTGGTTTTATATTTTTGTATTTTGCTTTTTGATAAGATATTTACAAAGAATAGGTGAAGAAACTCCTTTACTCCTCATCTTCCTCCTGAAGATGTTTGAGCGTTTCCGCCTGTAGACTCTTCATGTCGAGTCGTGGGAGGATAAACTCAAAACGGTCTCATGGAAGAGCTTTTATGAAGATGTCTGCCAGCTGATACTCAGTCCTCACAAAATATAGTTCATCCGCACCTTTCTCTACTTGTTCCCTGATGAAATGATGTCGAATGTCAATGTGCTTCGCTCTTGAGTGTTGGACATTGTTGCAACAGAGAGCGATGGCACTTTTGTTATCACAAGACAAAGGAATTTTTGAATACAAAGCCATAGTCGATAATGGGATCTCATCCATAAGATTTGAGCACAACATGATGACATGGCAATGTATTCAACCTATGTAGAGGATATTGAAGTACTATTTTCTTCTTTGAAGACCACTCACTAATTTATCACCCAAAACCGAGCACCTCCCGACGTATTTCGACGCAGTATCTTGACACCGCATGATCGGATCTCGCATAGGCTATTGATGACATACCGTGTCCTTCGGATACCAAAGTCCCATGTTAATGGTTCCTGAGGTACCGAAGACCCGCTTTACCGCTCAATGTGCTTTTGGTAGGCTTAGCCCTGTAACGAGCACACATGCATACAACGAATGTAATATCGTGTCCATCGGCGGTGAGATATATCAAGGATCCAATCATACTACGATATTTAGTTTGATCAATTGGGATCCCCGAGTGGTCCTCATCCAGTTTTTTCGTTCCACCATGGGAGTGTCAACAGGGTAACAAGAATCAAATCCAAATTTCTTTAATATTTCATTAGCTTATTTAGATTGATTAATAAAAATGCCTCCGGGATTTTGAGAAATTTGTAATCCTAAAAAAATGACATTTGTCCCATCATTGACACTTGAAATTTAGAGCCCATCTCTTTTGAAAAACGATCACATTCATTTGGGTCGGTCGAGGCAAAAATAAAATCATCAACATATATTTGAACATGAATTAAGTGTTTGCCTGACTTTCAAGTGAATAAATGGGGATCAATAAATACTTTGTAGAAACCTTTAGCCAAAAGAAAGTTTGACAAAGTATCATACCATGCCTTGGAGCTTGCTTCAAGCCGTGAGGGCTTTCTTCAAGCGATAGACATGGGTAGGATGCTCAGATCCACAAACCTTCGGGTTGACTAACATATACCACTTCTTTGAGATCTCTATTAAGAAAAGCAGTCTTTACATCCATCTGATAAACTACCATATTGTTGCTAGCAGCATTAGCCAGGAAGATTCTGATAGCCTCAATTCGTGCAACCGGAGCAAATGATTCCTCAAATTCAATACCCTCTTCTTGTCGATATCCTTTAGCCACAAGCCTTGCCTTATTCTTAAGAACATCATCGTGTTCATCAAGTTTTACTTTGAAGATCCACTTGAGAGCAATAACCATAGCATAATCTGGAGCAGGTACTAATTCCCATACATCAAGATGATCAAACTAATGAATTTCATCTTGCATAGCATTAAACCAGCTATCCTCAGACATTGCGGTCTTGACATCTTTTGGTTCATTCTTTGATAGTACAGAGTTGAAGAAGCACCATAAGGCATCAGTGGCAAGTTGTTTCCTGGTAGATATCGGACGAGAGGGATTTCCATTGATATTATCCAATGGATGATCATGTGTCCATTTTCTGAGATGTTCATGTGGTTGTAGGTAAGGTACTGAAGTAGCATATGTTAATACAAATAAGCCGTAAAAACGTTTATTTATATTTTACGATCTTCTAATGTTTTGTCGACAACAAACGTAAAATCATTTTAACAAAACAAATAAAATACGTAATTGGTTTGAGCCAATAGTTTTCTAACACACTTACGTTTTTACATAAAACACTAAAACAAGTATAAGTGATTTTATGATTTAGTAATACATATGTATAACAACTAGTGTTTACATATTGAGTGAATATATACATAACTAGTATATATTATATTGGGTAATACAATTGGGTAGAAACTTAAGTATTTGACCCATTGACCAAATACATTGAATGTAGTTGGGTACAACCCAAAGTCCATGACCCATACCTATGGAGCTTGACCCATAACCCATTGCATGACATCAAGCTTATGTCATATATGGATATTATCCATGACCCATGGTTTTAATCCATGGCCCATAGTTTTAATCCATGAACCATGGACTAGATGCATTGATCTTATAAATACATTGTATCTACTTGATACCCATGATCCATAACCCATGACCTATGACCCAAAACCCATGGGCAAAGGGAGCGCCCCACGGATCCCTAGTAATACCTCGGATGGATCCCTCAAGTGAGGATCCGTGGAACAAAGAGTTGTTTTTCTTCATAAATAGTGAGCCATTTCTTCCTTTTGGGTTGCCACTCACACATACTTTCCCAAGTATTGTAACCTTCTAACCACAGATCCTAAGGTATCTTTCTGTAGTTTGTCTTTTGTTTTGTGTGATTCTCTAGGTTCCTCTTAAAGGAGAGATCACCACTTCTTGAAGTCGAGGAAGCTCAAGTCCATGAGTTGCCATACTTTGTCATCATCAAGACTACTGAGGTTCTCTTGTTGATACTTCTTTCTTTCTCCATAAAAGTGTTGTGTCAAAGGCATTAGTGAAGGATGCCGAAAGAGTCAAGATGAAAATATTAGTGAAGGGTGCTTAACGTCCGTGTCAAAAGCATTAGTGAAGAATGCTAAAGAAGTCAAGACGAAGGCATTAGTGAAAGGTGCCAAGCATTCGTCTCAAGGGCATTAGTGAAAGATGCCTAGGAGTCAAATCAAGTGGCATTAGTGAACGATGCCAAGGTTGTATAATCGATGAGGTGCATCGTTATACAAATAGTAATAGTTTGTTTCCAAGGATATTGATATCCTTGATGGTGTTGTAAAAAGGAGTGGGTCTCCTTTGGGGTTAGGTGTTGTGTACTTTTGGGTAGTAGTTCCTCCATTGTAATAGAACTCGGTACTTAGTCTAGTACCGGATAAAGGGTAGGCGACATTGTGGTAGGAGTGGTTCTCCTTGGTGAAAGAACCCAGTGATTAGCCTAGTACCGGAAAACGAGTAGGCGACGTTGTGAAGGCTTCTCCGCCATAAGGAGTTGGTTTCGTGTAGTGATTACGAACTCTCGAGTAGGGGACTACTCTAGACCCATCAAGCTCAAACTACGGATGTGACTACTCTAGACCGAGCTACCAAGGCTATAGGAACACCATTGAGCTCCCCGATCAAGCTCAAACTACGGCCCTGTGATCCGACACCATCCGGTTGGTGCAAAATGGATGTGCATTCCATGGACTTCGTTCCGAAGATCCTAATCAACATCTCAAGGACTTCCTTAAAATCTTTGATTCCATCGACCTTGATGCTACCACAAGGGAGACCACGAATTTGTGTCTCTTCCAATTCTCTCTACGGGACCAAGCTAGCAATTGGCTTGAGCGACTTCCGCTGGATCCATCTCAAGTCGATGATCTCACCACTGCTTCCTCGCCCAATTTTTCCCACCGGGAGAACTACCAAACTTAGGAATGACATCTTGATGTTCCAACAACGTCAAGGCGAAACTCTCTACGAGGCGTGGACTCGATTCAAGGACTTACTCCATTAAGTCCCTCATCACGACATCCATCTTTGGCTTCAAGTCCAAATCTTTACGATCATGTCAACTTCTCAACTAGGCAAACCATCGACCAAGCGCCGGTGGCAAACTTAGTGAACTTACCGTGAAAGAATCGTAGAGGGTACAACAGAGGACCTTGCCTCTATGACAACGAAAGTTGGAATGACCCCCGTGAGTTGCCCAAAACCGTCAAGGCAATCTCCTTGCCTCCCATTGGCTCAAAAACTTCCAATCGTAGGATGCTCAAACTAGAAGATCAAGTCAAATTCCAAATGACCTCCTACAAGAATCCTAAGTCTTCACACCAAGTGAATAAAATCACTCTACCTTGTGAAATATGTAGTGGTCCCCACGGCACCCGTGATTGCACAAGACTCCTCGAATAAGCTTTTACGGACTATGCCTCCACGTGTACCGATGGAGAGGGAGATAAGTGTTACACTTTCAAGCCCGAGCAAAACAACTTAGGAAATTCCTACAACCCCTCATGGAGAAATCACCCTAACCTTAGGTGGAGCCAAAACTCAAACCCGCCCCAAAACTCATCTAGTCCACCCAATAGGTCCAACCCTCCAAATACCGGGAATTTCACTAGTCTCAAGGCAATGGTGTCTAAGTTCATGTCATCTCAAGAAGCTCGATTGACTAAGCTTGAAGCCGATTTCAAGAAACGACAAAGCGATATGACAACCAAGCTCGACGCCCTCTTAAAAGCCTTCAATGACCGGGAAATTGGAGCACTACCAAGTGACACTATAAAGAACCCAAAAGTGAATTTGATTTCATCGACTTCATGTTCTTGCTCACCATGGGAGAGTGCATATAATTGCCCTTCACACCCAAAAGTCCACTCGGTCAACGCCATCAACACGAGTTCCAAGCGATCCCTCATGAAGTACCAAGGACCCGAACCAATGGTCCATCCAACTCTTGAGAATCCCATCAACCAAGAACCCAAACCTAATCTAGAAGTGGAGTATAAGGAGCTCCACCAAGAAAAACCGGTTCTTGAAGTCTTGACTCATGCGCCTTATTACGATGCTTTAAAAGAAAAATATGAGCAAAAACTAAAATTAGGAGAACGTGGGTCTGCATTTGTGCAAAATAAGTTACCTAAGAAGTTATATGATCCCGGGCTATTCATTCTTTCGTGTAGGCTTGGAAATTCCAAATCTTTTGACACATTAGCCGACATAGGATCACGCATCAATCTTCTTCCATTGTCCCTCCATAGAAGTATTAACATAAGTAAGATAGAACCAACGGAAACCATCTTAGGACTAGCGGACGGTAGTATTGCATATCCGGTAGCGATAATTAAGGACATGGTAGTGCACGTAGGTCGATTAACTCTTTTGGCGGATTTCCATGTGCTAGACATGAATAAAGACCCGACATGCCCACTGTTAGTAGGAAGAGGATTCTTAGCTACCGCTAGTCCCATAATTGATTGTAAGATGTCTAAGATAGTGGTAGGAGAAGGGAGTGCTAGGTCAATTTTCGATGTCAAGAAGCATATCTACTACAAAGAGGAAGAAATACCCTATGAGATCATGTTGGATAGAAAGTCATCTAGATATGGACCTTGGATTAATGGAGATTTTGTAGGTCCTCAATGACCTTTCTATCTAGAAGAGACCTTCGTAAGTAACTCAACTTTCCATGAACAACAATTGGCTAAGGACATTGAAGTGAACCCGTTCGAGGATACCTTAGTGTTTAGAAAGATGACCGAGTTCCTAGGAACCTTGCCCATTAATCTTAAACTGAATAAGTGAAAAGTTGAGTGTGAGAAGCCTAAGCTTAATTGGAATTGGGATAGACCACCTAGTGATGGAAATGAAAAATGGCACATTAGGATGACAATCGATGACCCCGATGTAGAAAAGTTTGAAAAGGCATTCCGGACTAAGTGTACCAATAGAAAGATAAATGATAAGTTTGATCCCTATGACATTCTTGAGGATAAACTTACTTACATAGGAACGTAGGAGCACGACTTCGAGTCTAGCTACAAGACTCATTAATAAAGAAAAGTGTTTTATGGGAGGCAACCCCTGCTTAATTGTTTGCTTGTTTGTGTGTCATATATCTTAATCATTGTTGTTTATTCTCATGTTTGAATTTGTGAAAATGCTTTATTTTGTCTTTAAACTCGTCTTAATTACTTATAAAGGTATTTTACAAAAAAGATAAGTGTAGGGAAGATTACATACGTTTTTTAAGAACGTGAACATGAGAATTACAATTAGTGAATTTGATATATATGTGTGTTTATTAAAGTCAAATGCTTGTATCGAGTCATAATGGATGTTTTGCAGGAATTTTTCCAGGTTTTAAAGATGTAATTTTTCTAGAATTTTTCTAGGAAAACGCAATGCACCGCTTTTGTCATGACAACTGACGGCGTCAGATTAAAGCCTGACGATGTCAGGTCAAGCAAAAACAGCTTATACAAAATATTTCGTTTTCTGTGCTATTTATAAATTATTGGAAATTTTCAGGTCTTAATTTTCCAGAAAAACTGAAAACATCCATTCCACAAGCATTATATCTTAGTTTAGTTGTGTCATATATAGTTTTACCGCCGATTTTATGCGAAGGTTTCGTTTGTTTTCTTAAAAGTGTGCAGGTTATATTTAGCAAGAAGAAGAAACACAACATTGCATGGAGCTTATCACATATACATTCTTCTTGAAAAAACAAATTAACCGCAACTTCACACGGATCCTACCGAGCTAATCAGGGGAGTACTAGTTTCTTTCTCTTTTACTTACCTTCCTTTATCATAACTTTGATACTTTCGGGAAACATTGGGGACAATGTTCAGTTTAAGTGTAGGGAGAAAGAATAAAATGGGAACTTAGAAACTTTTCTTATCGCTGATTGTTTGTGTTGTCATTGGATATTTATGTAATAAACTATGAGAATATTTGCTAGGGCAATTTTAGCACCAAATTTAAATTTTTTTATGACATGTACGAGCTAAAACTTTAGTCTTAACAAAACGTCTCATGGATAGGAGTTATATGACTAGCACAAAAAACCGTTTACCACTCAAATTCCACCCCAAAAATATGATGTTCGCCCCTAGATCTTTAGGAATAAAAGCATTCACCTTTAATGCTTAGAGAGTGTACCAGTAGTATAATAGATTCTAGAACTTATTTTGTGATGCATTCCAAGATCGCTAGTGAGACTACACTTGTGTAGTTAGGAATAACTAAGTGATAAGAGGCATTAGGATAACCCTTGTCTGAAACTTGTATTATAATTACTTCTTCCACATCGGTTGAGTAATTACCCCACACCCTTGCGATGTACTCATCTTTAGTACACGATACCCTAGTTAACCCCTCGTAGCCTATCCTTTTCACGGTTCGTGATGTTTCGTTTTCCGAATATCAATGAAGAGCATTGTTTACAATCCACCCCAAATGTACACCCAAATCGCTTTAGCTCACCTTATATGCACTCACCTTTAGTGCATTATTGTTATCATTACTAAACCCTTAGTTCGTTACCTAGTTACTTGCATGGTTGCTAAGTCGAGTCATATCTTTTGTACACGCTTTGGGATGATTGGGACTCATGGGTAAAAGTAATATTTTATGGAGTAACGGGAAGGAACGTTAAATTCAAATTCCTTTTGTCTACGTAATTAAATACTCTAAGTATTTTGATCTTTTTAAATCGGGTCAAATTAGTGTTAGAGAAATAAAAACTCAAGTGTAGGGATGCTCCTATGAATCCCTTATATTTTGATGTTATCGTAGAGGATGGTAGAGTAAAAATGTATGCAAAAAAAATCGAAAAAAGAAAAGAAAAAAAAAATAGATTGTCAAAAAAAATGAAGAAAAACATACGGGCTACCATCCTACATCTATCTTTATGTTTATGTCTTTAAATTTATGTTTGTTTATTTCAATTTATCGAGAGTTAATGATTCGAGTCTTGGCTTAGCAACGCCACGCTTTTCATGCTTGTAAAGTAAGATTTTTGACTTACCACCACTAAAAATCGCCTATCCAACAAAACCCTTTGTTTCCCTACCGTAAGCCTAATGTTACAACCCTTGCAAAGACCTCTTAGATAGTTGTTCCTAGGTGCTTACGCCAAAGCGGTGGAGGTTTGATCTAGTCTCAAGCCAATGGTAATCTATGTACTATGCCAGGTAATGAGTGTCTATCTTTCATTTCCATTTATTATATTTCATATAAACCTGAGAGATGAGAGAATCCAATCACCCCTTGTGAGGTACTAGTGTATAATTTCCGTGCTTGTTATGACTATTTCGGTGCTTTTACTTGTTATGCATTATTCTAAACCTATGTTTCATGCCCCCTAACTTATAAATTGATTGGCCAAAAGCACATTTGCTTGAGGACAAGCAAATACCAAGTGTAGGGATATTTGATAGAGATTTAAAATGTACACTTTTAAGGGGTCATTTAAGCCCTTAATCGACCACTTTTATATCTGTTACTGCTTAATTTTGTTCCTTTTCACTTTTTAGGTCTCTTGGAAGCAAAATGCTGGAATGATGCACAATTAGACGAAAAGGAGTGAATACATGAAGAAAATGGCAAAGTCAAGATCAAAACCACTTAAGTTGCTCAAAATGAACTCGACAAATCCCCAATCAAAGCGGCGCCGTCCCTTTATACAAACTTGATAAAACATGCACCGACGGCTAAGTGGAATTTTGTTTCATACAACTGACGGCCAGTTTTGAAGAAGAAGGGTGTCACTCGACTTTTCATCTCGGATGGCCCGCATCCGTAATCATGACGACATCCCACTTGAAGACCGCGCCACAACTCTAAGGTGACGCCGTCCCATCGATGACTTGCCAAGACAAAACCCTAATGACAATGATGAGGCGACCTGCCCACTGTAAGGCGACGCCGTATTGGTTTTCATAAACACATCACATAACACAAGTATGGGTCGAATGATATTTTAAGTTTTTAGAGAGAAAGTGGAAGATGGGAGCCTTTCTAGAGAGAGAAAGTAAACAAAAGAAAGAAGGTTAGATTGAGTGAAGGTCCAACCTCTACCTTGGGAGGTAGAGGTATTTATAGTTACATACTACACGCCCTCCTTCGGACCGTGGATCGTGCATACAAGGGTAAAGACCCGTCCTTCCTCCACGGTGTTACTCTAAACTAAACTAAGCTAATAACTAACTAATAAACTACTAAATAACGATATGTCTACGAGCTAACTTATGCTAGACTATAGTTGGGGTGACCGACACTTCACTATGGAATTTCTAATTCCTAACAATCTCCCTAAGGGAGGTCACCCCATGATTTACATTTTGAATCCTAGCATTCTATTTTATCTTCGTCTTGAGCTCGAGACTTTAATTCTTCAACATCCGCATCTTTGTGCTTTAGCAAAGGATTCTTCAAAGTCCGATTATTTTGTACTTTCAGTGGAGGTCTTTGAACCGATCCACATCTTGATGATCTTCGAGCTTTCTTTGAGATCATCACCACAAGAAATCTCTAGATCACCCTTTATTGTGTTGCCATCATGTGAAGTTGTGACTTTTGGACCGACATGCTCACACTTTCGGATCATGACATCTTTTCATCGAGTAGCGGAAGCTTTACTTGTTCATGATATTTGCAGCAGAACAGAGCGTAAGCATAGTATAAAAATATCGAGCCGTGTTATGTAGATATGCACTTGTCATGATTTCTTTAATTAAGTGTGGATGCCGCGAGCATGCGGCTTTGGATTGACTTCTCAATTCGATCACCGCAATCGTCCAAATGTACCGCAAACAACAAGCTAGCAATAAAACACACGAAAGTGTCTTTGATCACTTTCGTTGAATTGAGGTACACGCCCACGGTTCCCGCTGATCAAGACAAGTACCGCTCGTGATCGTATAATTCAAGAATCTCCTTGATGTGGTTTCGCAATGCTTCTAGTTGTTCTCAAACCGAACGCCTCAAAGAAGACAACACGGAGTGAGTGAACCAAATAATTGAGATTCACCGATTGATGAAAATTGATTTGAAAACAATCGCGTATTGCTTGAAGAAAGAGTTTTGCAATACGACGAAGGTTTTATGAGAAAGATCAATTTTCAATCAAAATACTTTTTGTATTTGAAAAGAATACACATTCGATGTGCTAGAGAAAAGAAGAGATTCGCACATCGAACGGTTTTTCCAAAAGTATTTTTCAATCGAGATACTTTTGTGTTTGAAAACATGAATACACATTCGATGTGCTAGAGAAAAGAAGATTTGCACATCGAACGGTTTTTCCAAAAGTATTCGCCAATTCATTTCTCGGACCAAGGTTGATTCAAGAATGAATCGCCCCATCGTTTCTATCCAGCTTGTCACAAGCTTGATCTTTGAAAAGATCTCACATGTCACCCACCAAGAGCTTGTTTGATGTTGGCTCTGAAGGATTTCCATCTTCATCGTGAATACTTTACATATCACTCGGATGTTCCGCAATACCACAAGGATAATGCGTAGGACTCTTAATATATACTTACTTTCCACATTGTGTGAAACAACAAGTCTTCATTAATTTTGTGTCCTAATGAGATATTGTGGATGATCTCTTGGCTCTAGACTCAATTGTGCACATTTGGTTCCTATGTCGAGACTAGGGAGAGGGTCTCCTTCTTCAATATCAACAATCTCTAAGAGAAAGTCGATAGATTATGTAGGTTCCCGTGAGAATGAAACAAGTCCTTTTAAGAGGAACTTGAGTAGCTTGGGAAGTTTAGTGCAAAGGCCACTGGGTCCATGACGCCTTGTCTTCAATACCAGTGTTACCTTAGTAACCACCAAGAGTATATGTATTGAACCCGTTTCGCCTCTAAGGTTGAATTATTGGAGGGCTATTTCTTTTCACCCTTTTCACATTCAATTCTTTTTCATTCTTCAACCCTTCAAGCTTACCGAGACTTCATAACTAGAACCTTGTTGGGTTTATTCCAGTTCTAGCTCTATCTCATCCGCACTCTTCCCATATTCTCACTTTTCTCCTTTTTTCATCATACCTAAGGACTCTACACTATCTAGTGGATTGTCCTCGGTAGATCCCTCCGCTCAAGGGATCGTGGGAACGAATACCTAACCTAACCATCCTTATAACACCATGCATAAAGTAAATTGGTCGGTCTTTTGGTATTGTTCTTTCCTTCTTGAAACCAATTGAAAATCATTTGGAAAATCAATCAAGGTACTTGTGATATAATATCAAAGCATTTTGTACCTTAATTGTTTTGATCATTTAGAAATGCTCCCTCAACATGTGCATATGATTTTGAAATTGTTTAGCACATGGAGGCAAGAGTTCTTTGAAATAATTTCTTGATCACAATTTCCTTAGAAAAGCCATTTGATTTTCTTGGTAAATTCTCCCTCAATATGTGCATAGGATATTTGAAATCATTTTATCACATAGAGGAAAGAGTTCTTTGAAGTACATCCACGATTAAGAAACCATTTAGAAAATCAATCAAGGTACATGTAAGAAACCATTTATTTTCTTTGAAATGCCCTCAATATGTGCATCGATATACGAAAGAGTTTAGCACATATTAGAGAGAACTTGCACTTTGAATCAAAACGATCATCTTTTATCAAATTTCATAATTAAATCACAAATTCTCCCCCGATCAAAAATATCAAACCCTTTGAGATTTTGGATCCCAAGTGATTTAATAAGGTTTAGAAAACATGGGAGAAAATGTGGCCTTGTTTAAATACTCTTCTTGTTTTTGGTTAAATGCTCCTCCTCAATCATGTGCATTATGTATTTGAAATCGTTTGGCACATGGAGGAAGGAGTGCTTTTAAAGGAATAAAACAGATTTGAGATTTAAATCACGATCTCTCCCCGATCAAAAATTTCAAACCTCTTGAGATTTGTGATCCCAATTGATTTAAATCATTTAGAAAATTTTGGGAAAGACGTGGCAAGATTTAATTTTGAAAATGACCGATAAGGATCAATTTAAGACATTAAAGATTGTTAGTGTCGTATGATAGTTTTAAGAGATCTTTAAGTAAAATAAAACAATTTCACAATCAAACAAGAATGTAAAAATTTCATTTTGAAAGATCTTTGAGTTTTAAAGAAAATCATACCATGACATAACATTAAATCTTTAGATCACCACTTATTTTTGTACAAACCGACTTTTTATGAAGAAATATCGTTTGAAAATATTTTATTTTAAATCACTCTCCCTCAATCGATGACCGTAGTCGTTGATTGAGTGACTTAAGTTTTGATAAAATGAAGTCCGTGATTTCCAAAATTAAGTCCAATTTATTTTCAAAACAATATTTTTCCATTTTCAAAACAATATTATTTTAAAATTGTTTAAAAATGGTATCATTCACTATTTGTCCCGCACAAAGATACGTTAGGTGGTTGAGTCGCTTTTGTTGTTGTTGTTGGAGGTTTGAAGAAAACCATCTCGATGCAATGAGACTCTTACGTTGCATTTTTCATGCCAACTCTCCATAGAGGTCAAATTTGATGATGAAGAAAACCATCTCACGATGCAAGTGAGACCTCTTACGTTGCATTTATCATGCCAACTCTCCATAGAGAGTCAAATTAAGCTCCGCTTTCTTCATTTGTCAACCCAAGATATAGTTACCCTTTCCTTTCGCATCCAATCATCTTCATTTGTGGGATCCGGATCGAACATTCTTATATACCATGTTATCCGCATACGTTAGTGAACACAAATACGATATATATGGTGGTCGACAACACCCAAACAACAATCGACTAATAAAAGTCAATTCAACATATCAATCGATCATATAAAGCATGGGAATAATGTGTTCATCAAACTCTAATCATCTAATCCTAACAATCATATCCTAGGCACCTAGTCCTTCAACGAGGTTAACATCATTTTCATTTAAGCATATAGGATAATTAGATAAGCCCGTTAGATGATATAAATTTGAAAACATTCTCCCTCAATCAATGACTCTTTTTCTTTGAAAAGTTTTAAAGCAGTCAAGTCATTGATTGAGTTTTCAAATTTATGAAAACTCGAATCGATTGATTTACAAGCAACTCATTTACCACCATTTTGTTAAAACAAATATTTTTCTCAAGAATTTTAGAAGGAAAATATTTGAGTAGGAACAAAGAGCCCTTCGACATACTTTCCTCATTTTGTTTTAGGATAAGTGCACGAAATTTTTGAAAATTGGTTTAGCGCAACACTTTCCTTCCTTGAAGAGCGGGTTGCTATCTGAAATAATAGCAAACCATAGTTTTAAGCACGGGTTACAGTCTGAAGTAACTGCAAGCCATATTTTTAGACATGTTTTGAAAAAAATATTTACACCTCCTGCTCGAACTTCATCTAAAGTCCCGTGCCATTATTGAATGACATTTCTAAGACCGTAGATGTTATCGATACCAAAAGACATGTCTTGAGAAAAACAATATTTTGGTAATTTTTCAAAATTTCTGATTTTTATGGATTTTTTTTTGTTGGTTTTATATTTTTCTATTTTCTTTTTGTTGGTTTTATATTTTGTATTTTGTTTTTGATAAATATTTACAAAGATAGAGAAATAGTTTAAGAAGATGATGATACGAGTACCGAGATAAGGAAATCGTTCAGCACTTTGTAGAAGATAGAAGTCATCATCTCTTAAACTTTCACCACCAAAGCATTCGAGGCTCTTGAATCGTCGCAAGAACTTGAGCCTTCTAAAAGTGAATCTTTGGTAGCTTCCCCCAAAACCGACAATCCTCGAAAAAAGACCATTTCCCCCAAGAAGAAGAAGTGAAGCAAACAGTCTAATTGTATGAAGCTCAAGAACCCGAAGAAGACGATAACAACGAAGTAACAAGTTAACACGGATCATTTCTGCGGTTATCAAACCCGAAATAAATGATTAAGCCCGATCACATGATCCTGTTGTGCGTCCCTCGATGTACACATTACTCTTCGAGTTTGAGCAGTTGTCTATTCGGAGAACAATATATCAACATCTTCATTTTACCAAATGCATTCCGCTTATCTTCCATATAACCAATCACCCATAATGTACACATGTACCCAACAAGAGTAGAGACAATGACATCACAAGTAACATGTTGAATCACTAATCGATCTCTCTCGGATGTCAACTCCGAATAACCGATTAAGCTCGATCATGTGAACATGTTGTGCATCCGATGTACACATATCTCTCCCGATGGTTGCGATCTCATCGAATCATCATTACATTGTGTACATGAAGCAATAACCGAAGCACTTTATCATAAATCATATAGAAGATGTCGATAAGCAATATCATCTCACGCCCAAATATTCTTCTCATATTTCTTCCCATCAAGGTCGAGATAACACATACCAAAAGTATCCAGAGACCACTTCCCCAAATGGTTGGAATAATACATCCTTCCCCAAATAGTTGGAATAATATATCCTTCCCCAAATAGTTGGAATAATACATCCTTCCCCAAATAGTTGGAATAACACACCAAAGGCTACGAGTTAAACACCGAGTTTCTCTACGGTTATGACATTTGTCTTTCCCGGATTACTTCAATAGAGAAGAAGTATTAAGTTCATCACGTGTACTCGTTGTGTGTTTAGATGTATGTCTCCTTCCCCTTGCCGGTTTTGATACCTCGTAATCAAGAACACATTATACATACCAAATATTCTTGAAATAGAGAAGAACAAAAATTAGCTCAAATGAATCTCGTGAGAATCAACTCATGTAAACTCTCTCCGACTATCTTTATCAACCCATATGTAGACAATTTGAAGTGACCACTAATGAAGAAAACCCGATATACCAAACTTGAAACCAAGTCGAATTCCCACATTTGTATCTTAAGCTTGCACTTAATGATGGAAGAACGGTGTCGAGAATTTATGCTTCAAGCAAATCTCTAAGTACTCACTACTCAAACAAAGTATGAGACATTAACACCTCTTGCGATTATCCACACCGACATCTCGTGTGACACGAGTAAAACAACGTAACTCCTAAAAGTGATAGTTAACCGTGTCTTCAACCATCCACCCCGATCGCCGGTAACTAGATAAACCAAGTCTTCAACTCAAATTCTTAAGCCCGAGCAAGTTATCAAATAAGAACACGCCTTTGTGAAAGTCAACTTCAATCTCAAATAAGTGATAAATGATTAACTCAAGTAATCAACTTGTGTCAAATGCCCAACACGTGAATAAACATACAATCGGATGTACATTGACCCACCGAATGAACCGAACAAATGATTCCTCAACATCAATGCATTCTTCCTAAAGGTATACATGTAGAGACCGATCCGAAGATTCACCAATAATGTCTTCGAGCGGATGAGGTAGTCATTTTCCTTAATGTTCATGTGGTTGATTTATAGCGCAGCACATTGAGAGGAACAATAATCCGTGAAGATTTGGCAAAGGAATACCAAAGAGCGGATCATTATTCATGAGTGCAATCCGTGAATATTTGGATAGTCATTATCAAAGAGCGGATCATTATTCATGAGTGCAACTACAATATTATGATAGTCATTATCAACGCCTTGAGAATAACTAGATTGGGTTTCTAGAAGTCCAAGTTGTACTTCTTAGATGGTGAACCAGTTGAGTCAAGAGGAACCGGAGCATGAGCTTCAGAACTGGATGATCAACATTCGTTGGAGGTTGGAAGTACTCATCAAACATATCTTGAAACAATGAATCCCAAATAATAAAAATCCCAGTTATCCTTAGTAAGTGAAGACATTAGGCGTTGGAGAGTCGATGACCATAATTCAAGCATCCATCAACATGTAGTATATTCACTTTTCCCCCTCAAAATTGCAAATGAAGTTTGCCATTTTGATTGAGCAAGTGAATAAGAATATACACCAATGAACGAGATCCACTTGAGGATTGAATGAGCATGGAAAACATGAAGCTTGTTGATGAAGAATGTCGATGAGAATGGTCATAAACATGAAGATTTCTTCTTTGAAGATAAAGCGCATCAAGCGCACACTTTTCTTTTCTTTGAGGAACGGGCCTCAAGTGTTATCTCGCAGACGCCATAATGATGAAGTACGAGGCCCGAATCGATGTGAATGACGCCATAGCGAATTGAATATCAAGGTTGAGTTACTTGAACCCGTGAGTTATGAGATATCAATCCATTTGTTATCCATACTTTAAGCCACCCATGTAGTGAAGGATCAAGTATCTCGCAATCGAGTAAGGACTACCGCACTAACATTACAAGCTTGATTGCATATATATTGGTTAGTGACATTAGTATCCAAACCCTTTGGGGTTTCACGGTCAACCTTGATTTTGCCATCGGAAAACAACTTTCCTAGTAGGTATCCACCTAAGTCCAACATCCTTAAACATTCTACCGCACGGAATCCACTTATGGCAAGGTCTAGGATTGTTGATATTCTTATGCATAGTGGAAGACTTATCGTTATTCCTAGACTCCAAAGATTTAGCAGTTGGGATCCATCTAGGTGAAGTTTTAGGTTTGTTTTGCTTCATAACATGTTGAACCTTAGCCATGTTAGTAGTCTTAGTGGATTGTACCTTAGCATGTGAATTAGGAAAATGTTTCTTATTCGAAAAGACTCGAATTTCTAGTTTCATTTTCTACATGCTTAGCATTCTTCTTCATATAACTACTCTTAGATGCAAGCCAACCCCTAGTCTTTTGAGTGTTCCTAGGTAATGGTTTACAACTACTAGCAGGCCTTGAAATCTCGTGGAATGCATCACCCTAGGTCTTGCACCTAAAATTCGCCTTTTCGAATCAGTGCCTTTTTCCTAGCTTCTTCTAGATAATAGTTCTTCCACAAGTCATTCATATCATATGAATTCGGGTTTTAATGCTTGGTTTTGACACTGCTTTTGAACTAATCCTAGAGGTGCCGGGAGTAGAAGTAGCTACTTGTTGAGGGTTAACGGAGCTAGAAGCATTATTCTTAGGTAACTCAGGTGAAGTGACTGGTTTTGACAAAACTTGTATCGCATCAACTTGGGAGGCAAGCCTTGTCTTTAAAGATTTTGTTCTTTCAGATATAAATGCAGTAGGTTGCCTAACAACGGACCGGTCTCTAGTGGGATGAGAAACTGGCTTCCCCAAGGTTGATGGTTTTGTAAACTTAGTGTTCACACTTTTCCCTACGGTTTTTCTAAGCTCATTCTTTAAGGCAACAATAGCGAAACTCTTTTCCTGAAGTTGAGCTTTGAGTTCATCAATTTTTGCTATCAAAGAGTTTGTTTGTTCCATTGACTTAGTTCTAGCTTCTTTGACAGAGTCACTTAGTTCTATGTGATGCTTTCTCAAAGACTCATTTTCCTTTAGTAATTTGGCCACACAAACCGCTAATTCATCATTTCTCATTTGAATATCATCAATAGCATTAACATCAGAATTACTTGTAACCAAATTACTTTTCACATGCATACCAGAAATATGTTTCTTCAAATTGTTGATAGTCGAGTTTTTGGCTTGAAGTCGAGCTTTTAAATCGTTTATTTCAAAAATTCACGAAATTCGTGAAATTCGGATTTTTACATGGTTTCTTAGTTTGAAAACTTTCCTCCTTTCTTTGTATTGCAATTTCAAGTGAAATGCAATGTTTTTCAAGTTTTGAGAATTTGTTTGAAAGTTCATCAAAAGCCTTTTATCAACCATATCATTTGTTTTGAAATTATTAGACTCACCTCAACCAAGGAACATTTATCAAATCATGTTCAACATTAAGATCGCTTTGTTTAGGTACATTAGCAGATGCACTATGTTGAACAGCTAAGGGTACCTCATCACATGACACCTGCTCATTTATCGGTCCGATATCCGCATCCACATCATGTGTAACAAGAGTCACCGAACCATCGGTCGTTTCAAGCTTATCTATCTCGAGCCTCAGTATTCAAGTCAACCGATCCATCATCCGGTGCTTTACCCAACTCAACACTACAATCTTTTGATTGTGCCCGACATTCATTCCCTTTCTCGATTATCGCATCTACTTCTTGTGTGTTAGAGTAATCGAACAACTGGTTACATCATTATTTGTTGTCTCGACATTCGCATTCAAGAACACCCGATTCTTCAACCGATACATTACCCAACTCATCACAACTTTCTCTCAACCGCACTGACTCTCATCCACTTTTTCATCTTTCCGAGTAACTTCCTCAATATACTTCTCCACATTATCCATGAGATGGATAAGTGTCTCTATGAACACGCTAATTTCCATTCCAAGGTGTCTCTTGAAAGACATTTCACCATGTCTTGATCATAATCATGTAAATTCCCACCGATGAATGACCAAATTGTTTGTGGATCACTTGAAGTGCAACACTAGAACTATCCTTTTGAACCTTTTCTTTATCAAGTTGTTGTTCCAATTGTTCTAAGTTCAATAGTAATGTTCCCGTTAATGTGGATAAATCTTGACGGAAAAGGGCAATACATGTTCGCTCCATTGTTATGGGTAGAAGTAACATGAGGTGAGAGTGAAGTTGTTGATAAGGTTCAATGCAACTTTCCTTTGCATGGCATTCTGTAGCATTAGCAGTGCAATTCATTCTCATTGTACTCGTAACATGAAGATCTCACATCCTCATTGATTGATTCAATCATCTTTAATCGCTCAAGATAGCATATATTATCATTGTTGTCCACAACATCATACAATTTAAGTACTTCAAATCACCGAATCGAGTGTAAGACATGATGTTGATGTATACACGGATTTTACAAGTCCGTGATTTAAACCGAGAAATAGAATCTTTCACGGATTTTACTAAAATCAAGACCAAACCGTAAGAGAGTGAGAAGTAGAATGTAGTAAAGGAACTAGAAGATGATAAGGAAGTGAAGATAAATTGGTGTTATGGTTGAGTTTGTGATATTCCCTAATTCTTTATATATACCCCCGCTTCGCGGATCGAACGGAATAGAAAAATTAGGTTTGAAAACACGGGTTTTGTATGTTAGGTTTAGAGACAAATCGCAGAATTGACAAATCGCTAGACACAAATCGCTTATACAACTCGCTTAGACAAATCGCTATAGAAAGTAGACAAACTCGACAAATCGCTTAAGTTGACAAATCGCTTAAGTTGACAAATCGCTTAGAACACAACTCGCTACAAATCGCGCTAAAGTGACAAATCGCTTAGCGACAAATCGCTAGTACAACTCGACAAATCGCTTAAAGTAACAACTCGCTAATGGACAAGTCGCTAGACAAATCGCTAATATACAACTCGCTCGAATAAGCAAGCTCGCCAAGAAATGCTTCAAGTCGCTCAACAGAAACAACTCGCTTCAATAAGCAATCGCATGAAGAAAAATCTCAACTCGCTAGGAATAAATATTCAAAAACACCACTTTTCAATCCAAAACAACCCAACCACGATGATTCAAGCCTTCCAAATCAAAACCTAAACACTTATAATGATTCTAAACACAAAAGTACAATCAAAATCCAAACTTTAACACTAGAAATGATCCAAATGATGCAAACTACTCTAAACTCATTCAAACCCAAAAACCTTGTGAAAACCACTAGAAATCCAAGAACAAGAAAGATGAGTGATCAAACCATGGCTCTTGATACCAATTGTTAGATATTGGTTTTCATAAACACATAACATAACAATATATGGGATCGAATTTCTAGATAGAGTTTTGAGTGAGAGAGAAGAAAGTCCTCCTTGGAGTGGAAGATGGGAGCCTTTCTAGAGAGAAACAAAAAAACCAAAGAAGGTTAGATTGAGTGAAGGTCCAACCTCTACCTTGGGAGGTAGAGGTATTTATAGTTACATACTACACGCCCTCCTTCGGACATAACAAACTGGATCGTGCATATACATAGGTAAAGACCCGTCCTTCCTCCACGGTGTTACTTATCGAGTCATTGATGCACTAATCATGATTTCTTTAGAGATGAATGTGTTGAGTGAGCATGCGGCTATGGATTGACCGCTTAATCGAGCAATTGCAAGCGTCGGGCGAACTCGATACAACAGTTAGCAATAAAACACACTAAAGTGTCTTTGATCACTTTCATTGAATTGAGGTACACGCCCACGGTTCCCGTTGATCGATTACACGCATCGCCTGTGATCGTAAGATTCCAAGAATTTCCTTGACAGGTTTCGCAATGCTCTAGCCGTTCTCAAACCGAACGCCTCAAAGAAGACAACACGGAGTGAGTGAACCAATGAATAGAGATTCACCGATTGATGAAAAGAGATTTGAAAAACAATCGGTATTGGTCAATAGAAATTGTTTTTGCAATACAACGAAGGTTTTAATGAACATCTATTATCAATCATAAACAACTTTTGATTTGAAAATTTTGTACACGGTCGATGTGCTAATGAAAAAGTTTATAAGCACAACGACCGCTTTTTCAAAGGAATCCGTCAATCCATAACTCGAACCGTGATTGATTCAAAGATTGAATCGCCCATTGTTTCTTTTCGGTTGTCACATGGTTGATCTATTGAATAGATCTCACATGCCACCTACCGAGAGCTTGTTTGATGTTGGCTCGAGGCTTTCCATCTTCATTGTGAATATGATTACATATCACTCGGATGTTCGGCAAAACCACAAGGATAATGCGTGGGACTCAAGATATAATCTCTTTTCCACATTGTGTGAAACAGAGTCTTCATTGAAAGTGTCCTAATGAGATTTATTGATGATCTCGTGGCTCGGACTCAATTTGTGCATATTTTGGTTCCTATTTCGGAGACTAGGAGAGGTCTCCTTCTTCAATATCAACAATCTCTAGAGAGAGTCTAGTGTTGGTTCCTATTTCGAGACTAGTGTTGGTTCCCGTGAGAATGAAACAAGCCCTTTAAGAGGAACTTGAGTGGATTGGGAAGTTGAAGTGCAAGCGTCCTTTGGGTCCATGACGCCTTGTCTTCAATACCGATGTTACCATGGTAACCATTAGTAGCATAAGAATTGAACCCGTATCCGCCCTAAGGTTGAAAAAATGGAGGGCTATTTCTTTTACCCTTTTACATTCAATTATTTTTCATTCTTCAACCCCTTCGATGCTTACCGAGATTTCATTACTAGAACCTTGTTAGGTTTATTCCATTACTAGCTCGCCTCGGTCTACACTCTTCCCATACCTCACTTTTCTCCTTTTTCCATCATACCTAAGGACTTCTACACTATCTAGTGGATTGTCCTGGGTAGATCCCTCCGTTACAGCGGATCATGGGAACAAATACCTAACCTTATCATCCTTATATCACCATACATAAAGTAAAGTTGGTCGGTCTATTTGGTATTGTTCATCCGCCATTGGAACCAATTGAAAACCATTTGAAAATCAATCCGGATACTTGTGATGTATTATCAAAGCATTTTGTACCGAATTATTTTTGATATTTTTAGAAAAGAGCTCCCCTCAACATGTGCTTCATGTATTTGAAATCTTTTGGCACACGGAGGCAAGAGGAAGAATTAACTTTTTGATTTCTAATTTCTAAAGATATCAACATTACTTCCTGATCAAAACAATTAGATAAAGCATATTAGGGAAGGATGAGGTTTTCATAAGCTTGCCCCCTCAATATGTGCCTCAGAGATTTAAATTGATTTTGAAAGCTTTTAAGGAGAATTGTGACTTGATTATGAAAACGTTTTGACCGATAAGGATCGTATTTTAGATTTTAAACTCCATTCTTAAACATGCATGATTGTCTTTAGAAAACATAATATTAGCAAAGGTTTTGAGTTAACGAAGTAAAGCATAATTTCTTTTGATTATTTTTCACCAATAAACCTTGCTCGATTACATCCCAATTGTTTGAAAAATAATCCTTTTAAATTGAATAAAATCATTCTCCCCTTAATCAATGACATATGTTGTTGATTAAGATATAGAGATTTTGACATGAGAAAAGCACAAATGATTTACACGAGTAGTGGAGTACAAGGAATTTTCAAAACAATTAAGTTTTCAAAAGATTACAAACCTTTGTTTTAAGAATCGAGCATTAGATTTGAAAAATAAGATAAAGCTTGGCTCGTTTTTGCTTTTAAAACCGGTTACTTATGCGAAATGACAATAAACCACCATTTTCTCCGCCTCATTTTTTTTTTTTTTTTTTAAACAAAAGCTATATGCATTCAAAGAACATCCAAAACCCGTGACATTCTTTGAATGTCAAGACAAAGTCCGTAGATGATATCGAATAAGGAAAAACATGACATAATAACAATATTTTGGAATTTTCAAGATTTTCTAATTTTATGGATTTTTGAAAATTTTATATTTTATATTTTCTTTTAATGGTTTTTCAAGTTTTGTATTTTGCTTTTGAATAAATATATACAAGAGATAGATGAATAAAGACCTTTACTCCTCGCTTTCCTCTTGAAGGCGCTTGAGTGTTTCCGGTTATAAACTCTTTAGTCCAAGACGTGGGAGGATAAACTCAAAACATTCTCTAGGAAGAGCTTTGGTGAAGATGTCTAATTGGTATTCACCCTCACAAAGTAGAGTTCCACCACACCTTTTTCCACTTGTTCCCCGATGAAATGATGTCGAATGTCGATATGCTTTGCTCTTGAGTGTTGAACGTTGTTGCATGAGAGAGCAATGGCACTTTATTATCATAGTACGAGAGGATTTTGTTGAATTCAAAGTCATAGTCGATTAATTGAGATCTCATCCATAGGATTTGAGCACAACAAGATGACATGGCTATGTATTCACCTCTATAGAGGAAATAGAAGTACTCATTTGCTTCTTTGACGACCACTCACAAGCTTATCACCCAAAACCGAGCACCTCCGACGTACTTGATGAGTATCTTGACACCTGCGCATGATCGCATACGC
Organism: Chrysanthemum lavandulifolium; assembly: GCA_022545495.1. NCBI lineage: Eukaryota > Viridiplantae > Streptophyta > Magnoliopsida > Asterales > Asteraceae > Chrysanthemum > Chrysanthemum lavandulifolium. The sequence goes on from CM040238.1 coordinate 200,259,669, forward strand.
ATATGTCGTTAGTGACATACCGGTGTCCTTTGGGTACCAAAGTCCCATGTTGATGGTTCCTTAGAGGTACCGAAGACCCGCTTAACCGCTTCAAGATGATTTTGGTAGGCTTAGCCCGGTATCTAGCACACATGCATACAACGAATGAATATCGGGTCCATCGGCCGTGAGGTACATCGTGATCCGATCATGCTACGATATTTCGTTTGGTCTACCATGATCCCCGAGTGGTCCTCATCCGATTTAGTATGCTCAATCATGGAGTGTCAACAGGTCACTAGAATCAAATCCAAATTTCTTTAAAATCTCATTTGCATATTTAGATTGATTTATAAAGATGCCTCCGGACTTTGTGAAATTTGTAATCCCAAGAAAAGACATTTGTCCCATCATTGACATTTCAAATTTAGAACCCATTTCATTTGAAAATGGTCACACTCATTGGGGTCATCGAGGCAAAGATGATATCATCAACATAAATTTGAACATAAATTAGGTGTTTGCGACTTCACGGTGAACAATGTTGGATCAACTACTCCTTTGTCAAGTCGGTAGATAGAAGAAACTTTGATAACGTATTATACCATGCCCTTGGAGCTTGCTTTAAACCGTAAAGAGCCTTCTTCAAACGATAAACGTGAGTAGGATGCTCGGATTCACAAAGCCTTCAGTTGGTCGACGTGGACGACTTCTTTAAGATCTCCGCTCGAAATGCCATCTTTACATCCATCCGATAGACTACCATGTTCTTACTTGCAAGATTAGCCAAGAAGATTACGATTGCCTCGATTCGAGCAACATGAGCAAATGATTCTTCAAAGTCAATGCCCTCCTCCCGATGATATCCTTTTGCAACCAATCTAGCCTTATTATTTAAAACATCGCCATGCTCATCAAGCTTCACTTTGAAGATCCACTTAAGTGCAATGATCATTGCACAACTGGAGCAGTACTAATTCCCATACATCAAGTCGATCAAACTCATGAATTTCTTCTTGCATAGCATTGAACCAAATTGCCTTCATTCATGGCGCTTCGACATCTTTGGTTCGACCTTAGAGTACGGAGTTGAAGAAGCACCATAAGGCATCGGTTGCAAGTTGTTTTCTTGTTGATACAGACGAGAGGGTTTCCAATATGTTGTCCAATGGATGATCATGAGTCCATTTCCTTAGATGTTCATGTGGTTGTTGTTGAGGAACCAAGTAGGCGAGTCGATTTCTCCCGATGAAGATGGTTCTAAGGATGATTCAGAGAAAATATATTTTCAAACAGAGCATCTTCGGGGAGTAGCAAAGGGATTATCTCCATCATTGATACCGAAACATTTCCATGATGTACACTAGATGATTGATGATTAGTTGATGAGACAGAGTGATCGTGAGCGCTTCTTGACTTAATGATATTGAGATCAAGGATCAACTTCATTCACTTGGATATGCACAACCTCATTGTAGGAATTGACATATCATTAGCACTTGGCTCATAATGTTCATCAAAGATAGGATCAAACAATTTTCTTAAATCATCTTCGATGGAGGTACATAGGAGTCTTTGGGAGGATTTGGTATAAGGGATGAACCAATTGGACTGCTTTTGAAGTGCGGTCCGGCTGGATTGTCCAGAGCGGTTTGACCGGTCGACTCATCAAACGTAACGTGAATTGTTTCCATGATATTTCGGGTTCTCTTGTTGTAGATTCGGTATCCCTTTATTTGGTACATACCCTACAAATACTCCAATGTCCGCTTTAGCTTTAAGTTTGCCTAAGTCTTGGCCCTCATTAGTTGGATAACACATTGCACCAAACACACGAAGGAATGAGATTAGGTTTTCTGTTGTGGACAAGTTCATATGGAGTTTTCCATGAGCAGTTTGAATCGGGGATCGATTTTGTGTGTAGCATGCGAAGGCAATAGCTTCACCGGAGAAACATTGGAACCTTTGAGTAAATCGGCATTGTTCTAGCGGCTTCCTCAAGAGTTCGATTTCATCTTTCAACTATACCGCTCGTTGAGGAGTTCGTGGAACACTTCTTTGATGGTCGATTCCAATACTTTCATAAAATTCACTAAGTTGTTTGTTAACAAACTCGCCCATTGTCTGCTCGGATAATTCTAACTGTTTTGTTAAGTCGAACTCGCAATGTTTGATGAGTTTGATGATGATTTGAGTTTCATCCTTTGTCCTTAAGAACTTGACCTGTGTGAATCTAGAGTAATCATCAACCACAACTAACACATATTTCTTCCCAAAGATATTCGCACTCTCATTGGTCCACATAAATCCATGTGAATTGTATGAAGAACTTCAGAATTGAGTTTGTAGGTTTGGGTTTATGGGCATACTTCTTGCTTTTTCCCAATTGGCATCTCAACAAAGATGATCCTTTTCATACTTCCGCCTAGGTAAACCTACAACTAAGTCTTTTCGGAGAGATCATTGATGGTGCCGAAGTTCAAGTGATTGAGACGACGATGCCATAACCATGACTTTGTTTTCAAGCCTTTGACAACAAGCAAATTGGAGAAGACTTCATCATATCTTCGATAGAGATGGTGTATAGATTTGAACCACGTGTTCCTCTTAAAAGTTCCTTACCATCAAGTTCTCTAACGAAACAAGTATGTTTTCCAAGGCTACTTCTAGATCGAATCACGAAATTGACCAACAGAGAATGATTATGACCAAGACCTTCCACATAGTATACTACGGAGATAACACTATCACCAACATCATAATCTCCATAACCCATAATTGCACGAAATGATCATTCCCGAATCTAAGCGTCGATGAATTAGCTCACGAAGTTCATGAGCATGACCGGTCTCCAAATATATGCTTGGAACAACTGAGTCCAGTACCACAGAATGATTTGAACGATCCGCAGTTGAACATGCATAAGAATGGATAATCGGATAATTGGGATCCCATGCAAGAATGGGTTCCATTTGGTTAGTAACAACGATTGGAACACCCACATCGAAATGGAAACATTCATATCGTAAATAGAGGCAATGGAATCATCAAGAATAGATGCAATCTTGGTATCCATATTTGACCTATTCAAAGTATGTTCACTTTTAAAGGAATGGTTCTTCCAAGAGGCATCCATTTTCTAGTGGGCATTGTCTTAGCATATTGAGGATGGGATCGATTAGCCTTTTGACCAAACGGTATCCATCTATATCCTATCTTACTAAATGTTCTTCCCGGGTTTCCACTTTTTCTAACTTTCTTTCGTTTATGCCTTTTAGCCTTCTTAGCATGATTTTTAGCATTAACAATATTAATGGACAATTGACACAGATCGTGCAAAACATTCATACCACATTCATGATTAGCAATGAATTCACGCAGACATCATTACATGGTTTGCGAGATAGTATCGAATTGAATTAACTACAAGACGCCTATGGCTAATACTAGAATCAACACGATTCGCTTTATTCAACTCAAACTTAAAGTTCCTAGGTTGGTCTTCACTCTTTTCCAAAGGTGCATTCTTAGCTTGCGAGGTCCTATCTTGCTTGGTATTGTCCGGAGGCTTCACCCGCTTGCTTTAATGTCACCGATTACTCTGTAGAGGGAATTATAGGAACATTAGTTGGTTGATCTACTTTTGCATTCTGAACTAGATGTGCAAGGATCCGAACTTCTCGAAGGCACATTAGTGTTCACTTTTTTAAAACTGGGTATGGAATGGTTTGACTGCTTGGCATTAGGCATAGAACAAGGCATTACAGCTTTACCTTTTGCACCTAAGGATTTAGGACATGTTGCAATTAAGCATTCTAGCAGTTCCTGAGATCGTTTGGCCCGAATGCACGCATAAACCTAATTTCTCTATCAAGAGGCTTATTTAGGTAATCCTCCTCCACAATCTCACGGAGACATTCTAGACTATCCTTAAGGTGAGCACGTGAGTTATGAACACACGGTTCATTATTTCTAAGATGAGGAGGAATGTATCTAATAATACAGAATATTTGCAATCAGAGGATGACTTTGAGCGACATTCTCATTAAACACAAGTGGCGCTTCCCTTTTCCCGACTCCTCGATTCTCAATTTCCTTTGTAAAGAGGTTATTTTTCGTTGTTTTTGTCACGAGTGACTTTAATTGAATCATATAACTCTTTAAAATGACGTTTAACCTTTTCATTTTCTCGCTAGAAAACTCTCATTTTCCTTTGTAATGCATTTACTAAGTTTTGAAGATGAAACGTTTGAGAATCGAGAATCTAAAGAAGGAGGCATTTGGGAGCCACCACATTGTTCTTTTCACCATTTAATTGAGAAATTTGGGCTTTCAATTTTACGATCGTGCAACACCGAGCTTGAATCTGCTCGTCACGTTTATGTATCTCGAAAAACCGCATCAAACTCGAGCATCCGAAGATGTATTTATATTTGAGGTTTGACATTTTCTTTAAGATGTTGATATTTTAGTTGTAAATTAAAATGATCAACTTCTAGTTTAGAAAATGTTTTACCAAATTGTCGTGATCATCCGGATCAATTTTATCATTTAGTTTAGAATCGGTTTTTCAAGCTCAATGACATGATCATGGGAGACTTTCGAGCAATAGATAATTCATGAAATTGAGAAGCATTAATGGAACAATTTGTAGCGATGAAAACACATCTTGAGCAATACATTCTGTAAATCGATTCTCATTCACGATGCAAATTCTTCCTCTCAATCTCATTATATTTTAATTCTCGCTCATAGTCACTAACCTCCACTATCATTGCATCAAATTCCTTTTCTATTTCTTTAATATCCGAGTCCATCCCTTTTAAGACTCTCAAATTGATCTTTTAGTTGTTTAAAGAAAGGCATGACCTCATTAAATAGCATTCTTTAGTTTGCTCAAACCCCTTTCCCCTCGCTTATCCCAAGGGTGTGATCCTTTTCTTACATGTTTTCTCAAAATCAACAAATAATTGAAAGATGACATATTGACCGATCAAGGTCTTGCTTTTAGTGGAAATAGTTCTAGGGACTAGATGCATTGGTGTATTAGAGGATACACGGTGGTCGAGGGCATTTTCCTAAGAGGGGTTTGTTACAACAAGATTCTCTCGCTTTTGCTTATCTAAATCCTTTTCCGAACACTTGCTCGGGCGTTAACAATGTTTGAGGCTTAAACTTATTCAAGGAAATCCAATTTTTCTTTTTGTAATCATGGGGTTTTATGCGTTATGTTCTTCTCCTTACAAATTGGATTTTCTAGGTTCTTATTCATTTTCTTCCTAGATGCATCATCTAATTCTCTATCTTCCTCAAGACACTCGGGCGACTAGGTTTCGTCTAGGCTTAAGGATTTCATTGCCATCACAAATTACCTTATGAGCGGTTTTAGCCCTTTGATGACCTCTCGATTCGGTTCCTCAACAAGGGAGTGCTATGCTTATCGCTAAGACTTTATGCTTAGTGATCAAGTGAAGCGATCTGAATGGTGTTCCCTTGTACGCATAACTTATTTTCAAGCTTATTTTTCAAAGTTTTAGATTGGAAAAATCATTCAAAAGTTTTGATTCCTTAGCATTGAATTCTTGCTAAGCATTTTCACATTTTTTGAAGTTCTTGTTTTTGCTTACCGCTTTAGAAAGCTTTTCTTGTGAGGAGTTTAACTCTTGTTTTAATACTTCTTCTAAAACTACTTTTTCGAATAATTGTGCGCATTTGGTCATCCATTTCCGCTCACTCCGTGTGGTTAACTCAAACTTAGCACGCTGTTCATAGATAGCAACTTGTTCTTTATAGACATTCGGCCGTAGATAACGAATCATTAGAGTGCATGCGGTGTATTCATCAAAGACATAGTCATTATTGATCGTGGAAGATGCATCGCTTGATACAATCTCACTTTCACCTTGTTTCACATATTGATCATATGGGACAATATTGCTATTACCCTCATTATCAATATCTCGATTCATAAGTCTCAAGAGATTGTACTTCATTATGCATCTTTCGCTCATCAACATCATCATATAGTTTTAATACCTCGAGATGATTGATTCTTTAGATGGACCAGCTTTTGTGATGTTGAGACCTTAGGAGAGACCATTGGAGAAATGCTAGCCATGAAAATTGTTTGTGCGATGGGTTCATCATCAACGCCGTAGTCGTATGCATCACGATCCACGACTTGGAAGGCATTCGATGATTGTTACCTAACTCTGAATTGGTCGCTCATCAACATCGACATCATAAGTTCGGCATTTCCTCGGCAAGAAACAGTTCCTCTTCATCCAAGATCGCTCCATTATCTTGAGCTTGAACCAAGAACATCTTTTCTCTCAAGTATTACGCATTACGAGGACGTTTGGTGATTTGCAGTTCCTTGCAATATGTCACTCACCTCCACGCTTGTAGCACTTAACCGGCTTTGCTTGTCCCATATTTCCATTCCTTCCCTATTCGATTTGCCACATAACCTCTACCACCTCCACCTCTTCCTTGTTCGAACCGCTTTCTTGAATCGGGCCGCACCACAACCTTCCCATCTCTCGGCGGTGGCTTGATTGTGTGGATTGGATGCTGTTCGAGGTTGTTGTTGGTGTGTGGGAGAGAGTTCATGTTTTGACTAATCATGAGAGCCGCTTGATTAATGAAGTTTCCTCGCTTGTGATCCGTAAAACCGTCAAGTTTTCTCACGCAAGTCGACCACTGTGAATGGCCAACCGTAAGAAACTTAAAACAACTTAAGCACGAATGCAATGAAGATCCGAGAGTATAGGGTTTCCCGGTCGTTATGTCCCAAATGAGCTATGCAATGGATCACCCTACGAATAGTGATCGAGAAATTTGAACGGAAAAAGGATTTGGAATTATTATAACTACGGAAAAGGACATAAACTACAAGGGCTTAAATGCAAATTAAAGAAAGTTAAAAGATAAAAATATTAAATAAACGCTATCACTATTTTTAAAATTGATGAACGTTTAAAACTTAAAACTTAAAACTTACGTTTAAATAAAATTACGTAAACGTACAAAAATAAAAAGTGAGATCTAAGGAATAAAAATCCTAAAAATATGAAAATGACATTTTTACAAACCTAATGATAAAAGAAAATTTATAGAAAAAGAAAATTATTTTTATAACTAATTATCTAATTATTATTAATTAAAAACTATTTTTAACTATTTAATAAAAGCCTAAAATACAAGAAATTAGGAAATAAAGCTAGAAAAATAAAATTAAGACTTAGAAAATCTAAAATAACAAAATAGAAATTTCAATACTATTTTTATATTTTTCCGATTATTTTGGATTTTCTAGGAATTAAAAATTATTAAAACTAATTAAATTATTTAAAAATACAAATCTAACTAAGAAAAATCTAGAAAAATATTTTTTGGCTTTTTTATTTATCTTAACTTAAGAAAAATGAAAATTATTTTTTGAACCTTTCTCGAATTATTTGTATTTAAAGCTAATTAAAAGTGCTAAAAAGTAATTAAAATGCGAAAAATAGCAAACCAACTTGGAAAAATCTGAAAATTTCAGGAAAACTCTAAAATAATATTAGGAAGCTAGGAAAATGTAAAACAGGTGGTTGTGTGTAAGATTATGGGCCCGATGTGTCAAGTGCTTAATAATAAGCACTTGGATAAGCCAAATGATCAAAACAAGCCACCAACGATTCTGAAGTCCTAATATGCTATAATAACCTAAATGCAACTAAAAACAACAAGCCATAGCCACTGAATTGCAAGATTAACAGATTTGATATTTTTGAGTTTATAATCTAAAAGCAGATTTGGGACAAACTTTGGGCTTAAGCACAAGCTTCTAGATAAGTCGAATTGAAAAATAAAAGCGGGACTTAATCTAGACCGGTTAGCTATCTGAAATCCACAATGAGACTTGACAAGCTCAAATGAGCTTGTTGCAAGCTCTGCAAAATCTGTGCACACTCAGGTTAATCTTGAGTGTGTATGTGCAATTCCTACCATTTTGGCAAGCACTTTTGAGCTTTATAAAATTTCACAAAATTATACAAAATGCTAACAAGAAATTAGACCAACAGGAGATTTTAAACAACAAGTTTCACCAAGTTTGGCTCAGAATCAAACAATGAAAATCCTCCTAGTTAGTCGAAACAAGGTTTTCTAGTTTTGACTTTTTATGATTTGGTATTTTGACCAAATTGAACTTTGCAACAGATTTTAAGTACTAAGATTGATGTTATATGAAGAAATGGAACCTCTGCAAGCTTTGTCTCTCTATTCTAAACACAAATCAAGTTCTTGTTTTGCAAAAGATCCAACAGATAGGCCTATAAGATGCTTAGATGAGAATTTTGACTTTAAAGGTTTTCAATCACAAATAAATGACTCAAATGAGTATAATAGGACTTAACAAGCATGAACCAACAGCTTATCAACTCATGAGCACACCTCTAGTACAATGTAACAAGTCGATCCAAACACCCCTTATCACCACCGATTTGCAAACAAAACTAGGCTAAACATCGATTGCTTATAATTGATGATCAAACCGAGTCTATAAATCCTAAATACACTAATTAAACAAGATTTAACTGCTTTTAACTACAAATTAAGATGATGCAAATACACCTTGGAAATTACTTACAAAAGTCCTTAGCCACTATGGCTTGCACAAACACCCAATGAACCTCTAACCTATTTTATCCAACCCAAATAACTATAACTCAAATTGATTCCACTCTGCATCACCCATTAACCATTTCCATTGCAATTTGACCAGTTTGACTTTTTGTTGACCAAGAACCAAAAATGCTTGAAACTGAAATGTGAGCTTGTGAAAAGCTATAACAAGCTTAAACAAGCTTATTTGAACATGGAAAGAGATTATTTGAAGCTTGTATGTAGAAAATAGAAACTGAAATTTTCAACAGTAGCTTGAAAATTTGAAACTTAAATAAACTTTGAAATTGAAGTTTAAACTAGATTACACAGATGAAAATACTTGAGTTCAACACTTAGGAACAAATTATTACAGCTTTTGAATTAAACTAAGACATAAAATAGAAAAACGACATAATAGAAATTTTAAACTAAAAATCTACTACTCTTCTTTCCTCTCTTTGCTTTCTTTTATATTCCAATCTTCTTCTCTATCCACTCTGAATGTTTCCCACTTGTTTCTCAGCCATTGGATTGGTAAAATTGATCTTGGCCCTTGAATGAGATTTTGGCGCAAAACTCTTATCGCCGATTGGGGTTGAGTGAAGAGGGGAGGCATTAAATGATCCTTGGAAGTTAGTTGAGGTGGGGGGACATGGTTGAGTGGAGTTGAGGAGGGGGGATGGGGATTGTGTGTTGCAGGCAAAGCAGTTGGAGGGGGTGGACTTTGGCGCGTTTGCTTCTTTTGACCAGAGTTTGACCAAGGGGTTAATAACACAAGGGGGTCCAAAATGTATTATGACAGGGGGTCCAAAGCTGTTTTGACCAGGCCAAAAGGAGATAAAGGGGTTAATAATCAAGGGCCTTTGTGTAAATTACGAAAATTGAGGACTTGAGCGCCAATTCAACAAAGATGTTTCAAGGGACCAAAGTGACAATCTCAAAAGTACAAGGACCAAACTTGCCATTTTCCAATTTCAGGGGCCATTTTGCCAAATTTCAAAGTTGGAGGACCAAACTTGTAATTTTCTCAAACTTTTATATTTTTCACCAAAGGACTAATTTTGACAAGTTATGATTTAAAAAGGACTTTTGGTGATTTTTCTTTGAAATTAGGACTCGTGGACTATTTTTGACAATTTTAGAAACTTGGGGACTCGAAATCGCCAATTATGCAAACTTTGCTCATTTTTCATCTGTTTTAAACATTTTGCATCCGAAACATATAAAATGCAATTTTGGAATATTTTCAAGATTTTGATGCATTTCGAGCATTTTAGACGCTTTGCGCTCAGATTGACCAAAAATGATGAGTATTTACACACTCATCAATCCCCACACTAAACTATTGCTAGTCCCTAGCAATCTTTTGAGAAAAACTTAATGGATTTGAATCTCTTTACCAAAAGCCATTACTTCGAGTAGCCAAATGTTTCGGTTCAAGTAAGAACCTTGGTACATCGATAACCATGTGATTTTGAGCAAACCACCGACTTTCAACGGATTTGATTTTGTCTTTACCGAAGCCGTTTGCTCGGACTAGCCAACTCTTAGATAAATTATCAATATTATCTTTGGTGAGTGATTACCAATTATGGTTTTTCCATCGCCTTTACCACAAGCCATAAACTTGCATGGCTAGCCAACTCTTCACTTTTTAGGATATGGTGAAATGAATACCATACAATTTTGGGCAAATTGCAAGTCACAACGGATTTGAGATATCTTTACCAAGAGCCGTTTGCTCTGGATTAGCCAATCCTTTAGTTTATTAGACAAGGCGGATCGATAACCAATTGAGTAAGTGCAAAACACTTACTCCAAAAAAATTTTGGCCAAAAACGGGAATTAGGTGGATAATACATATTAAAATTCGTGAGAATTCCCCCACACTTAGAAATGAATATTGCCCTCAATATTCAAAGTACTGCATGGTTATGCCGAAACCGAGAACGTAAAAGGGAAATACTACGCCATTATTTAGAAAGTTTTTTTTTTTTTTTTTTTTTTTTTTTTAGGAAAATTGTATATATATAACATGTGGGGCAACTCCCCACACTAGGGTGGTACACACGGGTGAAAACCCATGTTTAGCTCTTGTTTTTGATTACCGAGTCGCTAGCTTGACTCGACCCGAATTAATTTGTTCATGGGGAAGCAAAGTGGAAGAAACAATCTCCATCGGACTTTCATTCGTGATGTTTGGACAAACATTTGAAGCACGTGAAAGTTCCACACCGATGAGATATACATAGAACCGCTCAAAAATGATAAATAAAATGCCGGGGTCAAAGATAGTGTCTTCATTCCGAAGGAGTGAAGATGAAGAGAATCACAAGATATTTGAGGAAAGGAAGAAAGATTTTGATAACAATCAAGATCCATTCTTCATCCTCAAATGCGACATATCGGGAGGAAGGGTGAAGGTAGTATCATTGATAAGCAAACTCATACGATAGAGTACACCTTCCTCCGAGCTAATATCATCCTCAAGATCAAAATAGAAATGATCATGTTCCGAGGAGATATATCATGAGAGAGTTCACGGAGAACTCTTTATGAAAAGAATCATTCACATGAGGTGAAATTGTGAACTCTTGTTCCATTGTGGGCTCATCACTATCCTCAATCGAGTATCAAAGAGTGGATTCTCGAAATTAGAGTGAATTCAGTCGAATTCAAATAGAGGATTGGTGAAAGTAGCTTTGAATGTTTCGGGAACAAAGTGATCAACATTCTCTATTGAATTTGTTGGGATAAGAAGTGAGTGAACGATCATTATAAGTGAGACTTTCGGTCTCCCCGGATCGGCTTCAAATCAAAGAGTGGATTGATGTGAGTGAGTTCATCGGTGAACTCCTCAAGAAGATGATCGACATCGATTGTGGAAGTGATGCCTCAACATACTCGATGTTTCCAAAGGAAGCACAATCTTCGCTACAATTGGAGAAAGTTTCAAAATGATCATTTGAACACTCAATAGGAAAGAGAATCACACATATGATCAAAGTTCCTGTGACTCTCTCGGGATTGGGACAAGGTTCTCAACACTAGACTTTATGAATTCGTCCGATTCCTTTTCGTGAACAGTGTCAAGATGCTCGTCCCCATGTTCGTGAGAGTGAGTGGGAGCTTGGTGTGATAGCAGTTGTTTGAGATGGAGTCTCAACTTTGGAATATCAACCGATCGAGAGAGTTGAGAAATATCATCTCTAAAAGGATAAAACTCTCCTCGTCATCATCATAAAGAGTCGCCTTTAAGAAATTGGGAACGCCTAAGAGCGCATGCTCTAGGACTAATAATTCTTCCCTAGATTGGCGGGCCTCTCGTTCTTGACTAGCAATTCTCCCATGGTTTTCTCACCACTCACTTGATTCTTAAAGTCTTGAATCATATCATCAAGTGTTTTCATTGCGGTTTCAAAATCACGGAGATTTCTTGAGACAACGGCTCGGTGGAGTTTGAACCGTATGGTGCTGGAGGTTGGAAATTTTCAAACATGTAAGAGTCATGATTGTTACAAGGAACTGGGTTCCCTATTTGACAATCGAGTGAGTGGGACCTCACAGTACTCACAACAAGAAACTGCTGAGTCCGGACCGTGAATCATATGGATTTTGGTTATGTGACAACCCGTATTTTGGTCATTTCTCGACGTTCATGTCTCATTATTTCAACATTTATAGTAAACTTGGTTTACTTGTTTCAAATTGCGTAACCTTGAAGGTTTAGCGGCGAATTCATGATCATGACATCACGTACATTTCATATGGACTATGATTAGTCTACATTCCATTGACATCATGTGCATCTCATTAGTACATTCACGACATTTCATTTCACCTTCAACGCGTAATTTTATATTTAATAAACTTTATCGCGTGAGTTATTATTTTAAATATTTAATCCATTACTTTCAAAAATGATCCGAGGTATTTTTAAACTTACATTTAGTTCATAAAAACTATATTTTAGTTTTACTAGTGTTTAAAATTTATTTGGTACATAAATCGTTAAAGTTTAATTATTACGACGTTTTCTTAAAATTATACGATAATTATTTTATCACTCAATTTTCACAAGGAAAGTATTTTTACAATTTTATCATCTCAATACATTCTATGTTGAGCTATTAAAACTCACTTGTACCAAAATTTCCATTTATCCTACAAGTTACAAAATTACTACAAACTTACTTACAATTTCTTACACTTTCTTTACAATATATATATACAAGTACAAAAAAATAAAATAATAATATCTTAGTATTTCCTGGCGACCAAGGGGAAGGTGTCATAAATGTGGCATGGTTGGATTGTTAAAAACTTTACACAAACATAAAAGTCTACTTGAATTATCACTCATTTCATTCACTTCACATATTTCTTCAAGTGTTAACAAAATTCTCTCCTTTGTTCTTGCTCCATAAAACCGCCACAAGAGGGTTTCACCAAGGATCAAAGTTTTTTTATCAAGTTCAAGCACAAGTGTTTACAATCTAGTTATATCCTTTATATGGTTTTGAAATAAAACCAAGGATATTTAAGTTTAATCCTTGTTACTTTCACCTCATCACTTTCACTAGTAAGCTTGTTTTATCATTTCATGTTTCCTTTTCATTTCATATGTTTCTTTTCATTTTGGAGATAGTGTGCATGATATGTGATTTATACCATTTTACATGATTTAATGAGTTATATATATACATATTGGTCATCCTATAATTATTCCATGGTATTCTTTGGTCTTGATGGTGATTAGGAACCCATGACACCCTAAGAAGGTGTATGGTAGGATTAGATTAGTTTTGGAGTTGATTTGAAGGGATTAGAATAGGTTTTGTCCGAGAAAAACTATTTTCAATACGTATTAAAAGGTTCTGTCCTTGTTTCAATTTCTGGAAAACCTACTGTTGATGCGAAACTTTGGCCTTGATATTTAGAAAATATACTTTAAAACGAATCCGCGGCCTTTTGAGCGGATAAAAGCGGACTTATAACGAAGAAGTTATGGATTTTTAAAGTTTGACGATTTAAACGTATTATTTTCGAAAATTCAGCATGCGTTTTTAGTTTGTTCGGGTCAAAAATGAGCCTTAAGCTTCACAAATTATTTCGACTTGTCAAAATATATTAGTTTACTTGATACGAAGCTAAGGACGTATATATCGTGAAAGCGGATTTAAACGACAAAGATATGCACGTTTTTATAAAGTTGCCGTAACTATTATTTTCTCTAAAACTATATTATTCTTACGATACAAGTATTTCATTAGTCATAACGACCATGTTTGCGCGGTTTTAACCATGATGTGAAACTTTTAGAACGAAATGTCTTCTAGTAAAATCAAGTTCATCGGCCATATTTTTCAAAACAAAAAGCCGTTTGTAAAGCGGAGTTATAGTAAATTAATTACGGATGTTCAAGCTTGGCGAAACTCATTTTCGCACACAATTAGCAAAACCACCATCTTTAGCCCTTGATATCTTTATGATCGAGACCTTTTGGACGAAAACTCTGAATCGAAACTTTTAGATATCGATACAAACTTTCCAAAACCGTCGAGTTCGTTTTCTAACGATCGACGACACCGTTCTTACGACTATTTTTCCGGAGCCATTTTTGTTGATTTCATGATTTTCCGGCGACATTGTTTTGCGACGAAAAATGGTAATTTCACCAAAATCATTATAAAACCATTGTAGGATGACATTTTGACGTAAAAACATGTAAAGTCATTTTGAAGGGTCAAGGCGTCAAAAGAGTATTTTTCGACGACGAGTAATATTTTAAAACCCGTAAATGGTATAAATAACATCTGAAGTGCATGCATAACATTACATTGCAACTCATGACATATCATATCATTCGTAATAGGTCCCGGTTGACGATAACATTATACCTCGATTGTACTCACTCTTGTCATCACCTGTTTACCAAGTGAGTTTCGTAGCCCCTGCTTTTACTTGTTTACATAACTGTTTTGGGGGAGATGCATGCTAAACTATTTTTCACAAGTACTTTAAACTATTACGGATTACCGTGAGTTTTCATAGCCCCACTTTCAATTGTTTTGTACTGTTTTGGGGGAGATACATGCTTAACTATTTTTCATAAGTACTTTAGATTTTTAAGGCTAAATGCTACCATGATTACCATTGTTTCTAAATCAAAGGTTATACTATATCAATTGTTCTTGTTTGCGTGCTACGGTTCTCACGTCAGATAACGTTCTAAATCGATTGACTCATCGATACATTGAGTTAGGTGCTATTGATTACGTGCTATGGTTCTACGTCGTATAACGTTCTAAATCGATTGACTCTCGATACATTAGGTCCGCTTTTATTGATTAAGTGCTATTGTTCTACGTCGAGTTAGGTACTATTGTAAATTCATTTGAAATCATATGTTTGAACATAAACTATATCACATTCGAAATGGGTTGTGAATACAGGTTGCAAGTTTTGTATGGGCGGAACTTGGGCCGAGTGGATTTACAATGCCTTTGTTGCATAAACGATTTTGAGAGGCTTTACATTTCAATTCAAACTCTATGAACTCACTCAACCTTTGTGTTGACACTTTTAGCATGTTTTATCTCGGTATCTAAGGCATTCACTTCATGGCATGCATTTGGACACATCATGGAGTCGCGATGACGCGTCTCACTTGGGTTTTACGTGCTTTAAAACATCGTTTGAATTGTAACAAACTTATTTCCGCACAGTTGATTTTCATTTGGGACCTACTTTGTAAACTCGATTATTTTATTAAATCAAACGATGTATTTTCCAAACGACACTTTAGGTCGCTCAATATAACTGTGATTGTGATGCTATGACGGTCAATCCCGTGAATTCCATTCCGCTGCAAAATGTAAATTGGGGTGTGACAGATTGGCATCGAGCTTGATTATAGAGAACTAGGTTGCATCATTGACCCTAGACTATAACTACATCATCATAGCATCTCATCATTTCATCATAAGTGCAGGTTCACTTCACATGCGGTTTATACGTACATTTTTCGAGTTATTCACTTTCATTTCACATCGATTGTCACATGGATGCCCTTAAATGCCCATTCCATTATTCTTTCTTCATACTCTAAAGTGGAGAATTCCTTGTCATTTCCTATCACAATTTTTTTATATCAGCTGATTCATCATCGATAACGACGAATGCCGAGATAAACTTTTATATAGGGCGAAGTCACTCTCACTCCTTTGTTTCATCACTAACATGTCGAGTTACACGTTACTAACACTTTAAGTCACTAAACCATCATATATTTGAAGCACTTACGACATCTCATAACCCATTTCGTAGGAAACCGACGATCATTTTTGAAACATAACCTCAAACTTATCATTCTTATCACATTTCTGTGGAGCGTTTATTATTAATATCGGATTTTGCTCGTCTCACATTTCCTCTTGTTTTGAAGAAGATATGGCACAGAAGAAAGCTACGCTTGAAATGACCCAAGCAAAGAATTCGAAGTTGGTGAATGATAGCATTGCTAATGCTTTAAGAGTTGAGCGGAAGCGGTGGGCTGCTGCTGCTTTCGAGGTCATGACTCACTTCTTTAAGCCGCAAGACTTCTTCTTTGCACATCGGAAATGCAGGAGGATCCGGAGTTAAGAGTCGTTTTACAAGGATTTCAAAGTGGTGAACCCACTAAGTTTCGAGGTACCGAGGAGCTCTGACCATGGTGCAATGGTTTGAAAAGTTGGAGTCGGTGTTTTTCTTTATAATCGTCCGGATGATAGTAAGGTCAAATATGCTACAAGTACTTTACTCGATGGAGCGTTCTCATGGTGGAATTCATACGCTCAACCGATTGGAATGGAGAATGCTTTCAAGCTTACTTGGGAGCAATTTAAGGGCTTAGCGACTAAGAAGTTTTGTCCTCGAGCGGAAATCAAAAGTTGGAGCGGAGTTCTATGAATTAGTAACTATTGGCTATGATATTCACACTTACATTGAGATTTCAAGAATTAGCGCGTTATGCCCGTCCATGGTTTCGATAACGAGAAGTTGCTAGAGGCTTTTATCGGGGACTTCCGAGGTTATACAAGGAGATGTGACTTCATTTGATCCACAAACAATCGAGGAAGCTATTCGGTGACTCGAAGTTGATGGCACAAGTGGTGAAGAGAGTAAGTACCCAACACCAACCAAAACAACAACAACCCCAACAACCGCACCAACTACTACAATAACCAAAACAACAACAACAACGATTTATAACCAAATCAACCACAACAAAAGAAAATGGGAAGACGACCAGGAGGTTATAACAACAACAACCAAAACCGCAACACTAACCATCATCAACAACGTAATAGAAGACAAGAAGTCGCCAGGGTCTATGTTCTTTGCACCAACAAGGGAAGAGCTTATGCGAAACTTACCGCGATGCCACCAATGCACGCTACATCATAATGGTCCATGTGGTATATGCTTTAGTCACAAAGTAGGACACCTTGCTAAGGATCTGTAAGGGCAAAGCCGTAGTTACGTGCTTCGGATGTGGGGAACAAGGACACTATCGGAACCAATGTCCTCAAAACCAAGGTCAACAAGTTGAAGGTGCTCATGGGAATGTATATATGTTAGAAGGAGGAGGAGGAGCTCGTCAAGGTATCAACGACGCGAAGATCGAAGAAATTCGAAACTAACAGTCTTATTTCTCCTTATGTACTATGTCGTACTAAGTTTATGTTTTCCATCGTGTCCGAATCTTTATAACCTAAGATGTACTACTTTTGCTAAACTACTCGTTGTAAAATATTCTCATCTATCGTACTTTATTTTCTTTCCGATTTGTTATCATTTACGAGGATTTTAATTCTTTTACTTCAACTATCATTTTAACGACACTTCTCCGTGTCTTCTCTCCTCAAGTTCATCACAATTTTAACATCATTGACTCAACACCAAACAAACATATGAGTCGATTAGTCCAAGCATTGCATAGTTACTCCTAAATTATACATAGCCCGATCACCTATGTCTAATTCGGAAGAATCATGCAATGAAGGGAGTAGTAGGCTTATATGTGTAAGCAATTCCGTAATCGAGCCAAATTTTCAAAGTCCTCCTTCAAACCAATTTAGCCTAATCTCATGACAGTTCTTGTTTGATGAGTTGTGAGATTAAGTGAAAATTGGTTGGTAAAAGTCTTTGAGGGTTTTGCTCGGGAATGGGAAAGTTTGCCACAACAAACCCTAAACCCGATGGACTAACAACGATTGAATTCAGGACTGAATTCCTTTTTGATGGGCGAATGTGACAACCCAGATTTTCGTGTCATTTCTACACGGTTCATGTCTCATTATTTCAACATTTATAGTAAACTTGGTTTACTTGTTTCAAATTGCGTAACCTTGAAGGTTTAGCGGCGAATTCATGATCATGACATCACGTACATTTCATATGGACTATGATTAGTCTACATTCCATTGACATCATGTGCATCTCATTAGTACATTCACGACATTTCATTTCACCTTCAACGCGTAATTTTTATATTTAATAAACTTTATCGCGTGAGTTATTATTTTAAATATTTAATCCATTACTTTCAAAATGATCCGAGGTATTTTAAACTTACATTTAGTTCATAAAAACTATATTTTAGTTTTACTAGTGTTTAAAATTTATTTGGTACATAAATCGTTAAAGTTTAATTATTACGACGTTTTTCTTAAAAATTATACGATAATTATTTTATCACTCAATTTTCACAAGGAAAGTATTTTTACAATTTTTATCATCTCAATACATTCTATGTTGAGCTATTAAAAACTCACTTGTACCAAAATTTCCATTTATCCTACAAGTTACAAAATTACTACAAACTTACTTACAATTTCTTACACTTTCTTTACAATATATATATACAAGTACAAAAAAAAAAAAAATAATAATATCTTAGTACCCCCCCCCCCCTTGGCCGACCAAGGGGGAAGGGTGTCATAAATGTGGCATGGTTGGATTGTTAAAAACTTTACACAAACATAAAAGTCTACTTGAATTATCACTCATTTCATTCACTTCACATATTTCTTCAAGTGTTAACAAAATTCTCTCCTTTGTTCTTGCTCCATAAAACCGGCCACAAGAGGGTTTCACCAAGGGATCAAAGTTTTTTTTTATCAAGTTCAAGCACAAGTGTTTACAATCTAGTTATATCCTTTATATGGTTTTGAAATAAAAACCAAGGATATTTAAGTTTAATCCTTGTTACTTTCACCTCATCACTTTCACTAGTAAGCTTGTTTTTATCATTTTCATGTTTCCTTTTCATTTTCATATGTTTCTTTTCATTTTTGGAGATAGTGTGCATGATATGTGATTTATACCATTTTACATGATTTAATGAGTTATATATATACATATTGGTCATCCTATAATTATTCCATGGTATTCTTTGGTCTTGATGGTGATTAGGAACCCATGACACCCTAAGAAGGTGTATGGTAGGATTAGATTAGTTTTGGAGTTGATTTGAAGGGATTAGAATAGGTTTTGTCCGAGAAAAACTATTTTCAATACGTATTAAAAGGTTCTGTCCTTGTTTCAATTTCTGGAAAACCTCTGTTGGTACGAAACTTTGGCCTTGATATTTAGAAAATATACTTTAAAACGAATCCGTGGCCTTTTGAACGGATAAAACGGACTTATAACTTGAAGAAGTTATGGATTTTTAAAGTTTGACGACAAACGTATTATTTTCTCGAAAATTCAGCATGCGGTTTTAGTTTGTTCGGGTCAAAATGAGCCTTAAGCTTCACAAATTATTTCGACTTGTCAAAAATATATTAGTTTACTTGATACGGGCTAAGGACGTATTATACGTGAAACGGATTTAAAACGACAAAGATATGCACGCTTTTATAAAGTTGCCGTAATTATTATTTTCGAAAAACTATATTATTCTTACGATACAAGTATTTCATTAGTCAAACGACCATGTTTGCGGCAGCTTTTAACCATGATGTGAAACTTTTAGAACGAAATGTCTTCTAGTAAAATCAAGTTCATCGGCCATATTTTTCAAAACAAAAAGCCGTTTGTAAAGCGGAGTTATAGTAAATTAATTACGGATGTTCAAGCTTGGCGAAACTCATTTTACGCACACAATTAGCAAAACCACCATCTTTAGCCCTTGATATCTTTATGATCGAGACCTTTTGGACGAAAACTCCTGAATGAAACTTTTAGATATCGATACAAACTTTCCAAAACCGTCGAGTTCGTTCTCTAACGATCGACGACACCGTTTTATTTAACTATTTTTCCGGAGCCATTTTTGTTGATTTCATGATTTTTCCGACGACATTGTTTTGCGACGAAAATGGTAATTTCACCAAAAATCATTATAAAACCATTGTAGGATGACATTTTGACGAAAACATGTAAAGTCATTTTTGAAGGGTCAAGACGTCAAAAGAGTATTTTTCGACGACGAGTAATATTTTAAAACCGTAAATGGTATAAATAACATACGGTGCATGCATAATATTACATTGCAACTCATGACATATCATATCATTCGTAATAGGTCCCGTTGACGATAACATTATACCTCGGTGTACTCACTCTTGTCATCACCGTTTACCAAGTGAGTTTCAGTAGCCCTGCTTTTACTTGTTTACATAACTGCTTTGGGGAGATGCATGCTAAACTATTTTTCACAAGTACTTTAAACTATTACGGATTACGTGAGTTTTCATAGCCCCACTTTCAATTGTTTTGTACTATTTTGGGGAGATACATGCTTAACTATTTTTCATAAGTACTTTAGATTTTTAAGGCTAAATGCTACCATGATTACCATTGTTTCTAAATCAAAGGTTATACTATATCAATTGTTCTTGTTTGCGTGCTACGGTTCTCGTCAGATAACGTTCTAAATCGATTGACTCTCGATACATTGAGTTAGGTGCTATTGATTACGTGCTATGGTTCTACGTCAGATAACGTTCTAAATCGGTTGACTCTTGATACATTAGGTCCGCTTTTATTGATTAAGTGCTATTGTTCTACGTCGAGTTAGGTACTATTGTAAATTCATTTGAAATCATATGTTTGAACATAAACTATATCACATTCGAAATGGGTTGTGAATACACGAGTTGCAAGTTTTGTATGGTGGAACTTGGGCCGAGTGGATTTACAATGCCTTTCTTGCATAAACGATTTTGAGAGGCTTTACATTTCAATTCAAACTCTATGAACTCACTCAACCTTTGTGTTGACACTTTTAGCATGTTTTATCTCGGTATCTAAGGCATTCACTTCATGGCATGCATTTGGACACATCATGGAGTCGCGATGACTATCGTCTCACTGGGTTTTACGTGCTTTAAAACATCGTTTGAATTGTAACAAACTTATTTCCGCACAAGTTGATTTTCATTTGGGACCTACTTTGTAAACTCGATTATTTTATTAAATCAAACGATGTATTTTCCAAACGACACTTTAGGTCGCTCAATATAATCTGATTGTGATGCTATGACGATCAATCCCGAAATTCCATTCAACGCAAAACAGTAAATTGGGGTGTGACAGTTATAACCAAAGTTACGAGCATCACCGAAAACTGCTCATAGACAAGCGTGTTTCGGATTGACACTCAAATCCTTGGTGAGGACCTCCACAATATTCACAATGATATGTTGATTATATGAAGATGAGTCGGTGTGGTGGGTAATTGGAAAATTTTGAGGGTCGTTAAATGAGTTCGATTAGGATCATAATCAAATGAATTCCTCGAACCACAAAACAAACAACTCCCGTTATGAATATCATTACCACATTGTACACACGTACACCAACGACAGGGTGAACCAAAAAGAGGCTCACCACAACCGACACAAGGAATAAACGATTGCATTTGAGAGTTATGAAGAGGAATCGGTTTATTCAAAGGATCAACAAAACCAACATGGTGATCCGAATGATTATCAAATCGCGAAGAACATTCTCGAAAATCCGGAGGTGGGACAAGTGGTGTGCTCGAGAGCTAGCAATTTCCACCACTCCGTTATGGTCTCCTGTTCTTGAACGGGTTCATCGAGTTGTGGCGGATGGTTGGAAAAACTTGGAGAATCATCGAGAGAGCTATCGGATGATTCGCACCAATAACAATATTTGCTTGCACCCATCCTTCCACATCGCTTGCATAAACAATCCGGATTCGACAACAGAGTGATCCTCTTCCATACGGCTTTGCGGTGGAAACAACGAGGATAATCGATCGTCGCCATGAGAATTAAACATGTAGAGGGTTAAAGAAATAGAATTAAACGGTTTTGAGGTTAAAGAAGAGTAGAATCAAACAGTGCGGGGTAAGAGAAATAGAATCATACGGATAAGAGGAATGAGAAGAGTATTTTGTATTTTGGATAAGAAAATATAAACATATCTGGATGGATGGTATGAACAAAGAGTGAATATCCAAATCACTAATCTGCTAGACGGAAGATAATCAAGACAACCCACTCCGGGCGCTTAAAATTTGATCCGTGCAAAACCGTCAAGTTTTCGCATGGTGACCACTTGTGAATGGCCAACCAGAAGAAACTTAAAACGACTTAAGCACGAATGCAATGAAGATCCGAGGAGTATAGGGTTTCCGGTCGTTATGTCCCAAATGAGCTATGCAATGGATCACCCTACGAATAGTGATCGAGAATTTGAACGGAAAAAGGATTGGAATTATTATAACTACGGAAAAGGACATAAACTACAAGGGCTTAAATGCAAATTAAAGAAAGTTAAAAAGATAAAAAATATTAAATAAACGCTATCACTATTTTTAAAATTGATGAACGTTTAAAACTTAAAACTTAAAACTTACGTTTAAATAAAATTACGTAAACGTACAAAAATAAAAAGTGAGATCTAAGGAATAAAAATCCTAAAAATATGAAAATGACATTTTACAAACCTAATGATAAAAGAAAATTTATAGAAAAGAAAATTATTTTTATAACTAATTATCTAATTATTATTAATTAAAAACTATTTTAACTATTTAATAAAAGCCTAAAATACAAGAAATTAGGAAATAAAGCTAGAAAAATAAAATTAAGACTTAGAAAAATCTAAAATAACAAAATAGAATTTTCAAAACTATTTTTATATTTTTCGATTATTTTGGATTTTCTAGGAGATAAAACTATTAAAACTAATTAAATTATTTAAAATACAAATCTAACTAAGAAAAATCTAGAAAATATTTTTTGGCTTTTTATTTATCTTAACTTAAGAAAATGAAAATTATTTTTTGAACCTTTTACTCAATTATTTGTATTTAAAGCTAATTAAAAGTGCTAAAAAGTAATTAAAATGCGTAAAATAGCAAACCAACTTGGAAAAATCAAAAATTTCAGGAAAACTCTAAAATAATATTAGGAAGCTAGGAAAAATGTAAAAACAGGTGGTTGTGTGTAAGATTATGGAACTGATGTGTCAAGTGCTTGGATAAGCCAAATGATCAAAACAAGCCACCAACTGATTACAGAAGTCCTAATATGCTATAATAACCTAAATGCAACTAAAAACAACAAGCCATAGCCACTGAATTGCAAGATTAACAGATTTGATATTTTTGAGTTTATAAGCTAAAACAGATTTTGGGACAAACTTTGGGCTTAAGCACAAGCTTCTAGATAAGCTGAAATTGAAAAATAAAAGTTGGGACTTAATCTAGACCTGGTTTGCTATCTGAAATCCACAGCTGAGACTTGGACAAGCTCAAATGAGCTTGTTGCAAGCTCTGCAAAAATCCTGTGCACACTCGCCATCACGAGTGTGCAGGCAATTCCTACCATTTTGGCAAGCACTTTGAGCTTTATAAAATTTCACAAAATTATACAAAATTCTAACAAGAAATTAGACCAACAGAGAGATTTTAAAACAACAAGTTTCACCAAGTTTGGCTCGAATCGAAACAATGAAAAATCCTCCTAGTTAGTGAAAACAAGGTTTTCTAGTTTTGACTTTTAACGATTTGGTATTTTGACCAAATTGAACTTTGCAATGATTTTAAGTACTAAGATTGATGTTATATGAAGAAATGGAACCTCGCAAGCTTTGTCTCTATTCTAAACACAAATCAAGTTCTTGTTTTGCAAAAGATCCAACAGATAGGCCTATAAGATGCTTAGATGAGAATTTTGACTTTAAAGGTTTTCAATCACAAATAAATGACTCAAATGAGTATAATAGGACTTAACAAGCATGAACCAACAGTTATCAACTCATGAGCACACCTCTAGTACAATGTAACAAGCTGATCCAAACACCCCTTATCACCACTGATTTGCAAACAAAACTAGGCTAAACACTGATTAAGCTATAATTGATGATCAAACTGAGTCTATAAATCCTAAATACAGCTAATTAAACAAGATTTAACTGTTTTAACTACAAATTAAGATGATGCAAATACACCTTGGAAATTACTTACAAAAGTCCTTAGCCACTATGGCTTGCACAAACACCCAATGAACCTCTAACCTATTTTATCCAACCCAAATAACTATAACTCAGCCCAATTCCAGCTCTGCATCACCCATTAACCATTTCCATTGCAATTTGACCCAGTTTGACTTTTTTTGTTGACCAAGAACCAAAAATGCTTGAAACTGAAATGTGAGCTTGTGAAAAGCTATAACAAGCTTAAACAAGCTTATTTGAACATGGAAAGAGATTATTTGAAGCTTGTATGTAGAAAATAGAAACCAAATTTTCAACAAGAGCTTGAAAATTTGAAACTTAAATAAACTTTGAAATTGAAGTTTAAACTAGATTACATGATGAAAATACTTGAGTTCAACACTTAGGAACAAATTATTACGACTTTTGAATTAAACTAAGACATAAAATAGAAAACGACATAATAGAAATTTTAAACTAAAAATCTACTACTCTTATTTCCTCTCTTGCTTTCTTTTATATTCCAATCTTCTTCTCTATCCACTCGAATGTTTCCCACTTGTTTCTCGGCCATTGATTGGTAAAATTGATCTTGGCCCTTGAATGAGATTTTGCGCCAAAACCTTATCCGCCATTGGGGTTGAGTGAAGAGGGGAGGTGCATTAAATGATCCTGGAAGTTAGTTGAGGTGGGGGACATGGTCGAGTGGAGTTGAGGAGGGATGGGATCATGTGTGTTGCAGTGCAAAGCAATTGGAGGGTGGACTTTGCTGCTTGCTTTTGACCGTAGTTTGACCAAGGGTTAATAACACAAGGGGTCCAAATGTATTATGACAGGGGTCCAAAGTCAAGTTGACCAGCCAAAAGGAGATAAAGGGTTAATAATCAAGGGGCCTTTGTGTAAATTCTGAAAATTGAGGGACTTGAGCTGCCAATTCAACAAAGATGTTTCAAGGGACCAAAAGTGACAATCTCAAAAAGTACAAGGACCAAACTTGCCATTTTCCAATTTCCAGGGGCCATTTTTGCCAAATTTCAAAGTTGGAGGACCAAACTTGTAATTTTCTCAAACTTTTTATATTTTTCACCAAAGGACTAATTTTGACAAGTTATGATTTAAAAAGGACTTTTGGTGATTTTTCTTTGAAATTAGGACTCGTGGACTATTTTGACAATTTTAGAAACTGGGGATCTGAAATCGCCAATTATGCAAACTTTGCTCATTTTTCATCTGTTTTTAAACATTTTGCATCCGAAACATATAAAATGCAATTTTGGAATATTTTCGATATTTTGATGCATTCGAGCATTTTAGGCGCTTTGCGCTCAGATTGACCCAAAATGATGAGTATATACACTCATCACCTTGCATCAAGATCGACTTGCTTGAACATTGGATCGGGAATGAGTTTGTGTTTACCATTACCCATGGGTATGACTTGAGATGCTTTGGTGGTTATACCAACATTGGTGTAGAAAGTCAGAGAATCATTTGGTGAGCTTGATTCTCCCGATTGGTTTTGAACCGATCCGTAATCCTTTTCTCAAACATAGCATGCCTCTCATTCTCAAGAAGAAATGCATACAATTGCTCATAGTTTGTATTCTTCAATCCTTTAGTGAGCTTCACAGATGTGACAAACTTGTGCCATTCGGGATTCATGTTGTTAACAAACTTTGAGTTCAAATTGAATGTTAGGCATGGTCATTCGATGTTCCTCATGTCATTCACTAGCTTATGGAATCTCACGTAGTACTCATAGACACTCTCATCCGGTTTCATCTTGAAGTGCTCAAATTCATCATATAGTTGTGATTCTCTGCCTTCAACAGCTAATTGAGATCCCGAGAGAAGCATCTTGACATTATCCCACACACCTTTGCTTACGTGTTGTGATTGATAAGCTTGTAGATGTCTTTTGGAAGACCTTGAAGTACAATGTTAAAGCCACGATATCTGCATCAAATCTCTTTTCTCCTTATCATTGAGCTCATCATATCGCCTTTGGTCTATCTATTCCATAGATCTTTGTTCCACCCACAACCGTATGAATTAAGTCTCTGGTAGTCTCAATCTGATAAGGTCCTTCATCGATTGACTTGAGGATGTTGACTCCGTTTTCTTTTCCCAAACAAGACAAACAGATTCGTTGTGCCCATGAATCATAATCGCTTCTTTCAAGCATAGGTGGACGAGTATCGACCTGCTGCAGAACGTCCTCAACTACGGAAGAAGCAATAGTAGGAACGATGTTTGCCATGATAACAAGTTCTACGGGATTTTACTATTCTTTGATTAAACCGGGAAATTAATTCTTTCACGGGATTTTACTAAACCAAAAGAACAACCGTAAGAATGTAGTACGAAGAAGTAACAAGTCTAAGTAAACAAGTCGCAAAACACTCAACTCGCTTAGTAGTCAACTCGCTAAACACCCAACTCGCTTACAGGAACAAGTCGCTTAAGTAATCAACTCGCTAAATAGCTAAGTCGCATAAGTATCAACTCGCACCAAAATCAACTCGCTTAATGAGACAAGTCGCTAAATAGCCAACTCGCTTTAGTATCAACTCGCAACACAATCAACTCGCTTAAAGAAGCAAGTCGCTTTAGGAATCAACTCGCTTAACCACCAAATCGCTTAAAAGCTTAATTCGCTAAGTAGCCAAGTCGCATATAACAACTCGATTCAAGAACAAAGCAACTCGCTTTGAGGAAATCAGATCCGAGACTCAACTCGCTTTGTACAAATTTCAAAAATAACCACTTTGTCAATCAAAACAACCAAACCACGTTGATTTATCCCTTCCAATTCAAAACATAAACACATATGATGATCCTAAACACAAAAGTACAAGCAAAATTCAAACTTTAACACTAGAACTTATCAAAATGAATCAAACTCTTCTAAACACTTAATACCCCAAAAACCTTATGAAATCCACCAAAACAAAGAGCATGAAAGATGAGTGATCAAACCATGGCTCTTGATACCAATTGTAAGATATAGGATTTCATAAACACACTAAACCATAATCCAAGTAGGCGATAAAAGTGTTAGAGAGAAAGTTCTAGAGAGAAAGGAAGAGAGTTGGAACTATGTGAAACAAAGAAAATGGTATTGAGCTCAACCCTCTACCTTGGGAGGTAGAGGGTATTTATAGTTTCTTACAAACTAACGCCACCTACGGGCAGGATCGTGAATACAAGGGTAAAGACCCGTCCGTCCTCCACGGTGTTACACAACAAACTACTTATTAATATAACTTTACTACGACTACGAGCTTTCTAATGAATACATAAACATGAGGTGACCGACTCTTTAATGACTGAATTTTTTAATTCCTAACATAAACTAAGCTAATAACTAACTAATAAACTACTAAATAACGATATATCTACGATCTAACATATGCTAGACTATAGATGGGGTGACCGACACTTCACTATGGAATTTCTAATTCCTAACAGGATACACTGTGGCTAGAGGCAAGTTCCTAAGGGAAGAATTATTTTCAACAAGTTCTTCAGCTTTTCTCTTTTCCATATCTAACTTCCAAAACACTTGTTCAGGGGTTAATTAAGTCTGAGGTCTAAATGTGTCTAGCTAGTTATCCTTAGTGTAATTGGGATTTTTGAAATTAATATTATGACTCACACACCAAGGATCTTTTAATTTCTTTTCCATTTTCTCTCTAGAGGCATTTTCTATCTCTATGTCCTCTCCAGTGTTCTCTACACAAGTTGGCTTTTGTTTAGGCTTAATAATATCACTACCATCATAAATCACATCATGTGCACTTTTTTCTTTCTTAAGATACGCAGGATTTGGGTCTTCTACAAGGCCAATACTGTGTTTATCACTTAATACTCTATGCTTAGTGATCATGTGAGCAGTTTGAATGGTGTTTCCTTATACGTACAACTTGTTTGCAAATTTGTTCTTCAAAGTTTTAAGGTTGGAAAAATCATTTAAAAGTTTTGATTCCTTTTCTTTGAATTCCTGTTTAAGCACTTTTACATTTTCTTGAATTTCTTGCTTTTGCTTAACAGTTTTATTAAGTTTCTCTTGTAAGGAATTGAACTCTTGTTTTAATGTTTCTTCCCTTAAATTACTTTTTCTGATTAATGTACGCATTTGGCTATCCATTTCCTGCTCACGGGTGGTCAACTCAAATTTAGCACGCTGTTCATAGATGGCAACTTGATCCTTATAAATATTTAGCTTAGTGGTCATGGAATCATTAGGTGAGTATTTAGTGTACTCATCAAACACACATTCATCATCAATGGCAGAAGATGTACCACTTGGTACAACAAGACTTTCATCGTGCTTCACATATTGTTCATATGGGAAAACATTGCTATTACCCATGACTTTTGTTGATTGTACTTCGTTGGGAATCTTTTGCTCATCAACCATATCAAATAGTTTTAGTACCTCTGATATGATAGAATCCTTGGAGGAACCGGTTTGTTGAGGTGATGAGACCATTGGAGAGACATTAGCCATAAAGATGGTCTGTGCCTTTGGTTCATCATCAACATCAGAGTCAAAAGCATCACAATCTTCAACCCGGAAGACATTGAGATTGTTCTATGCCAAATCATATACCGGTTGTTCATCCACATATGCATCATATGTTTTGACATTCCCATCAGCAAGAAACAGCAACTCCTCCTCATCCAGTACAACTCCACTATCTTGAGCTTGCATCAGCAACATCTTATCTCTGAAGTACACATCATTCTGTGGACGTTTCGGTTGAATGTAGTTCCTAGCAATATGTCCTTATCCACCACAATTGTAACACTTAATAGGCTTCCTTTGACCCTGAACCATGATCCTTCCTCGGTTCTGAACACCCCCATACCCAGCTCCAGCTCCAACATTCCCATGTGCATTATATCGTGGATTCATATTCTACCTCCCTTGCACATTATGAACAACAACCCTTCCATCTTCCACAGTGGCTTGATTATGTAGATTAGATGAGGTTCTGAGTTGGTTGTTGGTTTTGAGAAGTGAGTTTCTGTTTTGTTAAACCAGTAGAGCCAGTTGGTTTGCAAGGTTTTCAATCAACATGTCAGATGGGGTAAATCCCGAGTCTGGTATGGTAATCTATTTCTGATTCTGAGAGGATGGTATAACTTGTGATGCTTGAGTACTTATCCTTACATTGGAAAGAAATGCAGTTGAGTCATTTGAAGAGTTTGCAGCAGCAGTATTAGAGTGGAATTTCTCCATGATCAAACGCTCAAATGTAGCATGCTTTTCATGTTGAATTAAGTAATTATACAACTGTTCATAGTTGGTGTTCTTTAATCCTTTGTTCAATTTGACTGCAGTAACAAATCAGTGCCATTCAGGGTTCATGTTGTTTACGAACTGGGAATTAAGTTTGATATTTGGCATTGTCATATTGATGTTCCTCATATCATTCACAAGTTTGTGAAACCTCACATGATACTATGTGATACTTTCCTCTGGGTTCATCTTGAAATTCTCAAAGTCATCATAAAGCTGTGACTCTCTATCTTCCTTAGTTAGTTCTGAACCAGAGAGAAGCATCTTGACATTATCCCAAACTGCCTTGGCCTCAGTATTGTGATTTATCAGCTTGTAATTGTCCTTTGGTAGACCTTGAAGTATGATGTTTAAAGCTTTAATGTTAGCATCGTATCTCTTCTTCTCCTTCTCATTAAGATCATCATACGCCCTTGGTCTATCCAAACCCAAAGTGACAGCCCATCTGCTCCAATTTCAAGTTGATCTCGGTTGTTCTATTTGGAATGGTCCTTCATCAATTGATGAATGATGTTAAGACCATTCTCTTTGCCCAAGCAAAGATAATCGATTCTCGTGCCCAAGAGTCATAATCGGTTCTATCCAAGATAGGAGGCGAGTATCGGACCTGCTTAAACGTCATTAACAACGAAAGACATGATTGTAGACATGATTCCTAAGTACACGGGATTTTACTACTCTTTGATTAAACCAAGAAATAGAATATTTCGCGGGATTTTACTAAATCAAGAGGAAACCGTAGAACTTAACTCAAAAATGTCAAATCTCAAGTGACAAAACGCAGTGATAACATCAAATAGTCCTGAATATTAAGTGTCAATTTCC
This sequence comes from Chrysanthemum lavandulifolium, assembly GCA_022545495.1. Lineage (NCBI taxonomy): Eukaryota > Viridiplantae > Streptophyta > Magnoliopsida > Asterales > Asteraceae > Chrysanthemum > Chrysanthemum lavandulifolium. The sequence goes on from CM040238.1 coordinate 200,289,892, forward strand.
CCCGATAATGCTTGTATTTTATATCATTTATATGGATTTACGCTTGTTTTCCTCTATATTTCACTTTCAGGTAAATTACGAGCATTGGAGCTAATGAGACGCGGATTTGGAGAGTTTATTGAAGATATATGATAGTATGCCTATTTTGAAGTAATTACGGCGTAACTCTTCTCTCACATTACGCCGTAACAGAAGCGTGACTCGTAAAACTAATTTAATCGAAGATTATGGCGTAACTCCATCTTGGGATTACGCCGTAACTAATTAGGTCAAATGATGTTCCACGCCACGCAAGCTACGCCGTAACTCTTTCCACAAATACGGCGTAACCATGATTTATTAAAGATACGACGTAACTCATTCCGGATGTTACACCGTAACCGCCTTTTCGAGAGAAAATACAAAGATATTGATGTTACTGGTAACTCTCAACTTAAGTTACGCCAGAAACGGATCCGCTTATAAATACCGCCCAAATTCTGCATTTCTCATCATTCACTCCACACACAAAAGCGAGAACGGGTGGGAGGTCAAGGTAGATCTAGATGAGCATACGGAGCCATCTCCAGGGAGAAATCACTCCCTAATGATAAGCATTTGCAATTTATCATTTCTTTTACTTTTAATTCATGTATTTCATTATGCCAAACATTGAATCGATTGTTTCAGTTAATATGAGCGGCTAAGCACCTCTGGTGCTAGCCTAGTTATGATTCCTTAATTTTTTTGCTTATGGTAAAATTGGTAAATTGTCTATTATAAATTTAAAACTTGTACACACGTAGTACATCAAGTTTTTGGCGCCACTGCCGGAGATTTTGATTGTGTTCGGCAAGTTTTAAATCCGCGTCAGTCGATCCATTTCAAAAAAAATCCGAGAGCTCCAGCCGAATCGGTCGTCCTCACAACCGATTCGGTTGCGCCAAAACTCATAACCCAATTGTTCCAACCGATCGGTCGCCCCTCGCAGCCGATCCGGTTACTCTTTTCTGTCCGAAAATCTGTTTTCTTTGTTTGTCCGTGTGTTTAGATATTGCCTGGATTCTCTAGGACATTGTATGAACACTCATGCAACTAGAATAGAACCAATTTCACCTCTTACCAACCCCGAACGTTTGATTCGAAGAAGAAGAAAAACACCTTTTATACCATTAGAAAATCGCATACCTAGAGTACCAAACCCACCATTTGATAACCTTTTGGAAGCCAAAGTCATTTACAACCCTTTCAACAATTTGCCTTTCCCCATGGCGGACGATCAACCCATGTGGGGAACCAACCGAGCCATAGCACCAACTCCTGAGAGTGCTATTGTTGCTGTCAACCTTGGTGACAACTTCACTGTGAAGGGTCATCATCTTTCTATGATCAAAGACCGCCAATTCGATGGCCGTGTGCAGGCCGATCCGCATAAGCACATTGCCGAATTCATCGAAATCTGCGGCATGTTCCGGTATGGCGACACCGATGTGAATGCCATCAAACTTAAACTTTTTCCATCATCACTCACCAGAGATGCAAAAGTATGGTATAATGAATTGACCCCAAGAAATTATCAATACTTAGGAGGAGATGAGGCAAGCCTTTGTAAGCCGATTCTTTCCACCTGCCATATTTGATCGATTAATGGGAGAAATTCATGCTTTCACTCAAAACCCCAATGAATCACTTGTCAAAGCTTGCCTTCGGATGAAAGATTTGCTTCGTAGTTTTCATGGACATGGACTATCCAAAGGAACCATTATCCAAATCTTTTACTATGGACTAGACGAAATCTCTCAAGGTATCCTTGATGTCGGAGGAATTTTTTTCTACAAGACTCCTAATGATGCACATCAATTACTCGAGATCGAGTACTTCTTAAAATCGATTGGTCTAAAGATTCAAAAACCAAGCCTCTTTGAAAAACCGTTGCTTTTGTCGAAAACTCCGATACCTCGAAACTCATGGAGAAAATGGAAGCCTTAACCTCGAAAATCGACTCGCAATACAAAGATATCGAAGGATAAATGAAAGAAATGCCAGATGGATGCAATAATTGTGGACGAAATCACCCATCGTCTGAGTGCGACGATAAACCCATGGGTGGACCTAACAAAGGAGAAGCGAATTATGTCCAAGGAGGATACCGTGGAGGAAGATATCATGGTAATTATTATGGTAGAAATTTTGGAAATTGGCAAGACCGCTAACCAAGGGATAACAATTGTGATTCTCAACTTCAAACAACGATCCACCCCACAAAACTCGACAAAAGATGGAAGAATCAATTCAAAACCATGAGAGAATTCGTGATCGCTCAAAATCAACGAATGATTTTATCAAAATCGCTTTTCAATCTCAAAGCCAAAGTTGAGCAAGGACGTAAAATCATCAAGCCTCTATCCAAGACCTCGAAAACAAATTTGGTAGATTTTTGACCAACATTCCTCTCGACCATCCGGTTCATTACCAAGTAACACCCAATCCAACCCAAAACCATCAAACGATAAAACGTACCATTCACCACAAACAAGAAATGAGCATATCAATGCTGTATTCACAAGAAGTGGTCTCTCGTACAATCCACCACCAAATCCAAACGAAAATACTCCTATCACCCAAGATAGTGAGGATGAAGCTGAGGAAACCAACCTAACCCAACCCAACAAAAAGAAAAACTGTTTCACCTATCAAGGCGTACACACCAAAAATTCCATATCCTCAACGCCTTAAGAAAGAAAAAATAGAAGAGTGATATAAGAAGCTCATTGAATTAATCAAAGAGGTTAGACTCAATGTTCCTCTCGTTGATGTCTTATCCGGAATGCCCAATTACGAGAAATTTTTTAAAGAACTTCTTAACGGCAAGAGCAAGTTAGAATAAATATCAGCTGCCTTCCTTAACTAAGAATGCTCAGCCATCGTTCAAAACAAAATTCCGCCAAAGCTCGGAGATCCTGGGAGCTTTCTTATTCCATGCACTTTCGGGAATAATATTCAATGCGATGCTTTAGCCGACATTGGCGCAAGTATCAATTTGATGCATTATTCGCTGTATTCTAAATTATTCATCAACAGCCTTAAACCGACAAAGATGAGCATTCGATTAGCAAATAATTCTTATCAATATCTTGTTGGTATTGCCGAGAATATGCTCGTTCAAGTTGGTAAATTCATTTTTTCCGTGGACTTTGTAATCTTAGAAATGGAAGAAGATAGTAAAGTCCCACTCATCTTGGGAAGACCTTTCCTAAATACCGCTGATGCGATCATCAAAGTAAAGGGTAAAGAACTTAACCTTTGAGTTGGAGAAGATCGAATTACCTTTCTAATCGATAAAGCAATGCTATATCCACGTTCCAGTGATGACACTTGTTTCAACATCGATCTTATCGATGAAGTCACTGACGAAGAATTGGATGCATTACTTAACGAATCTGATCCATTCATGACTACTTTCAAAAAAATCAATGAAACAGACCTTGACAAAGAGTTTGCTAATTTTATGAAAGTAGAGTTCGAAGGCGATAACACGGAGGAGGAAGAAATGGAGGAAGAGAATTTTGAAGAAATAACTTTCGATGACGAGATGAGAATAAAATATTCTCTTCAAGAACCACCAACAGATCTCGTGCTCAAACCACTCCCTGATCATCTTGAATATGCTTATCCGGAGGAAAACTCACTTCTTCCTAGTCATATCTTCATTACTCGAGGACAAGGAGAAAGAAAGTTTAGTTTCTATCCTCAAAATCATAAACGAGCTTTCGCTTGGAAAACATCGATATCCCGTGAATTAGTCCCAATTTACGCAAACACAAAATCAATTTCGAAGATGGGGTTAAACCTGTTGTGGAACGTCAACGTCGACTCAATCCCAACATGAAAGAAGTCATCAAAAACGAAATCATCAAACTTCTTGATGCTGGTATCATTTACCCGATCGAGGACAGTCCTTGGGTGAGTCCAGTTCACTGTGTCCCCAAGAAAGGAGGAATGACGGTTGTAACTAACGAACGGAATGAACTAGTTCCTACTAGAACTGTCACTGGATGGCATGTTTATATTGACTATCGTAAATTAAACAAATCCACCAGGAAAGATCATTTTCCCCTTCCTTTCATGGATCAAATGCTTGAAAGACTAGCAGGGAATAAATTCTTTTGTTTCCTCGATGGATTTTCAGGATACTTTCAAATTCCAATCGATCTAAATGATCAAGAAAAGACCACCTTCACTTGCCCTTTTGGAACCTACGCATATCAGCATATGCCTTTTGGTCTTTGTAATGCACCTGTAACTTTTAAAAGGTGTATGATAGCCATATTCGAAGACATGCTTGAAACCTCCATGGAAGTTTTCATGGATGACTTTTTAGTTTTCGAAAACTCATTCGAAGCTTGACTTTCCAATCTTGATAAAATGCTCGAAAGATGCGAAGCTGCACATCATGTCCTTAACTGGGAAAAATGTCACTTTATGGTGACCAAAGGAATTGTGCTTGGCCACAAAATTTCCAGTGCCTGCATGGAAGTAGATAAAGCAAAAATCGACGTTATCACAAAACTTCCACCACCAACTAACGTTAAAGTCGTTAGAAGTTTTTTAGGACATGCCGGTTTCTACCGCAACTTTATCAAAGATTTTTCAAAAATATCTCGACCGATGACAAAACTTCTTGAGAAGGATTTTGTCTTCGACTTTAATGCTGATTGCATAAAAGCATTCGAAATGTTGAAATCTCAACAAACCAGTGCTCCCATCATGGTTTCACCTGATTGGTCACTACCATTCGAGCTAATGTGCTATGCAAGCGATTTTGCTGTTGGAGCCGTCTTAGGCCAACGAGAAGGAAAACACTTTCGGCCCATAAATTTTGCTAGCAAGACACTGAATGGTGCTCAGCAAAATTATACAGTCACAGAAAAATAATTATTGGCCGTAGTTTTCGCGTTCGACAAATTCCGATCTTACCTCGTGCTTTCAAAAACAGTCGTGTTCACCGATCATTCGGCACTCAAATATCTGTTCACCAAACAAGATGCAAAACCGCGTCTCATCCGATGGATTCTTCTACTCCAAGAATTTGACATCGAAATCAAAGATAAGAAAGGAGCAGAGAATCTAGCCGCTGATCATTTGTCACATCTTGAAAATCCGGATCTAGAGGATTTGAAGGAAGAAGATATCGATGATTACTTCCCTGATGAAACCCTCATGATGGATGATGAAAACGAAGATCCTTGGTTTGCTGACTTTGCGAACTATCTCGTTGGAGGAATTCTCAGAAAAGGATTAACTTACGCTCAATGGAGCAAATTCTTCTCAGAACTTAAACACTACTTTTGGGAAGAACCTTATCTTTTCAAAATGTGCCCTGATGGAATGATCCAAAGATGTGTTTCTGGTTCCTAAACCCTCAAAATTCTTGATGAATGTCATCATGGCCCTACTGGGGGACATTATAGTCCTTCCACCATAGCTAAAAAAGTTTTTGATGCTGGATTCTATTGGCCAACAATATTCAAAGAGGCACATACACTTATCCAAAACTGCGATGCCTGCCAAAGATTCACTAACCTTTCACGCAGAGACGAAATGCCATTAACAAGCATTCAAGTGTGTGAAATATTCGATATTTGGGGAATTGATTTCATGGGACCATTTCCTAAATCCCACAAATACGAATACATTCTCGTTGTTATCGATTATGTGTCCAAATGGGCGAAGTCGAGCTTTACCAACAAACGATGCTCGTGTTGTCGTTAATTTTCTCAAAAGCTTTTAGCTCGTTATGGAATTCCCAAAGCTTTGATAAGCGATCGAGGAACCCATTTCGTAATGCATAAAATGGAGAAAACCATGAAAAGATATGGAGTTCATCATCGTTTTACGACGACTTATCACCCACAAACCAAGTGGCCAAGTTGAAAACACCAACATAGCTCTTAAAAGAATACTCAAAAACAATGAAGGATAATCCTTGATGTGGTCGAAAAAACTTGACGATGCTCGTGGGCATTTCGTACGACTTACAAAACTCCTATTGGCACAACTCCTTACAGACTCCTGTATGGGAAAACTTGTCATTTGCCGTTCGAAGTTGAACATCGTGCTTACTGGGCTCTTAAAAGCTGTAACACCGATCTCAAAATAGCTAGAGAAAAGAGATTTTTGCAATTGCACGAACTCGATGAATTGAGACTCCAAGCTTATGAAAATTCCAAACTGTATAAAGCTAGAACCAAAGCTTATCATGACAAAAAGCTGCGAATTCAAAAAGAATTCAAAGCCGGAGACAAAGTTTTGCTTTTCAACATGAAATTCAAATTCAAAGCTTCTAAGCTGCAACCGAAATGGTTCGGACCATATATCGTTAAACATGGATATCCCTCCGGATATGTCGAACTTTATGACAACACGGTGGAAGTTTTATTGTTAATGGGCACCGAATCAAATTATACTACGATAAGGAGCAAATGAATGAAATTTCAATTGAGACAGTTTTGCCTGAAAATGAATTCGAGACCATCACCTTCGTAGCACCTTTTCCGAGAAGAATCACACAAAGTGTTCCTTGAAACCATCTCTAAATTCATTTGGAGAGATATTGATGCAACTAGTGAAGAATTCATGTATGTCCCCGAACTTTTAAGATGTTCAAAGTCGCAATCAATGCCACGTGAATTGGGAAAATTTGAGTCGGTGATGACTCGTTAATAAAACAAGCGCTTCTCGGGAGGCAACCCGTGTGTTTTAGATTTGATTTTACTGTGGGAACCAAACCTTTGGTTGAACTAAAACTTAATAAAACTCTTTTTGTTTGTATATAAGATTTTATGCATGTAATGATTACTCTAGTGGACGCTTGGATCAAAGGAAATTAAGCTGACAAACTCATTTGAATATCTGGTTTTATCTCTATTTCCCTATTTCTATACTTTGAAGTTTTTTTTTCACATTGAGGACAATGTTTAACTTAAGTGTAGGGGGTGAATAGGAAAATTAGAGTTTTTAAGCTTAAATTTAAAATTTTGTTTGCCCTTGTGATCTAGTTATTTTCACGCTTTTATGATAATATATTAGAATAACTGGATCAATCCACTGGTAAAACTAGTAATATTTGAAAATTTAAGATGTGTTCTGATTAATATTGCAATCCATTCTGGGATCGATAACATTTTCTAGCACATATTATAGCCCTTTCCACTAAAATTGTGAGGATTTGAGCCTGTTCTATATAAGCATACATCTTTTATGCTTGAATCTTTTGCTATGAGTGTGCCGGTGATTTTATTTATTCTAGAACTTGTACTTGTAAATTATTACCAGATCGTAGTGAGATCGCATTCGTGCGATATAAGTGAATTCGTGTGATAAAGAGCCACCTTAGGATTTTAACCCAAATGGCTTTCCATTTTCATATTATGATATGTTAACTAGCCACATCGGTTAGTTAACCACCACATGGACCCATTTGTAGCGCTCATCTTTAGTGCTAGATACCCTTAGTTACACCCTCTGAGCCATCCTTTTCGTTTTGATAAATCCAGAAAATACAAAAATATTTTACACTTTAAACCTTAGCCTAACCCTTGTCAATGTCTAGACGGTTGGTTGCTAGTCACCTGGTATGAGAAGATTGTCTAGATGATTATGAGTGACCGCACCTTGTCATTTGTATGAGCCATTTCAAGGAAAGAAGTTTGAAAAAATAAATAAATAAATAAAATAATAATAAATAAAGAGAAAGAAATATGTGTAATAAGTATTAGCCAATGTGCTATACTCGTAGAAAGTTGTTATGGCAAATCAATGCGAAGAATTGTGGAAATCCAAAGAAAAGGAAAATGAAGCTATGATCATTTATTGGTTTACGGATTGTTTGGTAACTAGCAGCATGGGTATTAGACTTGATTTTATTTTTCTTTTAACACCAATTTCACTAACTTTCCCATGCCTTATCCATACCCTTTACCCTAAGCCTAACATTTTAACCCAAATAAAAGTCCTCTTTAGATGTTTTCGCTTGGTGCTCATGCCACGTCGGTGGAGTTTTGTTTCTTGTATAAGCCTATGGTAATAATCTAATCATGACTGAGCAATGAGTGTGATTTATCTTGTTACTCCATTAAAAATTGAGTGATTGAGTGAATTATATTTCGTTCCTTTTTCATGAGGTGATTTGAAATGTTAATCATTGGATATCGTCAAACATCTTGAATTTTCACCCTTAAAAGCTAAATTGATGAATCTTATCTTATACTTGTACTTGGTGGATTTGCATCATATTTTTCGTAATCATAATTTTGTACCAAGGATATTTTATTTTGATTCTAGATTTGCTTGAGGGCAAGCAAAGCTTAAGTGTGGGGAATTTGATAACGCTTCGGATTGTACATGTTTTCGATGGCGTTATTTGTGCTTTTGTATATGTTATTTGGTTATATTCATATGATTTTAGTGCTTAATCGCATCAAAAGATGTTTGTCTAGTATTTATAACCAAGTGCAGGGAAACGGAAGGAAAAGTTAAAGAATGTTCAATAAAAGAAGATTTTCGTTTCATTGAAGCATGTCAAGTACAAGTCAGCATTTCAAAGTATCGTAGAAGATCAAGTTGAATGAAGAACCAAGCTCTACAAGTCAAAATCAAGAAAAAAGGTCTATTTTCCATCATTTAGGAAGACCAGCCGATCGGTCGCAACCCGCAACCGAATCGGCTGGAAAGAGGTCAAAAGATATCCCCTGAAGACAGATCAGCCGATCGGTCGCTGCCCGCAACCGATTCGGCTTGGTATGAGTAAGAAGACCAGCCGATCGGCTGGACAAGGTGTCGATTCGGCTGGGAGGCCTGGTTCTGCTATTTCTTGATCATTAAATTCCCCATTGCATCCAAACAATTCTAGGTCTTTCCCTTGGTGTATTCTAGTCCCTTCCTAACTCCTTGGAGGCCAAGTTCAACATTTAATACCCTAGGCCTTGGAACTAGTATAAATAGAGACCTCTTGTGAGAATTTGAGAGCACACACTTTAATACAACTCTCTACTCATCAAACACATCCCTTTTAGCTCTCAAATTCGTCATTAGAAGTCCAGAATAGTTTGGAGGTCCAAGAAATCAACATTTGGAGGTCAAACTCCTAAGAAGTCAACCCCAATACTTTGGGAATCATTACTCAATCATTTGTAATCTTATTCCAAGCATTGTAAGACTCTTAATCATGTTTTCTAATGTTCAAAGTTCTGAGTTTATGTTTATGTTTGCTATGAGTGGCTAGTTTCTTTATACACTTGCTTAAATGATGTTGATTATCGTATGATTAGTTCATGATTGTGTTAACATGTTTTAATTCAATTTCAAGATGATTCTAAGATCCAATTATGCTTAAGTTTCATAGGGACATTTGTTAATCAAGTTTGACTAGTTGATAGTAATCGTAGAGGTCGAAAGAACTTATTATTATTCAACTAGTTATAATCATTTTGTCTATGGATAATTGTTTTTACCCATTATTCTTGGTTAATCAAAGAAACTAAAGTGTGGTTGTAATAAGAACGCTTTTTGATTATCAAGTTGTATTGATTGGAAACATCTAAAAGATCGTAAGATTAGTTGTTTACAATCAGTTGTAACCTTTTGTCTACAATTGGTTACCTTTTGTATTGACCATTTCTTAAGCAAATTTGATAAGACAAATCGATGTTTTTGTGTTTAAGTTTTTGAAAGTAAACTTATGAAACTTGAATTGATTGGTTAAACTTAATACTTGTTTTTATGAACTAAAATCTTGACGAAGGTTTAACTTGTAAGAACAATAGATTAGCACACCAACTAATTATCATAACCAACATGTTAAGAAGTAGTTAACACAATCATACTAATTGAGGATAAGAAACTAGTTTAAGCAAGTGTAGTTTTTAATCATCTGAATTTCATTATATCTATTCTCGATATTATTTGCTTTTGGATTGCCTTAGTTGATTTATACTTGTTAATCAGATTCACTCACAAAATCCTGTTAACGATCCCGACTTACCTTCAAAATCTTTCTATAACGGACGAGTGCACTTGCTCGTATGTGTTATTATTAAAATTGGTAAATCATCTTTTATACATTTAAAACTTGTACACACGTAGCACATCAGTAGCTAACTAGCTACCCTTTTTTTGGTAGTTTTGAATGGTAGTAGTGTCTAGTTGCTTAGGAGATATGACCAACTGACCCTAAGTAGGTAGACTGAGTGGGAAGGGTAAGAATTGACCAACTGATGACTCTTCTTCGCTTGTGCGATTTGACCAACTGATCACCTACCGTTTGGATGAACTTAAGAAGTTAGGGATGAGTGTTTAAGATGCTAGAGCCCGGGCACTCATTGTTATGAATCTTGCATGTAGCGAAACTTAATTACTTGGCTTAGAGGACTAAAACCAACTGGACTTTCAAGGGTAGTAGCTTGATCTCCGGTGGAAACCTTAGCTGATAGGTTAGGACGAACTGACCAAATGTTGTCCTAGCGACTTAAAACCCCACTTGAAGTAATTGAAAGTAATTAAACATGAACTTAACATGATAGGATGAGTAACTAGATTAGCACACTTCTCCTCTATTGATCACAACCCTCGCCTTTATTTGCTTTCTTGCATTTCTTGTTTTAGTAGTTAATTAATCATTTCAATCTTAAAACCAATTAAAATATGTGACACCTACACTTAATTAGAATCATTCACATAGCTCTTGGGACGACCTCGGTTTTACCGAATACTACACTACACACGATCGGGTACACCGCCTGCTCGTGCATTAGGTAGACCATAGGTATAACGAGACACTTATAAACATTAAACCCGTCAAGAAATTGCATCAAGTTTTTGGCGCACGCTTGGAGTTATATTAGGGTTTTATTAAGTCTATTTTAATTTTCTTTCTTTTCATAATGTCGGGATTCAAGACCGAAGCTCCAAGCCATTTTGGCTACCCGCTCGACGATCCGAAATAACAATTTTGGACGAAAAAGTTTACTCACCAATTCCTATTCATAATATTTTCTCATTTTACTAATCGACCAATCGATGCGAACACGGGTTATTGATGAAGTTAATATCGAAGGAATAACCATGGAGCAAAGATATGGAGAAACCCAAGTGAATCAGTAAAGAGCCTTCACACAAGACTCTAGTATGGAAAAATTCTCCATTCCGGACCAATTTATCCGGGAATTACACGAGCTGCAGTTTTCGGGAGACGAGAATGAGGATGTGCAAAATCATGTGGAAGAAGTGCTTTACTTGTCATCCATTTTTAGCGTCCGGAATATCCCTAGCTATTCGGTTACAACAAGAATTTTTCCTATGACTCTTACAGGGACTGCAAAAAGATGGTATAATAGACTCCCTGCCGAGTGCAAGGAAACGTGGGATCAATTAAGAGAGAATTGTTCAACGCTTTGCCTCCGTCAAAGATGGCTAAGCTTCTCGGTAAAATCCATCGCCTGCTCAAGAAAGCGAAGAAACATTGTATCAAGCATGGAAAGATACAATGAGCTACTTTACACGCCTCTACTCATGACCTGAACAAGCATCAAATTGTCTATGTCTTCTATAGAGAAATTAATGCAGAGACCCGTGAACTACTCGATTCTCCTAAACCTATTCCAATCATAGCACCCGACCAAGCTTTGGAGTGTATTCGACGGATATCTGAAAATTGCTATAAATGGCATATGAAGACAGGGTATGGAACCAAAATTAATTTCGATCACAAGGTGATGAAAACATTAACCAAGAGAGAAAATGATTATGGTGCAATTTTTGAAAAGCGGAGACTGGAAAGGGCTAGTGAAAGTGAAGCTTGTAAGGTATAAAAAGTAAAGAGTGTATTTGGGGCCAAGATTGAAAACAGCTTGGAAAAGATGATTCTTGACCACATTGAAGAATCAAAAGAACGTGACGAGAGAATTGAAAAAATGATGAAAAATTCGTAGAAAACATGGTTTCTTCTCTTAAGATTCATGAAGACAGGATCAAGGGTTTGGAAAACAATGTGGACTTATGCTCGAAAGCCATCATAGATTACCTTGTTGTACGGGATGAAGAAATTGTGAATTCGGTTGAAACAGCTACTAAGGAGCCAACTACCTTCTCTGAGAAGGTCAAACGAAGAATTAGCAAGGAGAAACTCTTACTCCTTGATATTGGAGACCTCCTGGTAAATGTCCCTCTAATCAATTCCATTAGAACTTATCCTAACAATGTTTTGCAGTAATTAAATAATGATCCCGATGAGACGGTTCAACTAAACGAGAGATGTTCAGCAGTTCTAAGAAATGAACTACCACAAAAAGAAAAAGATCCCGGTTGTTTCACTCTCCTTTGCTTGATCGGGAATCTTAACATGTGTAACGCTCTTGCTGATCTTGGAGCAAGCATAGGCATAATGCCTCGTTCAATGTTCCTACGCATGGGTATCAGAGATCTTAAACCAGCAAAAATGAAAATAAAAATGGTCGATCGATCCATGCAATCACCTTTGGGAATCGTTGAAAATGTATTAGTAAAAATCAAAAAGTTCCTCTTCCTGGTGGACTTCGTTATTCTAGATATTCCCGAAGACAACAGAATACCTATCATTTTAGGAAGACCAATGCTCACAACTGCCCATACAAAAGTGGATGTCTTTGCTCGAAAAATGACTCTTGAAGCTAATAGGGAAGTTGCTACAATCAGACCTAATGAACTTCTGTCCATCCCTCAAAAGATTTGTTCGATTGACCCTATAGGCGATTTTGGTGCATTGGAAGAGTTTCTTAGTGATCCCCCAAAGACTCCTTAAAATCTTGGCGATATAGCTTCGGGGAAATATTTTGATGTGTTTGTCAACTTTGAAGAGGAAGATGATTTGGGAATCAGTGTCGACAATTTCTCTAGTGACGTCGACATGGTCCATTGGCACAGCAATTCTGAAGATACTTTTTCACAATCTGACCAGCCTAAGTTTTATGAGATGGGAACTCAAATCCAATACAGGAACCCCTATAACCTGAAAATTTCATGCAAGATTAGGTTCATTGATTTCCATCCATTCATCGACACAAATTCCCTAGTAAACATCATGTTGAAATAGTGCTACAACCAAGTTACGGTAAAAGAACTAGAATAAAACGGGAACAATTTCTTGGGGATTGCGTCAAACAGTCATGTCTTTGTCAGAACTCACTCATTTTTTGTCGATTTTGTGGTTTTGGATAACACTAGCGAGTTCGTGGAAGATGGGCTCACTGGGGTAATTTTCGAGAAACCCTTTCAAGAACTGTTTAGGCTAGATAAGAATGAGAAGGAAGGGCTAGTATGGTTAAAGATTGGCGAAGATAAAACAGTTTTTAAAATGGCAAGAACTATTAAGAAATTTAGAAATTGGACTAAGAAGCAGTTAAGCCATGCTCGGCCATTGCTTGACATTAGTGATGAAGATAAGGCCAAAGGTATTGACCATCCATACCAAAAGATCAAGAATTTTTATTTGGGGTGTTTAGCACTGTGCATGGACTATAAGCGAGATGAGAATCTAATCAGTCGGATTCAACGTGGAGATTGCCATATCCACGAAATGACAAACAAGCACTTCTAGCCCGATAGCCTTGATTCTAACATAAAGACTCGTAAATAAAGAAAAGTGCTCTTTCGGGAGACAACCCGAATTATCCCTTTTATTTGTTTTATTTTTATTTCTATTAGGTTTTGTGTTTTTAACCATTTTTGCAAAAATCGAGAAAGTTCTCATGAAGATGTCGAATCGGGACTCGATATGTCCACGATTCTGGTAGAAACTCATTCTTATGGTTACACCGTAACACATCTTTTGCAGTAGTTTTTCCTAGAGAATTACCTATTATGGCGTAATCCCATGCAATGGTTATGCCGTAGCTACACTCCTGTAGCGTCTGCCAGGTTTTGCAATAATTACGGCGTAACTCCTTCTAGGAGTTACGATGTAACTATCCTTTGTAATAATTCTTTCTTTATAAACGCAATAACCTTGTATTAGTTTTTTTTTAATGAACTTTGTGGGTATGTTCCCTGTAAGCCCTCACGAGACTACACTTGTCCACTTGGGAAACCAAGTGGTTTAAAAGGCTTGTTGCATATGCTAAATGCAACCGTGAATCCTACGAAGGTGAGTTAGGTTTCCTTTCGTTTTTCTTTTTCTTTATTTTTTTTTATTTTTTTTTTAGAATTATGCTTGTTGGTAGTGTGATTTCAGGGATTGAAGTTTGCTCGTGGATGCTTAGCGAAGGCACGATTCTTTTCATGGGCCTTCTTTCTTATTCGAGCAAATTTCGGGAAGTTCTCGCCTAATTCTACTTTTCTCTTCACCTTTATTTAACGCTTAGTACAAAAGGGACTTTATACATTTCAAGTGGGGGCGGAGTAGAATTATCTCTTAAACTTTATTTTGCCCTCGTTTTCTAGTTTATTTTGAAAAATTATGCCATTTTTAAAATTTTGACATGTTTTTCTTAACCTAACTAGATTAGACCTTAGCCGAGCACATTATAACCCTTGATATTATATGGTGAGATTAGCCTTATCCGTTTCCAAATTTTACCCCAAATCCACCAAATTATGAGTGTGCCGGTAACTTGTAAACTTTAGAACTTGAGCTTTACATCATTTTGAGACAATAGACAAGGTATGTTGAGTTAGCTCGATGTATTTTGACTTTTCAGTTTAAGAATGCAATATTATAGGATTATCACCCAAATAGCCTATCATTGTGTGTCTATCGATTAGTCACCTCGACTTCTTGACCCCCATGTTAAACCCTTTTGTTAAACTCTCATTTAGTGCAAGATACCCCTAGATACACCCATCTGAGCCATTCCTTTCATTTTGTTCACCCAACATATTGTTTCGTCACACCCATACACCTTAGCCTACCCTATAGTCTTTATTTGTGATTGGGAAGTCATTGTTTGCCTAAGTTCAAGGTTCAAGTGGAAAGGTTCGAGAATCACGCTTTTGTCGACGACATGTTTTTGAAGATCATTGAAGACCCCCCAATTTCTCATATTGTTCATCTCAAGTGGGGAGATGCTATGTTAAGTTGTTAATTATGATTGAAAAAAAAATTATAGTTATAGTTATTGATTGTAAAGTGCGAAGTTATAAGCATTATGTTTATGAGCTCATTATAGATTTAGTATCGAGGAGGCTACCTCGGTCATATTTGAAGAATGGAGTTAGTAATTGCGCCAACAGTTGAAGAAAAGGTAATGCGCCCATCATGACGTCCTCTAATGGCACATCTACCTGGTATATCATGATCCAGTTTCTTAGCTTTGAAACTTGAACTTTAGATGAACGGTAAGCGGTGATGACTTGGTTATAGATTTAGACTATTTGCTTGATTTTATTTTACACCAATTATATCCCATGTCTTATCCTACCCTTTAGTCATGAAGCGTATCTAGGTGATGCAGCGAGCAATCTTTGATGTCTTGGCCATGGATTTGGTCATGTATCATTGATTTTGTCCACTTCGCCGTGACATGTTAGTAATGACGACTCACCCTTACCTTTGTCGTGTCTACCCATATTGCCGTCAGAAATTGTTTAGTCCTTAACTCTAGTGGTGGAGATTTGTGTAATCGCCAAGCTTATGATAGAATACATGCTATGATCAGACGTTGAGTGATCACCCCGAAATTGACACTTAGAATAGTTGAGAGATTTGAGTGTTTTGTTCCCATTTCATGAGGTGTTCGACTTTGTTTTATTCTAGCAAAAGGGATTTGTAAACTTATATTTCCAGGTAATGGGAGATATCTTTTTAGGAATCTATCTAATAAGGTCTACTTGTGGGAAAGTAGAGTTCAAGTGGGGGGATATTTGATAATATCAAATAGTCGTGAATATTAAGTGTCAATTTCCCCCGATAAAGCTCGTATTTTATATCATTTACATGGATTTACGCCTGTTTTCCTCTATATTTCACTTTCAGGTAAATTACGAGCATTGGAGCTAATGAGACGCGGATTTGGAGAGTTTATTGAAGCTATATGATAGTATGCCTATTTTGAAGTAATTACGGCATAACTCTTCTCTCACATTACGCCGTAAAAGAAGCGTGACTCAAAAACCAATTCAATCAAGATTACGGCGAACTCCATCTTAGGATTACCGTAACTAATTAGGTCAAATGACGCTCAACGCCGCAAGCTACGCCAGAATCGCTTCCACAAATACAACGTAACCATGATTTATTAAAGATACGTCGTAACTCATTCCAGATGTTACGCCGTAACCAGCTTTTCCAGAGCAAAATATGAAGATATTGATGTTACGGTATAACTCTCAACTTAAGTTACGCTGTAACCAGATCTGGCCTATAAATACCACCTAAAATTCTGCATTTCTCATCATTTACTCTACACACAAAAGCAGAGAATGTGGGTAGGAGATAACGGAGCCATCTCCAAGGGAGAAATCACTCCCTAACGATAAGCATTAGCAATTTATCATTTCTTTTACTTTCAATTCATGTATTTCATTATGTCAAACATTGAATCGATTGTTTCAGTTAATATGAGCGACTAAGCACCTCTGGTGCTAGCTTAGTTATGATTCCTTAATTGTTTTGTTTATGTTTATATTGCTTCCGTATAATTGTTTCTAGTGTATGCATGCATAGTTTGTTGGTAGCTACCCTTGTTTCGGTAGTTTTGACTGGCGGTAGTGTCTAGTTGCTTAGGAGATATGACCAACTGACCCTAAATAGGTAGACTGAGTGGGAAGGGTAAGAATTGACCAACTGGCGACTCTTCTTCACTTGTGCGATTTGACCAACTGATGTTGGGAATTGCCGATTTGATGATTATAAAACCACGAGCAAGTTTGAAGAAAGAAGAAACAATGAGGGCTAATATGTAATAGTTAGCTTAGCTTTTCTAGTAAGCTAAGATTAGGGTTTTTGTAACCACCCTCTAGTATATAAAGAGGGTAGGCGTCTAGGTTACAAGCATCATTTCATTTTATTTCATAGAAGACATCTCCTAATGAGAGTCTAGACACACGATTATAGCGTTTGTATAATAGTTGTAGTAGTTTTTATTCAATAAAGAAAAACTTATTAGTGATGTTGATTGTTATTATCATTCCGCTGTGCATTCATTCAATCAATGTTACTCATACCCTAGTTGAGTCCGGATCTGGGTTTCAACAATTGGTATCAGAGACTCGTGGCTCTCGATCTAGGGTTAGGTTTTTCGATTGCAGCAGATGTGAAAAAGGAGGCAGGCAAAAAGAGATCGAAAAGAAGACTAGATCTAATGATGGTATGATTTGACTTTATTGATGAAGCAGTTTTATGAGGTAATCGGCACAATCTATTGGTCAATCATTAAATCTTTATTTTTGTGATCGGATGATTGTGGCTTAATATTCTAACCTCGTACTAAGTAATGGGGTCAGATCCGGTTTAACTTCAACCGAGGTTAAATATTTTTTTTAGATCAGAAATTGCAGCGCCTATATATCTTTGATTGGTCCATAAAATATTTGTGTAATTCCTGTTGGGCGTATTTCATGTACTTTGGACACATGTTAGCAATTGTTTGGATTAGTTGATGCAAGATTGACGGTGGGGCCATATTTTTATTCGTATGGGATGAAGGTTAATGTGTGATCACGTGAGATAATTGGATGATTTAATTGGGTCATCGTGTGGGGCTTTCGATGTGATACATACTGATTTATTTTTCTTCTCGTGGGCACATACAAAAGGTATCTTATGTTTGTGTAGTTTAATTGGTACTGGTCTCACACATCTCTCAGCCGCCATATAAGGTATTATTATTGCTACTGATGTTTGTTGGGCATGACGTGTTGCTGCTGGTCCAATTATTTATTTGTTTTATCGTGAATTGGTCAAATGTTATCATGTGATGGGTTTGATATTATGACGACACAATTGGATGGTGATTGATTAGCGGCGGGACCCATGGTGGTATGTATGTGTTAACTCTTGTAAATTAATTATTCACGTGCAGAGTGGTTTCTGCTGGTATCTCATTTGATTCTACTGATTTGGACCCACATTGTTTATTCCTACTGATCTAATCTGATGAGTGGTACTGGGGATATTGTTTTTGGACTTCACGTGACACACACATGGTCCCAATGCATCACATGGGATAATTTATTTTGATTGGTTATTTCATGGGGCCCAGTCACATTTGTTCATTCATATGTTTGGTTTGTGAGGTTGTGATGACTGTGGATCCCTCTTATGATTCTTACTGGTCACGTGATGTTATTTTGTGAGATTTAATTCACTCATTGATGCGTGATACTGAGTTAAGGATGTCATTAATACAGGTCGAATATTATGGCTGGTGGGATGGGATTTAATTCACTCATTGATGCGTGATACTGAAGTTTAATTGGTCCCACGCTGGATCAAACGAACCTTGATATTTTGCTTGATCGTTATATTTGTTACGTATCAGTGAATGATTTGGTTCTTATTGGTCAAGGATAAAGGTTGAATATTTGATCCCATGATATTCGGTATTTGATTGGTCACATGATTGATATGATCACGTGGTCTGATATGGTCATAATGGTGATGATTTAATCATGATTGTATACTGATTTCTATTCAAGTTTACTACTGTTTGATATTTAATTGATGACATTCGGATGGGGCTATATTGATCTCACGTACTGCAAATTGTGTTCCTACTGGTGATTTGTTCATGCTGGTTTGTTCACATAAGGAGTTAATATTGTTTCTGCTGATTGTTTCTGGTGGTCAGGTTCTGCTGTTATGCTTTATTTCCTTTGCTTTAAAAAAAAAGTTTTCCTGCTGGTAGCTTCGGTTTCTGCTGTTTGTTCGGTTCGGTTCATGCAGGTATAGTATTCTAGGTCCAAAGACGCCCTTGGATTTTGAACAATGATGATGTGTATAGTTTGTTTTGGAGATTCAGTGCATGATATAATTCTTGATTAGAACAGTTACACGCTCTTTACAAATATTTTAGGGGGCATATGATACCATACAGTTCATGATATGATTATTGAGGAAAAAGAATAATCATAAGCATTGAGTGGTTTCTGGTTGATCCGTCTGAGCTCACTGAGACTATCGGCCATTGCATGTGATCGCCATGCATATATTGACTACAAGAATTATCTAAAGACATTTTATGATGTCTTTTTCACACTGAAGGAAGAAATGATTGTTGGATCGATATACTTTAATCAAACTAACTTTAACTAGCTTGTTAAGGTTTAACAACCTCGGATAAATCCTAAGTTATTAACAAAGACACACCGAGCAATCTTTATCAAGCACGCGAATTTACTTAACAAAGCTAAGAAGAATAACTTTTATTATAAACTCTAAATCGCTTATTATGCGATACTCTAAACAACTCTAAGATTATCGAACTTCTCTAAAACACTAAATAACTTGTGAATTTGTAAACTCTAAAACTCATAGACTCGCACTCTAATGCCAATCTAGGAGTCCTTTTATAGGCTCAAGGATATCCTAGTCGGTTTACAATTTGTATCCTTGTACGACAAGTAATCTAAACATGGAATATTCTAGAGTTACAATACTTTCCATAAACGAATATAACAGCTTCTTTTGTTCTTCAAGATTTTGACTTCAGAGTGCAAGATTTTTGACTTTGTCTTTAGCAAGATTTTGACTCTTTGACTTTTTCCAGATGCTGCTGACTTACAAGATTTCATATCTTCAAGCTTTCATATCTTCAAGACTTTCATATCCCAACAATCCTCCCTAACTTGAATTCTACTTGCTTGACTTCAAGTTCCTTGTAAATTTATATTTAATGACTTCATCTTTAAGGACATATTATTTCTTAAACTTTTGATTGTATCTCTGTAGTGTCCGTGCTTGTCAAAGTATCTCTAGAATGATTCTTTCACAAAGACATCCAAAGAAGCTCCATCTTTTCAAAGAACACAAAGAACATATGACAATTTGTACATTAATTCAGCTTAAAGTTGCATTCTATTCTCATCACTTCCAGATGTGTTAACTCCTGAGAGGTGAATCATTGAAAACTTAATGGATTTAGATCTCTTTATCAAAGCCATTATCTCGGAGTAGCCAAATGTTTTGGTGTGTAAGACCATGGTACATTGATAACCATATGATTTTAGCAAATCATCGCCTATCAACAAATTTGTTTTGTCTTTACCAAAAGTCGCACTTTCCGGACTAGTTAGTTCTTCTATCTAATGGTGAACTAATTACCAATAATGGTTTTTCCACAGCCTTTACCACAAGCCATTTTCTTGTGGGCTTGCCAACTCTTCACATTACTGATATGGTGAGTTGATTACCATCCAACTTATTAGCAAGTTGTCAACTAAAAACGGATTTGATATATCTTTACCAGAGCCATTTGCTCATGGATTAGCCAATCCTTTTGTAACCATGGTAGATTGATGACCTAATGTTACCATCTCAAAATCCATTTATTTCACTTAACCTTTGTTTCAAAAAATTTGTTACTTAGCAAAAGGTTACATTCAAAAATCACTTAATCGGTTAAAAGCGCAGCGATTACTTTGATTAAAGTATTGTTTGATCGGTGATTTTGAATAAAGTCTTGATTTATCAAAAATAATTTATTCAATTAAGTCTCATACCGCTTTTCATCATCTTCACAGAATGGTAGTCCGGTTGATAAACAAGTTGATAACCATGCAAGCGGTTTCATTATCCTCTTCTACTTCCATTCCATGCTCTAGCATTCTTCTCATGAGCTCGATTGTGAGAGGGTATCTTCTTTCTCGCAAACATGTGTATCATTGTTCCATTTTCCACTCTAAAACATGAACTCCGACTCTTCAAAGAATCTCCAAGAAACAATTTCCCAATTTTCTTGATTCTTCCAAATATCATCGTTCTCTCTTCGCCTCCCATGCGGTTATGAGATCACCATGTAAACTAAACCAATCCCTTCTAATGGATTATGTTCAAAGTAAGCTTTCACCACATAATACAAATAGAATAAATCTACTCTATCTATAATGTGCAATAAGTCCCATAGCCTATTGAAAACTTTGAAACTTTCATCTTCTTTATGAAAAATCATATAATCTCCATCTTTGGATTTCACAACTTCAAAAGCACTAATCGTGATCCGCTCATCTTCATGTCAAGATCTTCTTTTGAATATTCAAAATCTACCACTCGAGATAATTTCTTAGGTCATCTTTTGTCTCATATCTTAATTCAACTTTTCTTTCTTTGAAAACCGAACATCTGTAACTTCCGCTTTTCCTTTTCTTTTCAAACTCTTCTTCCTTTCTCGCTTCACCAAGTAGCTTCTTCTCTAAAATCTTTGATGCCTCAACATCCTTCTTATAATCCTCCCTAGCAAAGATCATACAATCTTTTCATCTCAAAATAATTAAACTTCGCAATCCTTTATACCTTGACTTTTAAGATAAGCCATCATAGCATTTCATCTTTAGCTTTATTAAGTCTTCTTGGCATAAATCTAATAGGAGTAGGTGGTGTAATGGTTCAAGACTTGATCTAATTCATCTTGTAACTTCTTAGTCGCTTCTCTACTCTTAGCTTCTTGAGCTTCCGAGCTTCTCTATCTTTAGCATTGAACTCTTCTTGATACTTTCTAGTTGCAGCTTCATTCCTAGCAACTTCAATTTCTAAGTTCGCCAAAGTTAGCTTTTTCTTCTTAGTTTCAACCGTAACACCCTTTCCTTTATCTTTAGGATCAATTGCAGGTTGAGAAGTTCTTTGTTGTTCTTCTTCTTGTACTTCTCGAATAGTAACACCACCTCTTGGTTGTTCTAAAATTGTAGCAATGAACTCATCATCACTTTCAGAATGAATAGGTTTAAGAATAGCCTCCTCTTCTTGTATAACTGTTGTAGAAGGACCACTTCCTCTTCAAAATCTAATACTCTTGAGTTATTACCTCTTGTCTGAAAGTACTTGAAAAGCAAGACTTTGTTGTTCAAGACCTTGATCATCGCCAGATTTTGAACTTGAACTTGCTCCTCAAGATCTTGAATGATCTTTTCTTGAGACTTTTAGAACTTTCAGTTCATTCTCTTTAACCATATCTTCTTTCAAGTTCTGTTCTTCTAAATTCCTCCCAAGTTGATGTAAGATGGTTTATGAACCTTGTGGTGTTTACTTGTCTTAGACCCGCTTTTGTGCTTTCTTCTTTGATTTGACCCAGATACTGAAATTCTTTAACCAAAGGCCGGATAAAGTTTTAGCCTTCTAAATTTTAACTTCAATTTCTTTATCTGCTTGGCTTGAGCCTTAGTAGTCTTTTGCAACTTAACCAACTCCCTTGTTAAAACATAATTGTCCAATGTCATTTCTTCAGGGGGTATAGTATGTGAATCATCTCCTTTAATTGATGAATGTTCCTCTGATTGAGAAACAGGAACAGATTGTTGTGGAGATGGAGAAGGTGATCCTGCAATTTCTTCTTGAACTTCAAGATTGGGAAACAAGACCACATGGAGATGTAGTACCTTCTTGAGAAGCAAGATTGCAGATGCAGATTTGCAGTGCAAGACGCTCACTTGCTTCAAAGATCTTCAACATCGACTCTAACGGCTGAACAACTTCCATCATAGAAGTGGTTAATGGAGTATATGGACCTCAAGAGATCACTTCTTCTAGCCATAAAAGTAAAAATCTTTGCTTGTTGTACAATAACAAGAAGTAAATCAAGAGGCTTCGCACATCGAAGTTGTTTGTTCAAGAAAACTTGTATAAACCTGGGATACATTAACCATTTGGATCCATGATTGATGTGAGAAAGCATGCCATCGAGAATCAGCCTTGAAAATTAAAAACACGATATATAGCCAATCCCACCATAGCAGATGCTATATTTGACCCAAACTGCTCCCAAGAAGTACTTTTAGCACTAATACAATGTAACAACACATGTATTAAAAACTTCCATTGAGGACAAAATAGTTGTTTCCTGAATGTTTGTTCTGTTAAAGAACCTTCATAACCAATATGCCCAAAAGTTTCCCAAATCAACTCCTTAGCAAAACGAATAGCACCATCGTCATCATTAAACAACAAATCTTCTCTAATAGATGCTTCAGTAATCGTCACCGTTCTTCCAACAACTGTAGCCCTAATATAAAATTCTTCATTCTCCATATTGTCCCTTGCAATAGCCCAAAATTCTTGAATCCAAGGTTCAATAATATCCGCTCCACTAAAAGAGCATAACCGATCATGCGACCAGTGAGATAATCAATAATATCATGAAACGCCTCATTATCTTCGTCTTGTCTAAATTGGCCACCATATTGTGCTTTGAAACAGTAGGTCAATTCGCCATTGATGATTTTGTAAGCACAATAAGAATTGGAATCGAATAAGAATGAGAGAAATATGGAAACGATGCTAAGGTATTAATATAAGAGGGAAAATCGGAAAGTAGTTATTTATAGGTGAGATTTTAAAATCACGGCCAAAATAAAATTACCGTTAGCATTAATTACCCTCAATATAACCGTTGGAACAAGATTTTAATAAGACAAACAAGATTTTCCACGTATGCAAGATTTTCAGCAAGACTTTCAGAAAAACAAGATTTTTCCAAATTCTTCAGATAAACTAAGTATACACAAATATCCTCCCTTAAACAATGCATGGGACTATACTAACACCTTATAGTCCTCCCCTTAAATGTAGCTCAAGAGTTAATCATGCCAATACTCACCACCAAGTGATTAAATCTTGAAACATCAAAGCCTTTGGTGAGTAAGTCGATACATTGTCATCTGTGTGAACCTTAACAACATTAATGAGCACTGTGCTCATAACAATCTCTCGATGAAGTGATGCCTAATGAATGTGCTTGGTCTTGGAATGATAAACTGGATTCTTCACAATACGATAGTACTCTCATTATCAATATTAATAGGAGTATTCTTAAAATTGAACCCATAGTCCAAGAGTTGATTCTCGCATCCACAAAACTTGTCCACAACAGCATTGCAAAGCAGCTACATATTCGCCTTCATGGAGGATGTTGTCAGCAATTGTTTGTTTCTTACATTGCCGGACACTAACCTTCTTCCAAGATATTGGCATCCTCCAGGGGTGGATCTTCTATCATAATTATCACCGCATAATCACTATCCGAAAAAGCTTCCAAAGTGAAAAGGTGACTCTTTTGGATACCACAACCCCAACTTAGGTTGTTGCTTCAAATAATGTAAAATTCTTCACCGCATTCATGTGAGAGATCTTTGGGGATACTTGATATCTTGCACATAAACAAACTACAAACATGATATCGTGCCTTGATGCGAGAAGATACATAAGAGAGCCAATCATTGATCCAGATAACTTGACTTCAACAGTTGGCCATCTTCATCTTTGCCCAATGAATTGATAGATTTAATCGGTGTAATAATGATCTTCATATCATCAAAATTGAACTTCTTAAGTATGTCAAGAATATACTTATCTTGACCGATAAAACTCCTTCCTTTGATCGCTTAACCTCAAGTCCCAAAAGAAAGTTAACTCTCCCATTGAACTCATTTGAAATTCTTTACGCATCACCGCTCAAACTCCTTAACCATGGACTGTTTGGTACCCCAAAGATGATATCATCAACCTAGACTTGAACTAACATGATATCTTTCTTGTCTCTCTGATAAACAAAGTCTTGTCAATAGCTCCTCTTACGTATCCATGTTGCAATAAGAATGTAGAGCCTCATACCAAGCTCTAGTGCACGATGAAGGCCATAAAGAGCCTTAACCACCTTGTAGACTTTGTTTGGGTGTTTAGGATCTTCAAAACCCGGAGGTTGTTTAACATACACCTCTTACGTAATAGTGCCATAGAAAGGCACTCTTGACATCCATTTGGTAAACCCGAAACCCATGTATGAAGCAAAAGCAAGAAATATTCTAATAGCCTCAATCCTTGCTACAGAGCAAATACTTCATCATAATCTACTCCTTCTTCTTTTACGTAGCCTTGAGCTACTAACCTTGCCTTGTTTTTGATAACATTGCCTCTTTCATCTCTTTTCACTCAAGACCCATCTCGTTCCAATAACTCTTCCCATCTGGAAGATCACATAAAATCCAAACTTCTTGAAGTTTAAATTGAAGAAGTTTTTCCTGCATAGCTTCAACCCATCTCTCTTTAGTCAATGCTTGAGCAATATTCTTGGGTTCCTCTTGAGAGATGAAACAAGTAAATAGGCAGGTTTGATGGTCCTTATGATTCAGCCTGTTTTGTTTGTAGACAAAGCTAAGCAAAGCATTATGAGGTTTAGAAAAACTCTTAGCTGTGTGTCTAGTCATCACTCAAGAAGTAGAAGGACCAATGATTTGATCAGAAGGATGATTCTTATGAATCCTTAAAATTGAGACCGTGGAACTCCATCGTATCATCCAAGTTAGTTAAATCAACATCTTCATTGAAATCGAGAAAATACCTTCATCTCGCAAACTCATCATCGCTTTCCTCTAATTCGTGCATGGTAGGATCATCCAAATCATCTAAAGTCTTCAAGATCGGTGCAAAGATGATTTGGTCAAAAGTATCAAAATCTTGATGAGTGTGTAAATACTCATCATTTTTGGTCAATCTGAATCGCAAAACATTTAAAATGCTTTAAATGCATCAAAATCTGAAAATATCTCAAAATTGTATTTTATTTGTCTCGGATGCAAAATGTTTAAAATCAAGAAAATGAGCTAAGTTTGCATAATTGGCGCTTCAGTCCCCAAGTTTCAAAAGTTGTCGGAAATAGTCCCCGAGCACTTATTTTAAAGAAAAGTCACCAAAGGTCCTTTTGAAATCACAAGTTGTCATAATTAGTCCTTTGGTGAAAATGTCAAAAGTTTTGAGAAATTACAAGTTTAGTCCTTTGAGTTTCAAATTTGACAAAATAGTCCTTGAAGTTTGAAAATGTCCATTATGGTCCTTGTACTATTGAAACTTGTCATTTTGGTCCCTTGAAATAACTTTGCAAAATTGGCGCTTTGGTCCCTTGGTTTTAGAAATTACACAATGGTCCTTGTTATTAAACAAACACCTTTTGACCTTGACCCTTTGTGACTGTGACCCCTGCCAATAACCACTTGTGACCCCCTTTTTGACCCCGCCTATAACATATCTCCCAAGTCAAATCCCCAACAACCCCACTCTCGCCAAAGTCTTCTTCTCCCACCTGCTCAACCTGCAACACTCAAGCCCCTCACCTCCAGCTCACCCTCTCCACACCATGTTCCCTCCACCTCAACAACATCCAAAATGCATTAAATGCTTCCTTCCCCCTTGCACTCAACCCCAGGTTGCAATATATCCAAATTCGCTAAAAGTCATCAAACGGCCATAATTATCTCAAGTGATCCAAGGGCGAGATTAAAAGGGATTTGCTCGAGATGTGAGAAGTAATTTTGCTATAAAAAGGAGGAAGAAGAGAGTGAAAGTGGTAGTCTTTAGTTTTAATTTCCATATATGTCGCTTTAATGTCAATGTTTTAAATTAAGTTCTAAAGATTTAATTTCCTTTGTATTGTATTAAGAAAGACCTGCTTTATCGGTTGTAACTTAACTTCAAGTATTAATTAAAAGTTTGATTCGGTTTCATGTTTTAAGTTTCCTATCATAAAATTCGGTTTACATGTTATTGAATTCAAGCTTAAATTAGCTTATTCCTAGTTCAAAATAGCTTATCTAAGTCGCTTCATAGCTTCGGTAAGCTATTTACTCAAGTTCAAATAATCTTGGTATCCGGTCAACAAAAGTCAACAGAAAAGCTTCAAATGGAATTGGTCATGGAATTGGGTTAATGCAGAGTTGATTTGGGTTGCAATTGGCTTAGAATAGTGGTATCTAGTTCTAGATAAGCTGGATATAAGCTGAGGCAACAGTGAGTTTATATTTCTAATTTTAGCTTAATTTTGAAGTTTATTGATTCATTAGTGTAGAACTGTTTCATTTAGCTTCTTTGATGTTGTTTAGCTTAGTTTCATCAGTGTTTATCTTATTTAAATAGAATAGATCATAGTTGGCTTGTTTCTAGTTCTTGCATATTAATCGCTTAAACTGTAGAGTTAGTATCTGTGGAAATTGTGTTCTTTTGCTGTTAACATTGCTTCAAATCAACTTAAAATGGAAGTTAGAATCTGAGTATGATGATGTCTAAGTTTGGATAAGTGGTTTAGAGAAACAAATTTCATGACAGTCTTAAAAGCAGTGTTTGGATCATACTGTCAAAACTGTGTTTGAGGTTTATTCATTGGTTGAGACCTGTTGTTTTAGGCTTATTAAGCTCAATTGTACTCATTGCAGTCATCAAATCTCAGTTGCATACACTCAAAGTCAAAATCACCTTGAATCTGTCCTAAGTTCAAGTCTGTTAGAAATTTGTGAGATCATTAGCTTGATTTGTGTTCAAATATCATTAGAGTAGCTTGCATCAGTTTCATTTTACCATAAAACATCAATCTCAGTCCATAAATTGGTTTCAAAACTCATTTTAGTCAAACTTTGCAAAATTATCAAAAGTCAAAAAAGTGAAAAAGTCAGTTCAACTTGGGTGATTTTTCATTGATTCAACTTTGGGTCAATTCAAGTAAAACTTTGGGTTTAAAAACTTCAGTTGGTCAAGTTTCTTAAAATGATTTTTGTATAATTTTAGTAATTTTCTATAAGCTCTAATTCGCCTTGTCAAAGGTCAAAGTGCACACTCAAAGATACACCGAAAGTGAGATGAGGCACCTATGCAGAACTTGCATAGGTTTAGTTTTAGCTTCTTAGGGTCTCAAACTTGGTTCATAGATAGTTAAGTGGTGGACTTGAGTTCTTCATTTTGTTTTCACATAAGCTTTCTCAATAAGCTTGTGCTTTAGCTTCAAAAGTAGATGTAAACCCTGTTTAGCACTTGAGATTTCAAATCATCAAATCTTTAGTTTGCATTTCAGAGGTTAAGGCTAGTGGTAATTAGTTGCTTTTGAGTAATTTTAGCATATTATAGCTTCGTGATCATTTGGTTCTCTGTTGTGGCCTTTAGCTTATTTTGAGTGCTTATTTATAAGCACTCTTCACTCTAAATTTCATATTCCTTCACATAAGCCACTGTTTTTATATTTTTCATAGACTTAGAACATTATTTTAGACTTTCACGAAATTTTCATAATTTTTCATCACTGCTTTGCTATTTTTATTTATTTTAAACAATTTTAGGCATTTTTAATTAGCTTTTAATACAATTAAATCGTAAAAGTTTCAAAAAATAAGTTTTCATTTTCCTAGGTTAAGATAAATATAAAAAGAAAAAATAATTTTTCCAGATTTTTCTTAGTTTAATTTGTAATTTTAGCAATTTAAGAAGTTTTAAATAGTTTTAATTCATAGAAAATAGAAAATAATCAGAAAAATACAAAATTAGTTTTTAAAATTCTCTTTAGTTATTTTAGATTTTTCTAAGTCATAATTTCATTTTTCTAGCTTTATTTCATATTTTCTTATATTTTAGGGTATAATTAAATAGGTAAAAATAGTTTTAATTAATAATAATTAAATAAATAGTAATAAAATAATTTTCTTTTTCTAAAATTTTCTCTTATCATTAGATTTGTAAAATGTCATTTTATATTTTTAGGATTAATATTGTTTCAGTTTCACATTTTCTTTTACGCGTTACGTAGTTTTTAATTTAAATTTATAAAAGAAAATCAAAAATATTAGATTTTAAAAATAGTGATAGCGTTTATTTAATATAATTTAGTTCTTTTATTTTCTTTCATTTTCCTTTATCCTCTAGTATCAATCATAACCCTTTTCCCGCTCAAACTCTCCCGATCACTATTCGTTTGGTGATTCATTAGGCACGTTTCGTTGAGACTTAACGACACTGGGAAACACTATACCCTCTCGGACTTCATTGCATTGGTGTCCGAACTGCTTGAAGTTTATTACGGTTGACCATTCACAAGTGGTCACCAGTGATAAAACTTGACGGTTTGGCATCGATCAAATTTTTGGCGCCACGGGATTTACCCTTTGAGCTCATGTGCGATGCAAGTGATTTTGCTATCGGTGCGATCTGGGGCAATGAAAACCAAGCATTTTCACCTATCCACTACGCAAGTAAGACTATGATCGAAGCTCAACCCATTACACCACTACAAAAAAGAATTATTAGGCGTGTGTATGCTTGAGAAGTTTCGCCAAACTTAATCTTGACCAAATGCGTGGTGTATACGGATCACTCGGCTCTCAAATATCTCTTTGCAAAACAAGATGCAAAGCCGAGATTGCTCAGATTGGGTTCTCCACCCACAAGAATTTGATATCATTATACGTGATAAAAAAGGAGCCGAGAACACGTCACGATCATCTCGTCCTGTCTAGAAAACCCTTACCAAGATGTGTTCGAGAAAAGGAAATAAGCGAAACATTTCCTCTCGAAACACTCAATGTGGTTTCTTTTCGTGGAGACTCTTATACCCCATGGTTTGTGACTTTGCAAATTACCATGCGGGTAACTTTATGGTGAAAGAGATGTCGTCCCAACAGAAAAACAAATTCTTTAAAGATGTAAAACATTACTCGGGACGGGCGACCTACTTATTCAAAATTTGCAGATCAAGTCATCAGCGATGTGTGTATGGTCGTGAAGCCAATGACATTCTCAAGGCTTGCCATTCTCGACCCACTTGGGATATCATAGCCCCAACTACACCGCCAAGAAGGTGTTTGATTCCGATTTTATTGGCCCACGATTTACAAGGATGCCCACGAATTTGTCAAAACACATAACGCTTGTCAACGTCATGGAAATATCTCACAAAGAAATGAAATGCCGCAAAACGCCATTCAAGTGTGAGATTTTGACATCCGGGGCATTGACTTTATGGGGCCATTTCCTTCGCCTCGCGGTAATAAATACATACTCGTGGCGTTGACTATTTGTCAAAATGGGTTGGAGCGAAAGCTTTACCTACCAACGATGCCCGAGTTGTTGTGAAATTCTTAAAATCTCTTTTGCTAGGTTTGGAACTCACGAGCTATAATCGCGATCGTAGTGCGCATTTCTGCAATGACCGGTTTGATAGAGTCATGCAAAATATGGTGTAACTCACCGCCTCTCTCTGCGTACCACCCCAAACAAGTGGGCAAGTGGAAGTTTCCAACCGGGGATTAAAAGAATTTTGGAAAGGATGAGGCGAAACCGTGCCTCTTGGTGGGATAAGCTAGATGACGCACTGGGCCTTCCGTGCGACTTATAAAACACCCATCGGTGTACTCCATACAAGCTTGTGTAACGGAAAGGCGTGTCATCC
The DNA here is from genome assembly GCA_022545495.1 of Chrysanthemum lavandulifolium. Taxonomy (NCBI): domain Eukaryota; kingdom Viridiplantae; phylum Streptophyta; class Magnoliopsida; order Asterales; family Asteraceae; genus Chrysanthemum; species Chrysanthemum lavandulifolium. The sequence continues at coordinate 200,320,245 of CM040238.1, forward strand.
GCCGGTTGAGCTTGAGCACAAGGCATCACGGGCCTTGAAACATGCCAACTTCGATATTCAGTACCGGTGATCACCGAAAGTTCAAATGAATGAATTAAATGAACTCCGTGATCAAGCATACGAGAACTCTTTGATCTATAAAGAAAAGACAAAGAAGATTCATGACTCCAAAATCAAAACCGCGTTTTCAACGTCGGTGATCGAGTCCTTCTTTCAATTCAAGATTGAAGATTTTCTGGGAAAACTAAAATCCATTGGTGCGGACCATTCACCATCACTAAGGTTTATCCTTATGGTACCATTGAGTTATCTCAACCCGATGGTCCAAATTTTAAAGTGAATGGTCATCGGTTGAAGCATTATTTTGGAGAAGACATTCCTCCCGTGGTTGTCCGGATCTACAAACTTTCCCCATGAACCAATGAATGCGGGATCGAGTCAAGCTAGCGACTCGGGAATCAAAAACAAGAGCATGCCATATGGGTTTTCACCCATATTTTGACTTCTTTCTATTTTCTACCACCCTAGTGTGGGGAGTTGCCCTCATTTGTATATAATGTTTCAAAAAAAAAAAAAAAATCTTTCAAATAATGGCCGTAGTATTTCCTTTTCGTTCTATGTTTCGCATAACCACGGTACTTTGAATATTGAGGGCAATATTCATTTCTAGTGTGGGGAATTCTCACGAATTTTATCATGTATTATACCACCCAATTCCCCATTTTGGCCAAATTTTTTTTTTTTTTTTTTTTTTGAGTAAGTGTTTTACACTTACTCAACTTATGGTTATCGATCCGCCATGTCTAATAAACAAAAGGATTGGCTAATCCGAGAGCAAACGGCTCTTGGTAAAGATATATCAAATCCGTTTACGACTTGCAATTGCCCAAAATTGTATGGTGTTCATTCACCATATCTTTAATTAGTGAAGAGTTGGCTAGCCCGCATGAGTTTATGGCTTGTGGTAAAGGCGGTGGAAAACCATAATTGGTAATCACTCACCAAAGATATTTTATCTAAGAGTTGGCTAGTCCGAAACAAACGGCTTACGGTAAAGACAAATCAAACCCGAAAGTCGGTGATTTGCTCAAAATCATTTGGTTATCATTGTACCAAGGTTCTTACTTGAGCCGAAACAATTGGCTACTCCGAGTAATGGCTTTTGGTAAAGAGATTCAAATCCATTAAGTTTTCTCAAAAGATTGCTAGGGACTAGCAATAGTTTAGTGTGGGGATTGATGAGTGTATAAATACTCATCATTTTGGTCAATCTGAATCGCAAAACATTTAAAATGCTCGTAAATGCATCAAAATCTTCGAAAATATCTCAAAATTGTATTTTATATGTCTCGGATGCAAAATGTTTAAAATCGGAAGAAAAATGAGCTAAGTTTGCATAATTGGCGCTTTCAGGTCCCCAAGTTTCAAAAGTTGTCGAAATAGTCCTGAGCACTTATTTTAAAGAAAAGTCACCAAAGGTCCTTTTGAAATCACAAGTTTTCATAATTAGTCCTTTGGTGAAAATGTCAAAGTTTTGAGAAATTACAAGTTTAGTCCTTTGAGTTTCAAATTTGACAAAATAGTCCTTGGAAGTTTGAAATGTCCATTATGGTCCTTGTACTATTGAAACTTGTCATTTTGGTCCCTTGAAATAACTTTGCAAAATTGGCGACTTTGGTCCCTTGTTTTTAGAAATTACACAATGGTCCTTGTTATTAAACAAACACCTTTTGGACCTTGACCCTTTGTGACTGTGACCCCCTTAATAACCACTTGTGACCCCCTTTTTGACCCTGCCTATAATATATCTCCCAAGTCAAATCCCTACCAACCCCACTCCCGCCAAAGTCTTCTTCCCCACCCGCTCAACTGCAACACTCAGCCCCTCACCTCCACTCACCCTTCCACACCATGTTCCTCCACCTCAACAACATCCAAAATGCATTAAATGCTTCCCTCCCCCTTGCACTCAACCCCCCAGTTGCAATATATCCAAATTCCCGCCAAAAGTCATCAAACGGCCATAATTATCTCAAGTGATCCAAGGGCCAAGATTAAAAGTGGGATTTGCTCAGAGATGTGAGAGAAGTAATTTTTGCTATAAAAAGGAGGAAGAAGAGAGAGTGAAAGTGGTAGTCTTTAGTTTTAATTTCCATATATGTCGTTTTAATGTCAATGTTTTAAATTAAGTTCTAAAGATTTAATTTCCTTTTGTATTGTATTAAGAAAGACACTGCTTTTATCGAGTTGTAACTTAACTTCAAGTATTAATTAAAGTTTGATTCAGTTTCATGTTTTTAAGTTTCACATCATAAAATTCGGTTTACATGTTATTGAATTCAAGCTTAAGTTAGCTTATTCTAGTTCAAAATAGCTTATCTAAGTCGCTCATAGCTTCGTAAGCTATTTACTCAAGTTCAAATAATCTTGGTATCCGGTCAACAAAGTCAACTGAAAAGCTTCAAATGGAATTGGTCATGGAATTGGGTTAATCTGAGTTGATTTGGGTTGGAATTAGCTTAGAATAGTGGTATCTAGTTCTAGATAAAATTTGGATATAATTTGAGGCAACAAAGTGAGTTTATATTTCTAATTTTAGCTTAATTTTGAAGTTTATTGATTCATTAGTGTAGAACTGTTTCATTTAGCTTCTTTGATGTTGTTTAGCTTAGTTTCATCGGTGTTTATCTTATTTAAATAGAATAGATCATAGTTGGCTTGTTTCTAGTTCTTGCATATTAATTTGCTTAAACTGTAGAGTTAGTATCTGTGGAAATTGTGTTCTTTTCCTGTTAACATTGCTTCAAATCAACTTAAAATGGAAGTTAGAATCTGAGTATGATGATGTCTAAGTTTGGATAAGTGGTTTAGAGAAACAAATTTCATGACAGTCTTAAAAGCGATGTTTGGATCATCTTGTCAAAACGTGTTTGAGGTTTATTCATTGGTTGAGACTTTGTTGTTTTAGGCTTATTAAGCTCAATTGTACTCATTGCGCCATCAAATCTCGATTGCATACACTCAAAGTCAAAATCACCTTGAATCTGTCCTAAGTTCAAGTCTGTTAGAAATTTGTGAGATCATTAGCTTGATTTGTGTTCAAATATCATTAGAGTAGCTTGCATCAGTTTCATTTTACCATAAAACATCAATCTCAGTCCATAAATTGGTTTCAAAACTCATTTTAGTCAAACTTTGCAAAATTATCAAAAGTCAAAAAAGTGAAAAAGTCAGTTTCAGCTCAACTTGGGTGATTTTTCATTGATTCAACTTTGGGTCAATTCAAGTAAAACTTTGGGTTTAAAAACTTCAGTTGGTCAAGTTTCTTAAAATGATTTTTGTATAATTTTAGTAATTTTCTATAAGCTCTAATTCACTTGTCAAAAGGTCAAAGTGTGCACTGCACTTTCATATAATCGAGTGTGAGGCAGGCATATGCAGACCTGCATAGGTTTGGTTTTAGCTTCTTAGGGTCTAAAACTTGGTTCATAGATAGTTAAGTTGGTGGACTTGAGTTCTTCATTTTGTTTTCACATAAGCTTTCTCAATAAGCTTGTGCTTTAGCTTCAAAAGTAGTACGAAACCTGCTTTAGCACTCGAGATTTCAAATCATCAAATCTGCTTAGTTTGCATTTCGTAGGTTAAGGCTAGTGGTAATTAGTTGCTTTTGAGTAATTTTAGCATATTATAGCTTCGTGATCATTTGGTTCTCTGTTGTGGCCTTTAGCTTATTTTGAGTCTTATTTATAAGCACTCTTCCTTCTGACCTCATATTCCTTCACATAAGCCCTTGCTTTTATATTTTCATAGACTTAGAACATTATTTTAGACTTTTCCTAAATTTTCATAATTTTTCATCACTGCTTGCTATTTTTATTTATTTTAAGCAGGTTTTAGGCATTTTAATTAGCTTTTAATACAATTAAATCGGAAAAGTTTCAAAAAATAAGTTTTCATTTTCCTAGGTTAAGATAAATATAAAAAGAAAAAAATAATTTTTCCGGATTTTTCTTAGTTTAATTTGTAATTTTAGCAATTTAAGAAGTTTTAAATAGTTTTTAATTCATAGAAAATAGAAAATAATCGGAAAAATACAAATATAGTTTTGAAAATTCTCTTTAGTTATTTTAGATTTTCTAAGTCATAATTTCATTTTTCTAGCTTTATTTCATATTTTCTTATATTTTAGGGTATAATTAAATAGGTAAAAATAGTTTTAATTAATAATAATTAAATAAATAGTAATAAAATAATTTTCTTTTTCTAAAAATTTTCTCTTATCATTAGATTTGTAAAATGTCATTTTATATTTTTAGGATTAATATTGTTTCAGTTTCACATTTTCTTTTATGCGTTCGTAGTTTTAATTTAAATTTATAAAAGAAAAATCAAAAATATTAGATTTTAAAAATAGTGATAGCGTTTATTTAATATAATTTAGTTCTTTTATTTTCTTTCATTTTCCTTTATCCTCTAGTATCAATCATAACCCTTTTCCTGTTCAAACTCTCCCGATCACTATTCGTTTGGTGATTCGATTGCATGACTCGTTGGGACTTAACGACACAGGGAAACACTATACTCCTCTGGACTTCATTGCATTGGTGTCCGAACTGTTTGAAGTTTATTACGGTTGACCATTCACAAGTGGTCGACTTGTGTGATAAAACTTGACGGTTTGGCATCGATCAAATTTTGGCGCCCGCCGCGGGGATTTACCCTTTGAGCTCGTGTGCGTGCAAGTGATTTTGCTATCGGTGCGATCCCCGGGGCAATGAAAACCAAGCATTTTCAGCTATCCACTACGCAAGTAAGACTATGATGAAGCTCAAACCCATTACACCACTGAAAAAGAATTATTAGTCATGGTGTATGCGTTTGAGAAGTTTCGCCAAACTTAATCTTGACCAAATGCGTGGTGTATACGGATCACTTTCGGCTCTCAAATATCTCTTTGCAAAACAAGATGCAAAGCCGAGATTGCTCGTTGGGTTCTCCACCCACAAGAATTTGATATCATTATACGTGATAAAAAGGAGGTGAGAACACATCACGATCATCCGTCCGTCTAGAAAACCCTTACCAAGATGTGTTCGAGAAAAGGAAATAAACGAAACATTTCCTCTCGAAACACTCAATGTAGTTTCTTTTAAGTGGAGACTCTTCTACCCCATGGTTTCTTGACTTTGCAAATTACCATGCGGGTAACTTTGTGGTGAAAGGGATGTCGTCCCAACGGAAAAACAAATTCTTTAAAGATGTAAAACATTACTGGACGACCCTACTTATTCAAAATTTAGCGAGATCAAGTCATCGGCGATGTGTGTATGGTCGAAGCCAATGACATTCTCAAGGCTTGCCATTCTCGACCTCTTGGGGACATCATAGCCCCAACTACACCGCCAAGAAGGTGTTTGATTCCGGATTTTATTGGCCCACGATTTACAAGGATGCCCACTTAATTTGTCAAAACACATAACGCTTGTCAACGTCATGGAAATATCTCATTAAAGAAATGAAATGCATAAGCGCCATTCAAGTGTGTGAGATTTTTGACATCCGGGCATTGACTTTATGGGGCCATTTCTTCGTCTCGCGGTAATAAATACATACTCGTGGCGCTTGACTATTTGTCAAAATGGGTTGAAGCAGCTTTACCTACCAACGATGCCCGAGTTGTTGTGAAATTCTTAAAATCTCTTTTTGCTAGGTTTGGAACTCCACGAGCTATAATCGGTGATCGTAGTGCGCATTTCTGCAATGACTAGTTTGATAGAGTCATGCAAAATATGGTGTAACTCACCGCCTCTCTCTGCGTACCACCCCGAACAAGTGGGCAAGTGGAAGTTTCCAACCGGGGATTAAAAGAATTTTGGAAAGGACGATGGCGGCCGTGCCTCTTGGTCGGATAAGCTAGATGGCGACTCTGGCCTTCCGACTTATAAAACACCCATCGGGTGTACTCCATACAAGCTTGTGTACGGAAAGGCGTGTCATCTGCCGGTTGAGCTTGAGCACAAGGCATCTTGGGCCTTGAAACATGCCAACTTCGATATTCAGTACCGGTGATCACCGGAAAGTTCAAATGAATGAATTAAATGAACTCCGTGATCAAGCATACGAGAACTCTTTGATCTATAAAGAAAAGACAAAGAAGATTCATGACTCCAAAATCAAAAACCGCGTTTTCAACGTCGGTGATCGAGTCCTTCTTTTCAATTCAAGATTGAATATTTTCTCGGGAAAACTAAAATCCCGCTGGTCTGGACCATTCACCATCACTAAGGTTTATCCTTATGGTACCATTGAGTTATCTCAACCCGATGGTCCAAATTTTAAAGTGAATGGTCATCGGTTGAAGCATTATTTTGGAGAGACATTCCTCCTGTGGTTGTCCCGGATCTACAAACTTTCCCCATGAACCAATGAATGCGGGATCGAGTCAAGCTAGCGACTCGGGAATCAAAAACAATAGCATGCCATATGGGTTTCACCCGTATTTCGACTTCTTTCTATTTTCTACCACCCTAGTGTGGGGAGTTGCCCATTGTTGTATATAATGTTTCAAAAAAAAAAAAAAAAAAATCTTTCAAATAATGGCGTAGTATTTCCCTTTTCGTTCTATGTTTCGCATAACCGCTCGGTACTTTGAATATTGAGGAAATATTCATTTCTAGTGGGGGGAATTCTCATGAATTTTATCATGTATTATACCACCCAATTCCCCATTTTGGCCAAATTTTTTTTTTTTTTTTTTGAAGTGTTTGCACTTACTCAAATTTTATGGTTATCGATCCGCCATGTCTAATAAACAAAAGGATTGGCTAATCCAGAGCAAACGGCTCTTGGTAAAGATATATCAAATCCGTTTACTGACTTGAAATTTGCCCAAAATTGTATGGTGTTCATTTCACCATATCTTTAATTAGTGAAGAGTTGGCTAGCCATAAGTTTATGGCTTGTGGTAAAGGCGATGGAAAACCATAATTGGTAATCACCACCAAAGATATTTTATCTAAGAGTTGGCTAGTCCGTAGCAAACGGCTCGGTAAAGACAAATCAAATCCGTTGAAAGTCGGTGATTTGCTCAAAATCATTTGGTTATCATTGTACCAAGGTTCTTACTTGAATGAAACAATTAGCTACTCGAGTAATGGCTTTTGGTAAAGAGATTCAAATCCATTAAGTTTTATCAAAAGATTGCTAGGGACTAGCAATAGTTTAGTGTGGGGATTGATGAGTGTGTAAATACTCATCATTTTTGTCAATCTGAGCTCAAAACATTTAAAATGCTCGTAAATGCATCAAAATACCGAAAATATCTCAAAATTGTATTTTATATGTCTCGGATGCAAAATATTTAAAATCGGAAGAAAAATGAGCTAAGTTTGCATAATTGGCGCTTCGGTCCCCAAATTTCAAAAGTTGTCAGAAATAGTCCCTGAGCACTTATTTTAAAAAGAAAAGTCACCAAAGGTCCTTTTGAAATCACAAGTTTTCATAATTAGTCCTTTGGTGAAAAATGTCAAAAGTTTTGAGAAATTACAAGTTTAGTCCTTTGAGTTTCAAATTTGACAAAAATAGTCCTTGGAAGTTTTAAAATGTCCATTATGGTCCTTGTACTATTGAAACTTGTCATTTTTGGTCCCTTGAAATAACTTTGCAAAATTGGCAGCTTTGGTCCCTTGTTTTTTAGAAATTACACAATGGTCCTTGTTATTAAACAAACACCTTTTGGACCTTGACCCTTTGTGACCTGTGACCCCTGCCAATAACCACTTGTGACCCCCCTTTTTGACCCTGCCATAATATATCTCCCAAGTCAAATCCCAACAACCCCACTCCCGCCTAAAGTCTTCTCCTCCCACCCGCTCAACTGCGCACACTCGAGCCCTACCTCCAAACCTCACCTCTCCACACCATGTTCCTCCACCTCAACAACATCCAAAATGCATTAAATGCTTCCTCCCCTTGCACTCAACCCCGGTTGCAATATATCCAAATTCCGCAAAAAGTCATCAACGCCATAATTATCTCAAGTGATCCAAGGGCCAAGATTAAAGTGGGATTTGCTCGTAGATGTGAGAGTAATTTTTGCTATAAAAGGAGGAAGAAGAGAGTGAAAGTGGTAGTCTTTAGTTTTAATTTCCATATATGTCGTTTTAATGTCAATGTTTTAAATTAAGTTCTAAAGATTTAATTTCCTTTTGTATTGTATTAAGAAAGACCTGTTTTATCGGTTGTAACTTAACTTCAAGTATTAATTAAAAGTTTGATTCGGTTTCATGTTTTAAGTTTCTGTCATAAAATTCGGTTTACATGTTATTGAATTCAAGCTTAAGTTAGCTTATTCTAGTTCAAAATAGCTTATCTAAGTCGCTTCATAGCTTCGGTAAGCTATTTACTCAAGTTCAAATAATCTTGGTATCCGGTCAACAAAAGTCAACTGAAAAGCTTCAAATGGAATTGGTCATGGAATTGGGTTAATGCAGAGTTGATTTGGGTTGGAATTGGCTTAGAATAGTGGTATCTAGTTCTAGATAAGCTGGATATAAGTCGAGAACAAAGTGAGTTTATATTTCTAATTTTAGCTTAATTTTGAAGTTTATTGATTCATTAGTGTAGAACCTGCTTTATTTAGCTTCTTTGATGTTGTTTAGCTTAGTTTCATCGTTGTTTATCTTATTTAAATAGAATAGATCATAGTTGGCTTGTTTCTAGTTCTTGCATATTAATGCTTTAAATCTGTAGAGTTAGTATCTGTGGAAATTGTGTTCTTTTCTCGTTAACATTGCTTCAAATCAACTTAAAATGGAAGTTAGAATCGAGTATGATGATGTCTAAGTTTGGATAAGTGGTTTAGAGAAACAAATTTCATGATGATCTTAAAAGCGATGTTTGGATCATCTTGTCAAAAGCGTGTTTGAGGTTTATTCATTGGTTGAGACATGTTGTTTTAGGCTTATTAAGCTCAATTGTACTCATTGCGCTCATCAAATCTCGATTGCATACACTCAAAGTCAAAATCACCTTGAATCATCCCTAAGTTCATGTGCATTAGAAATTTGTGAGATCATTAGCTTGATTTGTGTTCAAATATCATTAGGTAGCTTGCATCAGTTTCATTTTACCATAAAACATCAATCTCGATCCACAAATTGGTTTCAAAACTCATTTTAGTCAAACTTTGCAAAATTATCAAAAGTCGAAAAAGTGAAAAGTCGGTTTGACTCAACTTGGGTGATTTTCATTGATTCAACTTTGGGTCAATTCAAGTAAAACTTTGGGTTTAAAACTTGATTGGTCAAGTTTCTTAAAATGATTTTTGTATAATTTTAGTAATTTTCTATAAGCTCTAATTCACTTGTCAAAAGGTTAAAAGTGCCTGTCTGCACACTCAAAGATACATGAGTATGAGACAGGCACCTGCAGGACCTTGCATAGGTTTGGTTTTAGCTTCTTGGTCTCAAACTTGGTTCATTGATAGTTAATCGGTGGATTTGAGTTATTCATTTTTGTTTTTCACATAAGCTTTCTCAATAAGCTTGTGCTTTAGCTTCAAAAGTAGATTTAAACTTTGTTTAGCACTTGAGATTTCAAATCATCAAATCTGTTTAGTTTGCATTTCAGAGGTTAAGGCTAGTGGTAATTAGTTTCTTTTGAGTAATTTTAGCATATTATAGCTTATGTGATCATTTGGTTCTCTGTTGTGGCCTTTAGCTTATTTTGAGTGCTTATTTATAAGCACTCTTCATTCTGACCTCATATTCCTTCACATAAGCCACTGTTTTTATATTTTCATAGACTTAGAACATTATTTTAGACTTTTCTGAAATTTTCATAATTTTTCATCACTGTTTGTTATTTTTATTTATTTTAAACAGCTTTTTAGGCATTTTTAATTAGCTTTTAATACAATTAAATCGTAAAAGTTTCAAAAAATAAGTTTTCATTTTTCCTAGGTTAAGATAAATATAAAAAGCAAAAAATAATTTTCCGATTTTTCTTAGTTTAATTTGTAATTTTAGCAATTTAAGAAGTTTTAAATAGTTTTTAATTCATAGAAAATAGAAAATAATCGAAAAATACAAAATTAGTTTTGAAAATTCTCTTTAGTTATTTTAGATTTTCTAAGTCATAATTTCATTTTCTAGCTTTATTTCATATTTTCTTATATTTTAGGGTATAATTAAATAGGTAAAATAGTTTTTAATTAATAATAATTAAATAAATAGTAATAAAAATAATTTTCTTTTTCTAAAAATTTTCTCTTATCATTAGGTTTGTAAAATGTCATTTTATATTTTTAGGATTAATATTGTTTCAGTTTCACATTTTCTTTTATGCGTTACGTAGTTTTAATTTAAATTTATAAAAGAAAATCAAAAACATTAGATTTTAAAAATAGTGATAGCGTTTATTTAATATAATTTAGTTCTTTTATTTTCTTTCATTTTTCCTTTATCCTCTAGTATCAATCATAACCCTTTTCCCGTTCAAATTCTCCCGATCACTATTCGTTTGGTGATTCAGTGTACAGCTCGTTGGGACTTAACGACCTGGGGAAACACTATACTCCTCTGGACTTCATTGCATTGGTGTCTGAACTGTTTGAAGTTTATTACGGTTGACCATTCACAAGTGGTCAGCTTGTGTGATAAAACTTGACGGTTTGGCATCGATCAAGTACTCTGCAGTCTTTATCTTCTTCTTTGCCTCGTCATAAGCTCTCCTTTGTTCATCAGTGTAAGAATGTGCTAATACATCTTGAAGAAGCATCTGATTAAGTTCCTCTTGAATAGATTGATCCTCGGAGATAATGAGGATTGTGGTGCAACGATACTTTGTTTTGAAGTATCGATTACTCGGCTTGGGAACATCGAGACTTTGTTTTGGATTAACAGGATCTTCATCGGGAACATCATCCGGTCTAATATTAACTCCATGAACAACATATTGTAAATCTTCTCCATTGTGCATGTGTTGATTTTCTTCTCTGTGTACATAATTCATTGAAGGAGTTAAAACCTCAAGATCAAACATCCAATCGGGACCTTTACCTTTCTCATTGTCTTGATCTTCTAAAACTCAACATGAAGACAATCTTGAATCTTCTTAGTAACTCATTGTATACTCTAAAGCCTTTATGTTAGTGCAATAACCCAATAATTATCCTTCTTCGGACTTGCCATCAAACTTCCCAGATTATCAATGGTGTTTAAAATAGTGAGAGGGCATCCAAAAGGCTTCATAAAACGAATGTTGGGTTTATTGCCCATCAACAATTCATAGGGTGTCTTCATCTATGGTTTGGTGATCGAGACTCATAAGTACATAGCAAGCGCACTTACCGCTTACCCTGAATTGAATAGGCGGATGGGAATCGCTAGCATTGTTCTTCTTGCTTCAATCAAAGTCCTATTCTTTCTCTCTCGCAACACCATTTTGTTGTGGTGTTCTTGCAATGCTAAACTCCTCTTTATGCCTTTGTTTGCACAAAATTCATCCATAAGTTTGTTCTTGAATTCAATCCCATTATCACATCTAATACCTCTAACCTTGAGTCTCAATTGGTTTCAAGAGCTATTATGAGTGTCTCGAATAGCATCAAAAGTATCATCCTTAAAACCCAAAAAGAAACCCAATGAATCTCGCAATCATCTCAGAACAACCAAAGCAGTACTTTTCTTGTTTAAACTTGCCACAGAGACAGGTCAAACAAATCCATATGTAACGACTCAATGGTTCTCTAATAGTTCTCTCCTCAAGCTTCTTACAGAAGCTTTGTGTTGTTACCCTTCTTGCATGCCAAGCATGATTGATCATTCTTGTAAGTCTTTGAAGGTAAGCCTCTAACTAGATTGCTTTTGACCAGGTTGTTGATATTCTTGAAATTAACATGGCCCAATCTTCTATGCCATTGATGTGCCTCTTGGATGTTGCTTTAGCCACCAAACATGTGGCTCTTCCATAAGAATGTAGACTCTTCATGTCTAAACTATACACATCATTTGTCCTTGGTACTCTAAGGACTACGGTCATTATCAATGTGCTTAAAGTCGAGGAAAGGATGAGACATTACGTGGCGTTGAATAACACATGATGCTTTTATCACAAATTTGAGACCGATAACAAGTTGAACTTAAGCTCCTTCACATATATAACATTCACAAAGTCTATAAGCCCCGCTTTGATAGTTCCTTTTCCATAATCTTTCCTCCATTGGGATCATTCCCAAATGCAACTCTTCCTCCACTAATATTTCTAAAATCGACAGATCTCTTTGTCTCTGTCATGCTTCGAGCAACCACTATCCACAATTAGATGATCTTTAAGCTCCTCTTACAGGTTGCCCCGCACATAAAGAAAAGAGTTAGTGATTTTTAGGAACCCAAGCCATTCTTGACTTGTGTTCCCCTTGTGGAGTTACAAACTCAAATTCTTTGAGTATGTAATTCCCACTATCTTTCAAATGATGATCCGAATTATCTTTTGATCTTTAGCATGTGGATTTTCAAAACTTTACGATTTTTCAACATAAATCTCTTTTACAAGATTATTAGCTTTTTTCTTGTATCACAAAAACATCGATTCACTTTTTGTTGAAAGTCTTGTGTGTCCTCGGTACCTTCCTCTTAACCCATTACGGTTTAACACGTGGTTCTGTGATCTAGATCCCTATGTGAATTGTAATACCTTCTAGGTTGATAGTGAGATCTCCTAGGATTCCTATTCCAAATAGTGTGATCGGTGCCTTGTTTTGGTGAGCAAGTATTTTGGAAAATCTTGTGAGATCTTGAAGGTTTTGAAAAGGTCTTCTACGATGTGGGTATCTATGATGCGGTGTGAAGTTTCTATGATTAACCCTATTTGAATTATTTCAAACCGGTTTGTGCTCTCTAGGTTTGTGATTGGCGATTACATTCTTTGGAAATTTTCTAAGGTATTCTGAGTGATGTTCATAATCCTTGATTAAATGAGTAGGACTAAAACACACAAAACACAGTTTTGACCCATACTTCCAAAGTGATTTCTTCTATGTCTATGCCCAAAATTATTTTGCCTTCTTGGTGAATGATGAAACCTGTTTTGACCAAAGTTATCCCAAAAGGTTTAGCGATCTTGTTTTGAAAAGGTTTTGCGTATGTATGCTTGTGTAGCATACTTTGATTTGAAGGTCTTGCTTGAGTTTGAACATTATTTTCAACGACTTCTTTGGGTTTTTCGGACCTAGATTGAGCTACAAGCTTCTTCCTAAACTCTAGACTATCTACTCCAAAACGAGAAACATCGGGCCTAGAGGTTGATGAATGCCGATGGGATGATGAGCGACATGATAACCATTATCTTTCTTATACTCGGGAGGTGGTTCACTTATTGAGTCCTCATTACTAGATGTATCTACATAGTTAATGAGTTCATCATCACTAGTGGTTATGTCCTCAAAATCACCTACATCCCGATCACTAGGTTGGTTTTCTTCTATGTTATCAAAGTTCATACCAAAACCTAAGCCGGTTCTAATGTATGCTCTTCTTGTTTTTCAACATAAGTAACATGTGATGACCGCACTCTCCCCCAAGCGACAAACTTAGCTAACAAATCATCTCTTTCCTTAGTCAATTTCTCAATTTGACAATTTTACAGTTTAATTTCCATTCACTAAGTTTTAACGGTAATCCATTGTTCATATTTTTCATTGAAGCTACTTCATTAGTTTCATGTGCTATAATTTTGGCTTCCATAGATTCTAAGGTTATTTGATAACCACTACCTCGAGACCTAGCCCTAACACAATTATCTCTTTCAATTACATAATCATGTTGAGTAATTTTGATAAAAATCATACAGTTTGAGCATACCTCGAGAGATAGGAGGCGAGTTGGTGAAGTAGCCACCATTGCAAGAAGAACGGATCATCTTCACTTTCTTTGCTCCAATCAAATCCTCCAAAGCCATCATCGATTCCAAAGCGGCATGTTCGGGTTCTTCATTAAAAGCGATGCTCGGTCCAATGCTTCCATCGTTTCTTCAACTACATCTTCCATCGCTACCATACAAGAAGTCACCGGTTCATCATCAAACTCTTCACTCCGGTCAACCGATAACTTCTCTTGAGCAACCAAAGCCTTTGTTTGATGGTTGGAATTTCTTTGAGCTCAAGTTTTGGCTTCTCGATGTTACATTTGCTTGATACTTAGCAAATCTGCATTCCTTGCAAAATGACCGGTCTTTTGACAATTGAAGCATTCAATTTTGGATTTGTCAAAGTTATTCCTTGTTTCGGTTTGAAATCAATGCTTTTGCTGTCTTCTTCATGTACTTTTTGATCCTTGCGGTGATCATAGCAACTTGCCAACCGATATCAATTTCTTCAAGTGCATCTTCTTGATCGTGCTAGATCTTCTTCATAAGTGATGTAAACCGCTTGTTGTGCAAGAAGGAGCACACAACTTCATCTCGAGTGCATAGTGGTAGGTGGTGGGGCCAATGAGCATATGAAGGAAGGTTATAAGCAGCGATGCTTTGAGAAACAAGATTGAGGAGAAGCGATACTTTGACGAAATCACGCCCTTCTTTTCGATGATAGAAAAGCTATCTTGTGAGACTTGGAATTTGTTTGACCATTCATCTCATGCTCATACACCTTGAGTTGATGATAGAGATCATCAAAGTCCATGACATCAAACCTTGTTGTCCTCTCGATCATTGTAGCAATCACATGCCATGTAGATGGCAAACTCATTAGAAACTTCAAATTAGCATCCTCAATCGATACTTCGCCTTGTATAACTCCAACATGTTGAGGAGATTTTGAAACTTGTCATATCTGACATCAAGACTTTCTCTTTCACCCTCGTGAAAGTTTCAAGCTGCTGCTTGACAAATTTCGTGCATCTTCTTAGAGGCTTCATTCCTCCAATCTGGTCTTGATAGCAGCCCGTAGTCGCTTAGCATCTTTAGCATCATGAAATTTGAGAAGATGACCGTCGGAATGGCGGATAAGAGAATGTTTAGTGCCTTTTCTTGATTCCTTAGGGTTGTTCTTTGGTAAGACGCCTTTGGTGCTTTGGGTTGTCCAGAATATCAATGGGTTGGAACTACTTCATTCCCATTCACTATTACATTCCAAAGAGCATGGTGCATAATGGCAATATCTTGCCTCATCTTCATGCACCGAGATCATATTCTCCTTCTTGATTATTGAAATTCGAGTGAGGTGATTGAGGGTGGTGGAGCGACTTCAATCGACATCTTGAATATTGTTGAAGTAGGGTTTCTTCCTAGTCGAGTTTCCACACAAGCTCGATACCACTTGTTGGATCGATATACTTTAATCAAACTAACTTTAACTAGCTTGTTAAGGTTTAACAACCTCGGATAAATCCTAAGTTATTAACAAAGAAACACCGAGCAATCTTTATCAAGTACGCGAATTTACTTAACAAAGCTAAGAAGAATAACTTTTATTATAAACTCTAAATCGCTTATTATGCGGATACTCTAAACAACTCTAAGATTATCGAACTCTCTCTAAAACACTAAATAACTTGTGAATTAAGTAAACTCTAAAACTCATAGACTCGTGCCTCTAATGCCAATCTAGGAGTCCTTTTATAGGCTCAAGGATATCCTAGTCGGTTTACAATTTGTATCCTTATACGACAAGTAATCTAAACATAGAATATTCTAGAGTTACAATACTTTCCAAAAACGAATATAACAGTTCTTTTGTTCTTTCGGTACTTTGACTTCGTAGTGCGATCGTTGACTTTGTCTTTAGCGATTTGACTCTTTGACTTTTCGGTGCTGCGACTTACGGTACTTTCATATCTTGATGCTTTCATATCTTGACATTTTCATATCCTAACAATGATCTATGCTCGAGTTCATGATTCAAGCGAGATAGTTAGTATATTTTTAAGGGAAGCATATTGTTTATATACTTACCATCTACATGCATCACTTGAGGGGAAGCGTCTGAGTTGCATAAGACCCTATTAGAAAAGGGAAGAAGATTCATAGTGTGCGACTTATTATTGTGATGACATATTTTAGCATTGTTTCTTCATACAGGTTGTTTTGTAATACCAAGAAACCTGAACTTAACCTAGTCAAATTCCAGGTTTAGGGAAGATTGTTGGGAATCGCCGATTTGAAGATTACAAAACCACGAGCAAGATTGAAGAAAGAAGAAACAATGAGGGCCTAATATGCATAGTTAGCTTAGCTTTTCTAGTAAGCTAAGATTAGGGTTTTTGTAACCACCCTCTAGTATATAAAGAGGGTAGGCGTCTAGGTTACAAGCATCATTTCATTTTATTTCATAGAAGACAACTCCTAATGAGAGTCTAGACACACGATTATAGTGTGTGTATAATAGTTGTAGTACTTTTATATTCAATAAAGAAAACCTTATTAGTGATGTTGATTGTTATTAGCATTCCATTGTGCATTCATTCAATCATTGTTACTCATACCCTAGTTGAGTCCGGATCTGGGTTTCAACAACTGATCACCTACCGTTTGGATGAACTTAAGAAGTTAGGGATGAGTGTTTAAGATGCTAGCGCCCGGGCACTCATTGTTATGAATCTTGCATGTAGCGCTTAGGGGACTAAAAACAACTGGACTTTCAAGGGTAGTAGCTTGATCTCCGGTGGAAACCTTAGCTGATAGGTTAGGACGAACTGACCAAATGCTGTCCTAGCGACTTAAAACCCCATTTGAAGCAATTGGAAGTAATTAAACATGAACTTAACATGATAGGATGAGTAACTAGGTTAGCACACTTCTCCTCTATTGATCACAACCCTCGCCTTTATTTGCTTTCTTGCATTTCTTGTTTTAGTAATTAATTAATCATTTCAATCTTAAAATCAATTAAAATCTATGACACCTAGACTTAATTAGAATCCGCTTACATAGCTCTTTGGACGACCTCGGTTTTACCGAATACTACACTACACACGATCGGGTACACTTCCCGTTAGTGCATTAGGGTAGACCATAGGTATAACGAGACAATTATAAATGTTAAAACACAGTCAAGAAAAACACGCATCATGCGGTCTTGAAAACGCACTAGGTCAAAACGCGATTGGGACAAAACGCATGAACCAAGTCGCAATCAACAAAGCGTAAATTTGACAAATCGCAAGAACAAGTCGCGATGTATGACAAGTCGCGAGAACAAAACGCAGATAATGACAAACCGCAGGAACAAAGCATAAAACTTGACAAATCGCGGCGACAAAGCGCGAAACCTATCAAAGCGCGAGAACAACTCGCAATCCTATTCAAATCGCATCTGTCAAAACGCACTTTAATCAAAATGCGAGAGGACAAGTCACTATCAATAGTACACCCACTACTTGTCCTTTTGTCCTTTCCACCACAAAACGCAGCTCAACAAGTCACAGCCTAAAAAGCACTCAAGTCGCAACAAAATCACCAAATTGCAGCGAGTAAAGAACAAACCGCAGTCCACATATGATCAAATCGCATCAAATAATACACAAAACGCAGTCAAGAAAATGAATCCGTGACTCAAATCGCACTCAAGAACAAACCAAAAACCAAACTTTCCCAATCAAAAACACCACAACCAAGATGAATCAAGTCTTCCAAACCAAAAACTAAACTAATATGATGATCCTAAACACAAAATACAATTATGAAGCTCCAAAACTTTAACACTAAATAAGATCAAAAGAGTGAAAAAGTCTCTAAACTCATTCAAACCAAAACTTATGAAAAACCAATCAAGAATCCAAGAACACAAAAAGTAGATGATCAAACCATGGCTCTTGATACCATTTGTAACATATTGGTTATCATAAACACACAAAAAACAATCACAAGGTTTGAATATATTGAGTCTAGAGAGAGAAAGATGGAGAGAAATGGGAACTTCTAGTAAGAGAAAGTGAAAGTATATTATGAAGCTCCACCCTTTGCCTTGGGAGGCAAAGGGTATTTATAGTGTCTTACAAAAATACGCCATCTACGGGCTGTGGATCAGGCATACAGTGGGTAAAGACCCGTCCGTCCTCCACGGTATTACTTAACTAACTACTAACAATAACTAAACGACTACGACTATGAGCTTTCTAATGCTTATACATACTTGAGGTGACCGAGTCTTTAACTTACGGATTTTCTAAATCCTAACATAAATCAAGGGATGGTTTTATGGTCAAAGGGGGAGGGAAATGTGTTGATTTGTTCAAAAATGTAAAAGTTTTATACGTCTCTGAAAATGCGGTGCGGTATAGGTCAAGTTTGCATATAAGTAAAATTGTTTAAAATGCATGAAGTTTAGACTCAGTAAATCACAAGGTCTATTTGGTAATATTTCAAATTAAAATTTAAAATTCCATATAATGATAGTGGATTAAAATTAATCTAATTTGATAAAAATATTTAGATTCGATTTTTATTACGCACGGGATAACCTAAACGGTTATATTTAAAGTTCAAAATTGTATACATGATTTTGGATAAAATGTTTATGTTTTGAATAAATATTAACGTGAAATTTTCGAGTTGTTACATATTTAATATCTTTTGGTTTGGAAATCCAAACACCCTCGTGCATGATTTCTTGAATCATTTGAGATTTTCTTCTACAGCTAATAAGCCCGTGAAAGAATTTTGAGATTTCATCAACCTCCCACTTCTCATTTAACTCTCAACTTTTGAACCAACTCCATCGATTTCAACTTCTCCAAACCATCAATCTATTGCATCTTATTAATTCGAGTAGCTTTGTCCTCATCATTCGCGTAACCATCATCGATTTTGTTTTCTAAATCCCTCAACACAGCTAAGATACAATTTTTTCTACTACGCTCGACCTCTTTAGTGTGAGAGTACCAAAGCTTAAGTTGAATTTTAAGATCTTTAAGTTTCGTATATAGAGGCTTTGTAGAACCTGATTCATCCCAAGTAATAGCAGCCACTTTTCTGTAACAACATCATCAAAATCTATGCGATTGAACCAAGAGTGAAAGAATTTAAAAGGGATGGGACCAAAGTCATACTTCCTAGAATGTAGAAGGATGGGATTATGATCTGACCACACTCGATTTAGAGCAACAACCTATAAGTCCAGAAAAGCATCATCCGAAATAAGGAAACAATCTAACTTGCTCATCTTAGACCCGACCTTATTCATCCAAGTAAACTTCCGACCACCCATATGGATATCGATCAAACCAGTGGCATGTATGAAGGAATTAGATATTGTCGCATCCCCGCTAGAAAAAATAGAACCATATCTCTCTAATTCACTTCTAACTTCATTTAGATCACCAAATTAGATAACTTTTTCGGAATAATTATGAATAAACGTACGTAAAAGAGACCATAAGTTTGATTTATCAGGTTGATTTTGTGGGCCATACACGTTGATTATATAGAAGTCCTCTACCAAGTTCTTTTACTTTCCTTCCATAATGATGTAATTGTCGCCACACCACATACGCTTTTTAACAAAGACATTGGGATCCCACATAGTAACCAAACCACCGATTTCCTCTCGTTATACTACACACATAATCGAACATGAATTTACCCCACATAGATCTTAATTGAAAATCTCCAACTTGGTCATCTTGTCTCTTGAACTCCAAGGATATGCACGTTATGCCTAAAACACAAATCTTTGATCCACACTTTCTATGCTTCTTTGAGCTATGAATATTAATAGATAAAATGTTCATTTATCAACAATAGACACACAACAACAACAACAACCCAATTCCACAAGTAGGTATGGGAAACAATAGACACACCTATTCCATTAATCATCCGGCTAATATTTTTAACACCCTTTAACGTTATATCTAAGTGTCTCACCCACTTCAATCATCCGATTCATTTCATCCATAAAAGAAAATCCTTTTAATTCTTTTCTTCTGTAATTACCAAAAGAAGTGGAACATTTGTCTGCTTTTGAAGAATAGGACGATCGAGAGCAATCTTTGTTCTCCTTGACAAAGTTTTTTCAAATTTGAGGGGGGGGGTTAGAGTTGTCTGAGTCATCTTTTTTAGAGAACATGTCTTTGTATGTACCGATATGTTCATCCTTTATTGGGTCCGAACAAAGCGCATCGCCTTCAAGACATGCTCGTAATGTAGCATCAATATTGTTGGTAAAGCCCTTTTCGAAACCAAGAGGTATACTACCTTCTAATTGGTGAACATCTGTGGTCTTGTCTTAATATCTTTCTCCTCTACAATATTTTGAATAAAGTCATTAAGGTCCTCGTTCGGGTCCACGTTCTATTTAGGCGATCTACTCTCATCGATGTCATGACCATCTTGAAATTATTTTAGAAATGAATACTCCAAGTTCCAATTTCTTTGACATGGGCTTGAAAAGTCTCACCATGGATAATGACATTTACCTTTTCGGATATGGGAGATTATATTTTAGCGGCAATACAAGCCCTACCCATACTCATGCATTCTTGACATCTACATAAAAAATTTTGAACTTTTAAAAGATTTTCCAATTTTTGAAAGTGCATGACCCACTTGCATACAATGGGAGGCCATTAATTTCGATCCAAATCATCCATTCATCGACTTTAAAGAAAGGTGAAGCGACCTTGATGGATGTCCATAGCTTATTCGAGATTCATTGGATTTGAGCAACGCAATGATTGCTCATAGTTGAATTGAATTACCCATAAGCCTCCGACATAATGAATCTTAACATCTACAAACCTTTTGTTTTGAAAAGCGTGATACATGTTAATAATCGTATTGATATCCTTCACTTTAACCAAAACCATTATAGAAGTATCGTCAACTTTGATAAGATCCCAATCATCTAAATGGACATTCTTGACATATCCACATTGGTTTGGTGAACATATTTTGGACTAGTTTCACCACGAGCTATAGAAGCATAAGTTTTTTTTGAACTCGGTTGTTAGGATTTAGAAAATCCATGAGTTAAAGAGTCGGTCACCTTAAGTATATGTATTCGTTAGAAAGCTCGTAGTCGTAGTTATGTTATGTTAATAAGTAGTTTAATAAGTAACACCGTGGAGGACGGACAGGTCTTGACCCATCATATACGATCCACGACTGTAGGAGGCGTATTTTGTAAGACACTATAAATACCCTACCTCTTAAGGTAGAGGTTGGAGCTTCAATACCATTTTTCTTTGTTTCACATAGTTCCCAACTTTCTTCTCTTTATCTCTCGAAAACTTTCTCTCTCTAAACTCTATTATACGCCTATTTGATCTTGGTTGTTATGTGTTTATGAAATCCAATATGTAACAATTGGTATCAAGAGCCATGGTTTGATCACTCATCTTTCATGTTCTTGGTTGTAGGGGATTTCATAAGGTTTTTGGGGTTAAAAGTGTTTAGAAGAGTTTGAATCATTTGGATCATTTCTAGTGTTAAAGTTTGGATTTTGATTGTACTTTTGTGTTTAGAATCATTGATCGGTGCAAAACCGTCAAGTTATCTCACTCAAGCTAGCCAACATGAATGACCAACCGTAAGAAACTCAAAGCAGTTCACACACCAAATGCAATTTAGATCGAGGAATATAGGGATTCCTAGGTCGTTAAGTCCCGGAGGATGAATTGGTGTTAAACAACTTCAGATGTCGAATAATCACTAAGGATAGTGATCAATAAGGATTATGATGGAAAATTATACCTAAAGAAAAGATTTATAAATTACAGCGACTTAAATGCAAATTAAAAGAAATTAAAAAGATAAAATATATTAAATAAACGCTATCACTATTTTTACAATGATGAATGTTTAAAACCTAAAGCGTACGTTTAAATAAAATTACGTAAGCATAAAATAAAACGTGAGTTTTAAGAAATAAAAGGCCTACAAATATAAAATGACATTTTACAATCCTAATAATAAAAGAAAATTATTAGAAAAAGTAAATTATTTTACAACTAATTATTTAATTATTATTAATTAAAACTATTTATTAAGTATTTAAAATGCACTAAAATATAAGAAAATACAAAATTAACCTAGAAAAATGAAATTATAACTTAGAAAAATCTAAAATATGATAAAACTTATTTTAAAACTGAAAATATATTTTTTAGACTTTATATGTATTTATTATTAATTTAATACTATTTAAAACTAATTAAAATGCTAGAAAATACTATTTAAACCAAGAAAATTATGGAAAAATACTTTTTATGACTTTTATATTTATCTTAATCTAGGAAAATTGAAAACATATTTTTTAAGCTTTTTCTGATTTATTTGTATTAAAAGCTATTTAAAAGACTTAAAAACTAGTTAAAATAAAGAAAAATACTAAACAGTTGATGGAAAAATCTGAAAATTCAGGAAAATACTAAAATATTATTCTAAGTTTATAAAAATATAAAAACATATGCTTATGTGGAGGAATAATAAGTGCGATTAATCGCTTATAAATAAGCGATTCAAAATAAGCTAAAAGCTATCAAAGAGTACCAATGAACACGAAGCTAACTAATGCTATATTAAGCCTATCTTAACCATTTAACGATTACTCTAGATCACTACGTGCTTAAATTGTATTTGAGCTTATTGGATTATTAATGAAAAGCATGATTAGGTGGTACCTTTAAGCTAATGCATAAGCTAAACACATAAGCTAAATGGAAAAAGAGATATAGGGACTTAAAGTATACGGCTAACTACACAAGAACCAAAACCAGCTCCTCACAAGCTTGAATGAAGCTTGTGAAAGTACAAGATGTGCTGTCTTGCTCGGTGAATCTTGAGTGTGTGCGAGGCACATCATAACAATGGAAGGCGATTAATGGCTTATAGACATATGATAAAAGGAAAACAAATATGAGATTGTTAAACTAGACCACTGATCTTGCAAATGTCCAAGTCTCATTTAATTTGATCCAATTGAACACATGAGACATCAACAAAGTTTTGCAAAACACATTTTCACTATTTTGACCTTTTTATAACACATGCGGTTTGACTAATATGAACTTGTAATTGATTTTATGAATGATTATGTTATAATAAGCTATGCTAATGTGAGTTTAAGCTATTTTAACAAGTTATAAGCTAATTTGATGAGTTATGCGGTCTAAAATCCTAACGATTTATGATCTAGGGCGAAATTAAGTTGATTTTGACTTTTAATGAACAAGGACTGAATTTTATGACTTAATTGAACTATTAGATACTAAAGTGACATGAAACAAGTACAAACAACAACTCAATCGGCCTTAAGCTCGATTAATCGAGCAAATCCAAACATGTCTTTTATGAGATTGTTTTGATGATTTTCAAAGCAAAACACAGTTAAGACATTGCCATGGATCACGACCT
Source organism: Chrysanthemum lavandulifolium (assembly GCA_022545495.1). Lineage (NCBI taxonomy): Eukaryota > Viridiplantae > Streptophyta > Magnoliopsida > Asterales > Asteraceae > Chrysanthemum > Chrysanthemum lavandulifolium. The sequence continues at coordinate 200,343,597 of CM040238.1, forward strand.
TATTTTATCATTTATTAAGATCGAAGAAACATAGAATAACAACATTAACAACATAGATAAGTGAAGTACCAAGATTGAGCAAAGGCTTACAAATTGGTTTCCAAGGTAAGGCCGAGAACCAAGGTCTCAAACAACTTCCTATAGCTTCCCAAGAAGCTTTATACCCAAAAGCAATCCATTTTCAACACTTTGCTTGATCTCTTGATCATTGCCCCATAGATTTTTATTTTTAGCTAATTTATTTGGTATTTTTGGTAATTTTGAATTACAAATGTAAACGACTTTTAAGATTCTCTAAAGCTTATAAGAGCTTAAGAGAGCTTATATGAGCTTTAAGGTTCTTAGAAACAACTACAATCAACGATGGAATATATTAAGAATTTGAACAAGGAAATTTCATAAACTTGAAAATTAGATTAAAACTTGGAATTGATAACTAAAATACATTCATTTACACCGAAAACATTTAAATAAAGTACTAGAGAGCTTAAACAAACACCGGAATTTGAAAACTAATTAAAACGACATCAACTAAACTAAAACTACACTACTTGCTTTCTCCTCTCCTTCTTTTCTTTCTTTATAGCCTTTTAGGCTCCCCACATGCTTCGAGTTTATCCCACCACCATTGGATCTCATAATACATCCTAGCCATCAATTTTACTTTTGGCGCCAAAAAGTCTTGGGCGGGTTCTTTGCATTAATTGAGGTAGTGAGTGGGCTTGCAAGGTGGAGGGGTTAGTACATAGCCGGGAGTTGGTGAAAGTGAGTGGGCGGTGGTAGTGAGCGGTGGAGGAAGGTGAGTGGATACGGTGGAGAGGAAGAGGATGAGCAGTTGGCGCGGTTTTGTTTTTAAACACTGGTCGGGTTAACTGGATTTGGGCCTGGGATAAGCTGGGTTGTGTTTTGGACTTGGATTTGGTTTTGGGCTTTAGTTTAATATAGGATCCGTTTGGTTTGGTAGTAATAACAAGCCCAAGGACCAAATATGTAATTCTGCCAATTTAAAGGACTAAACACGCCATTATACCAAAGTTAATACAAGGGCCTAACTTGCCATTCATTAATAGTACAAGGACCATTAGTGATAAAATCCCATTTTTTATAATTCCAAGGACCTTTATGTCATTTTTGAAACTTAAGGGACCAAAGATGTAATTTTCAAAAGTTTATCATAAGGACCATTCTTGTCATTTATTAATAGTACAAGGTTAAAATTTGATAATTTTCACTTTTTAAATTAACCAAGGACTATATTTGACATTTTCCAAACTTGAGGGACTAAAGTTGTCATATTGTAAATTTTAAACTTTAAAAGGTTTATTTTGACAACTTTTGAATCCTATGGACCTTAATTGACTTTTTACAAGTTTTTGAATTACTGGGACTAGTTTTGACAATTTTGAAACTTGGGGACTAAAGCGCCAATTATGCAAACTTGATCGTTTTCATCGATTTTGATGTTTTGCATTTAAAACATATAAAACACTTGTTTGTAATATTTTCATCATTTTGAAGCATTTACAGTGTTTCGGATGTTTTGCGATCTAAATGGTATGAAAATGATGAGTATTGCACACTCATCAATCATCATATGTGCTTAGGTTTTGAATTGGAAGGCTTGAATCATCGTGGTTGGGTTGTTTTGGATTGTAAAGTGGTTGTTTTGAAAGTTGTACTAAGCGAGTTATGTCTCGTAAAGCGTTTCTTGAGCGAGTTGGTGTGTTGCTTGAAGCGAGTTGCCACCTGCGAGTTGTCTCTTAGCGAGTTGGTAGCTTAAGCGAGTTGTCACTAAGCGAGTTGGGTTCTAAGCGAGTTGTGTTCTAAGCGAGTTGGTTTTATGCAACTTGGCTATTAAGCGAGTTGTCTCTTTATGCGACTTGTGTTCTATCGACTTGTCTTTTAAGAGTTGTCCACTAAGCGAGTTGATTAAGCGAGTTGACCTCAAAGCGAGTTGGTTAGGGTGCGAATTGTCAAGTTCACTACTTGTCTATTGAGACTTGTCACTTCTTCGTGCTACACTTTACGGTTGTTCTTTTGATTTTGTAAAATCCCGTGAAAGAATCAATTTCCTGTTTAATCAAAGAATAGTAAAATCCGTAGAATCTGTAATCATGTCTAACAATGTACCTACTATCGCCTCTTCATTAGCGATGATATTCAAGTTGTTGATCCGACACTGTCCTCCAATGCTAGGCAGGCGATTATGACTCATGGGCTCAACGAATTAGGTTGTCTTGTTTGGGAAAGTATAATGGGATTAACATTCTCAAATCAATTGATGAAGGACCTTATCGGGTTGAGACTACCAGAGACATACTTGAAGCTATCAGACGGTTTGGTGATCTTAGGTTTGGACGGACCAAGGACGTATGATGAGCTCAATGAAAAGGAGAAAAGAGATACGATTCGATATCGGGGCTTCAAACATTATACTTTAGGGTCTACCAAAAGACATCTACAAGTTAATCAATCACAACAACAAGCAAAGGCGGTTTGGGACAATGTTAAGATGCTTCTCTCGGTTACGAATTGACCAAATAAGACAGGGAATCTCGATTGTATGATGATTTTGAGAACTTTAAGATGAACCCTGGAGAAAGTGTCACTGAATACTATGTGAGGTTCCACAAACTTGTAAATGATATGAGGAATATTAAGATGTCCATGCCAAATATTCAGCTTAATTCAAAGTTTGTGAACAACATGAATCTCGAATGGCACAAATTTGTCACCTCAATCAAGCTAACCAAAGGATTAAGGCACACCAACTATGAGCAATTGTATGCCTTCCTACTTCAGAATGAGAAGCATGCTATGTTTGAACGAATGATTCTTGAAAAGTTCAAATCTAATCATGGAGATGCAAGCTCATCAAATGACTCAACAACATTCTACACAAATGTAGGAATTACCACCAAAGCTTCTCAAGTCATACCAATAGGTAATGGTAACCACAAGCTCATTCCGGATCCAAAGATATAAGCCTCCGGACCCAAACATAATCATGGAACATTTCATCAATCAACGGCTCTCATGGTTAAGCAAAATCGAACCTCACTCCACACACTAACAATGATATCGAGCGCATCCAATTTACACAATCATGTTATTGTCGAGATGGTAAGATCATGGTGCAACCAATGCAAGGAAGACGAGAATAAACAAGGAAAGGGTGGAGTAGGTGGAGGGTATGTGGCTAATCGAGTCGTGGAAGGAATGCAAATCAAGGACAAGGAAAGCCAATCAAGTGCTACAAGCGTGGTGGTGAAGCACATATTGCAAGGAACCGCACATCTCCAAACGCCTCAAAATGCGAGTATTTCGGAGACAAGATCTTTGGGTGCAAGCTCGGGACAATGGAGCGGTTTTGGATGAAGAAGAGTTGTTGTTTCTTCTTGAGGAAATGCCAAAACATATGATCTTGATGTGGATGAGCGACCAATTCAGAAATAGGTCACAATCATCAAAATGCCTTTCAAGTTCTTGATGTGATGCATTTGACTCTAATGTCGATGATGAACCTCACGCCCGAAAATCTTCATGGCTAGAATTTCACCAATGGTCTCTCCAAAGGTCTCATCACCACAACAGGTTGGTCCGTCCAAAGATTCAATCATTTCAGAGGTATTAAAACTATATGATGAAGTTGATGAGCAAAAGATACATAACAAAGTACAATCACATGAAACTAATGAATCAGATATAGATAATGCGGGTAATAGTAATATTGTCCCATATGATCAATATGTGATACAAAGTGAAAGTGAGATCGTACCAAGTGATGCATCTTCTGCAGTCAATAATGACTATGTTTTTTATGAATACACTGCAAGTGCCCCTGATGATTCTATTATCTCTGAAATGAATGCCTATAAGGAACAAGTTGCCATATATGAACAACGTGCTAAGTTTGAGCTAACTACCCGTGAGCAGGAAATGGATGACCAAATGCGTACAATTATCAGAAAAAGTAATTTTAGGGAAGAAATATTACAACAAGAGCTAGATTCCTTAAAAGACAAGCTAAATAAAACTGTTAAGGAAAAGCAAGAACTTCAAGAAAATGTAAAGTGCTTAAACAGAATTTAACGCTAAGGAATCAAAACTTTTACCGATTTTTCCAACCTTAAAACTTTGAAGAACAAACTTGAAAACAAGTTGTATGTACAAGGCAACACCATTCGGGCCGCATGATCACTAAGCATAGAGTATTAGCGATAAGCATAGTCTTGGCCTTGTAGAAGAGCCCAATCCACGAGTATGGTAAGAAAGCAAAATCGCTCAAAAGTGATCTATGATGGTAATGAAGTCCTTAAGCCTAGACAAAAACCTAGTTGCGCTAAGTGCACTGAGGAAGATTTGCAATTAGAAGAAGTTACTAGAAAGAAATTGGATGAAAACTTAAGAGTCCTCATACATAAAAGAAAACATCACTTTTAAAATACCAAACTATGCTAAGGAAAATTGGATTGCCTTTAACAAGTTTAGACCTCAAACTCGGTTGACCCCTAACAAGTATTCGGAAAAAGGATATGGATAAGCAAAAGTCAAGATTTCATCGAGCGGAATTCCCACAGGAGAATGCTTCCAACCACTTGTGTATCCCCAACACACCCATGCATTTAGTGCCCAGAACTCTTCCTACACAAAGCAAAATCCTAGTCAGCCTTTATGTAGTATATCAATTGTTTGGTGACTTTGAAAAAATGTGTAAAAAGAGAATCACACCAACTGGGATTACAGAAGGGGAAAGGGGTTTTGAGCAAATAAAAGAATGCTATTTAAGCGAAGTCATGCCTTCCTTTAAGCAACTAAAAGAACAATTTGAATCTTTACAAAAGCCATTGACAACTGAAGTGAAAGACATGAAAAGATGTTAATGAAATGGAAATTGAAGTTAGTGATTATGGCGAGTTAAAATATAATGAGATTGAGAGGAAAAATCTGCATACCTTGAATGAGAATTTGATTTCTGAATGTATTACTCAAGATGTGTTTTGCACTGCTACAAATTGTTCTATTAATGCTTCTCAATTTCATGAATTATTTGTTGCTCTGAAAGTCTCCCACGATCGTGTCATTGAGCTTAAAAAACAAATTCTAAATTGCATGAGAAAATTAAACAGGATTATCATGATAACTTGGTGAAACATTTTTCTAAATTGGAAGTTAAGCATCTTACTTTGCAATTAAAATATCAACATCTCATAGAAAATGTTAAAACCTCAAATATCAAGACATCCTTGGATGCCCCTGAATTTGATGCGCTTTTGAAATAAGCAAGCGTGATGAACAAATTCGAGCTCATTGTAACATGATCAGAAAATTAAGAGCCCAAATCTCACAATTGAAGGGCAAAAGAAATAATGTGAATGGCTCCCAAATACCTCCATCTTTAGATTCTCAATCTTCTCAAACTTTTCATCTTCACAACATAGTTAATGTTTTACAAAAGGAAAATGAGAGTTTTCTAGAAGAAAATGAAAAAGTTAAACGACACTTTATAGAGTTACATGATTCAATGACAGTCACTCGTGACAAGAACAACGAAAAAATAACTTCTTTACAAAAAGAAATTGAGAATCTGAAGAGATAGGAAAAGGGGAAAATGCCACTTGTTTGTGTTGAGAATGTTGTTTCAATGGCATCTGCAGGTTCTAAGTATGCAGTAACAGTAAAATATATTCCTCCTCATCTTAGAAACAATGAACTTGTGTTTCATAATTACTTTTATCATCTTAAGGATAGTCTAGAATGCCTTCGTGAGATTGTAGAAGAAGATCGCATAAATAAACCACTTGATAGTGAAGTTAGGTATGCTTGCTTATATGCCAAACGATCTCGGGAGCTTTTAGAATGTTTAAGAGCAACATGCCCAAGATCCCTTTGTAAGAATGATAAAGTTATTATGCCTTGCTCTATGCCCATGTTAAGCGAACTTTAATGTGCCTTCAAGTAGTTCGGATCCCAAGACTTCTAAACACGAAATGCAAAAGTAGCAAAACCAACTAATGTTCCCATTCCCTACAGGGTAAAAGTGACACCAAAGCAAGCAAGTCAAAGCCTCAAGGCAACACAAAGAATGATAGGACCTTGCAAGCTAGGAATGTTCGGTGGAAGAGAGTAGAAGATCTCCTTGGGAAGAATGAAACTATGTTGAATAAAGCGAATCGTGTTGATTCTAGTGTTAGCTCTAAGCATGTTGTAATTAATGTGAATTACGCTACTTTTGGCAAAACATGTAATGATGATTGCTTGGTTTACATTACTAATCATGTATGTGGTATGAATGATGTGATTAATCTTTGTTAAATACCAGTTAAAATTGTTAATGCCAACAAACACGTTAAGAAGGCTAGAAAGCAAAGGTGGAAGAAGGTTAGAAAACATTGGAAACCCACAGAAGAAAACTTAGTAATGTAGGTTATCAGCGGATACCTACTGGCCGCAAATTTAATCTTAATGAGTTGTGCCCTAAATTATCTAAGTCAATGCCCATTAGGAAATGGATGCCTCTTGGTAGAACTATTCATTTAAGAAGTGAACATACTTTGAATAGGTCTAATCGTGCACTAGCACCGCATCTATCCTAATGATTCCATTGTTTCGCTCGATGTGGGTGTTCCAATCATCATTACTAACCAAGTGAAACCCATTCTTGCATGAGGATTCCAATTATCCGATTATCCATTCTTGTTTGTGTTCAACTGCAGGTCGTTCAAATCGTTACGTGGTACTTGGACTCAGTTGTTCCAAGCATATATTTGGAGGCCGGTCGCTCGTGAACTTCATGAGTAAATTCATCGGGAATGTTAGATTCGGAAATGATCACTTTGGAGCTATTTTGGGTCATGGAGATTATGTTGTTGGAAGTAGTGTGATCTCCGGGTATACTATGTTGAAGGTCTTGGTCATAATTTGTTTTTGTTGGTCAATTCGGTGATTCCGATCTAGAGGTAGCCTTTAGAAAACATACATGCTTTGTTAGGGAATTAGATGGTGTAGAAATTTTGTAAGGAACACGTGGAACTAACTTGTACCATATCCATCGAAGACATGATGAAGTCCTCTCAATTTGCTTACTCTCAAAGGCTTCTAAAACAAAGTCATGGTTATGGCATCGTCGTCTCAATCACTTGAACTTGACACCATAAATGATCTTTCGAAAAGGACTTAGTAAGAGGCTTACCGGACTAAAGTATGAAAAGGATCATCTTTGTTTAGCATGCCAATTAGGAAAAAGCAAGAAGTATGCCTACAAACCCAAACCTACAAATTCGATTATGGAAGTTCTTCATACTATTCACATGGATTTATGTGGACCCATGAGAGTGCGAGACAATTAACGGAAGAAATATGTGTTAGTCGTGGTTGATGACTACTCTCGATTTACTTGGGTTAAGTTCTTGAGGACAAAGGATGAAACTCGGATGTCATCATTAAACTTATCAAACAATTGCAGAGTTCGACTTAACAAGACCTGTTAGAATCATCCGAACAGACAATGGGCGAGTTTGTTAATAAAGAACTTAGTGAGTTTTATGAAAGTGTTGGAATCATTCATCAAAGAAGTGTTCCACGAACTCCTCAATGAGCGGTGTAGTTGAAAGACGAAATCGAACTCTTATGGAAGCCGCAAGAACAATGATGATTTACTCAAAGGTTCCAACGTTTCTCCGGGTCAAGCCATTGTCACCGCATGCTACACCCAAAATCGATCCTAATTCACACAACTCATGGAAAATCTCCATATGAACTTGTCCACAATCGAAAACCCGATCTATCCTTCCTTTGTGTGTTTGGTGCTTTGTGTTATCCAACTAATGAGGTCAAGATTTAGGTAAACTAAAAGCTAAAGCGGACATTGGAGTGTTTGTAGGATATGTACCAAGCAGAAAAGGATACCGAATCTACAACAAAAGAACCCGAAATATCATGGAAATAATTCACGTTCGTTTGATGAGTCGACGGACAAATGGCTCCGGGACAATCCAGTTCGGACCCGCCTCTCAACTTTCAATAAGTAGTCCCATTAGTTCCTCTCTTATACGAATCCTCATCTGCAGTTCCATATGTATCACCTTCGGAAGAAGATGTGAAGAAATTGTTTAATTCGATGTTTGATGAATACTTTGAATCTCATGACAACATCCACTCTACTACTTCAACGAGGCAGCCCTAATCCGTCCAACACGATCAATCCATCCATCTCTATGTCGTTATCTCATGGCGCCTCTGCAGATCATTCTTCATCATCCTCAACTCTTCAATCTTCAACCGTACATAATGGAAATGTTACTTTGCAGTCACGATGAAGAAAACCCTTTGCCACTCCGGAAGATGCACCGTTTGAAACCATTTTACCCCCGATCCATCATCGAACCATCTTCATCGGGGAAAACAACTCGCTACCTCGGTTCTTCAACCACAACCACACGAGCATTTCGTAAAATGGACACACGATCATCCGTTGGATAATATCATAGGAACCCCTCTCGTCCGGTATCCACCCTTAAACGACTTTTGCACAGATGCCTTATGGTGCTTCTTCAATTCCATACTTTCAAAAGTCGAACAAAAGATGTCAAAACCACAATGTCGGAGGACGGTTGGTTCAATGCAATGCGGGATGAAATTCATAAGTTTGACCGACTTGATGTTTGGGAATTAGTACCGACTCCCGAGTGTGCTATGATCATTGCTCTCAAATGGATTTTCAAAGTGAAACTTGATGAGCATGGGGATGTATTAAAGAACAAGGCAAGACTTGTTGCAAAGGATATCGCCAAGAAGAGGTATTGACTTTGAGGAATCATTTGCTCCAGTTTGCGTATTGAGGCATCCGTAATCTTCTTAGCTAATCTTGCTAGTAAGAACAAGGTGGTTTATCAAATGGATGTAAAGACGCCTTTCTTAATGGAAATCGAAAGAAATCGTATGCGTCGGTCAACCGAAGGTTTTGTGGATCCCGAACGTCCTACTCATGTCTATCACTTAAAGAAGGCTCTCTATGGTGCGAAACAAGCTCCAAGGCGTGGTATCATACTCATCAAAGTTCCTCTTATCTCTTGGATTCACAAAGGAGCGATGGATCCCACATTGTTCACTAGAAAGTCGCAAACACTTAATTCATGTTCAAATCTATGTAGATGATATTATTTTGCCTCGACCGACCCTCTTGAATGTGACCGTTTTCATATGAAATGGGCTCCAAATTTCAAATGTCTATGATGGGACAAATGTCATTTTCTTGGGATTACAAATTTCACAAAGTCCGGAGGCATTTTTATCAATCAATCTAAATATGCTAATGAAATTTTAAAGAAATTTGGATTTGACACTTGTGACACGTTGACACTCCCATGGTGGAGCGTACCAAAGCGGATGAGGACCACTCGGGGATCATGGTTGATCAAGCGAAATATCGTAGTATGATTGGATCCCCGATGTATCTCACACCCATGACACGATATTTTGTTCGTTGTATGCATGTGTGCTAGATACCGTGCTAAGCCTACCAAAAGCACCTTGAAGCGGTTAAGCGGGGTCTTTCGGTATCTCCAAGGTACCATTAACATGGGACTTTGGTATCCGAAGGACACCAATATGTCACTAACGACATACGCAGATCACGAGATCATGCAGGTGTCAAGATACACGTCGAAGCACATCGGTGGTGCTCAATTCTTGGGAGAAAACTTGTAAACCGGTATTCTAAGAAACAAATGAGTGCGTCGATATCCTCTACGAGGTTGAATACATAGCCATTGTGGAAAACTAGAAGGGGGTTGAATAGTTTTACCAATTAAAACTTCCTTTTAAACTATTTAGATAGACTTATGTCAATCTATTTGGGTGTGTGTGTTGGATGTTGATAAACAAGCATATAAAGGTAAGTAATGAAAAGATAAGGGTAAGAAGCACAAAACCACAACACGGTATTTATAGTGGTTCGGCTACAAGGACACCTTCCTTGCCCTACTCTACTCCCCGAGTCACCTACTCGAGAGTTCGTAAACACTACACCAATCTCCTTATGGCGGAGAAGCCTTCACAACGTCGCAACCTTTTTCGGTACAAAGCTAAATATCGAGTTCTTTCACACCAGGTGAACCACACCTTTGTTGGAATCACTCCTAAGCAGATTTTCAAGTATTTATATTTCATATGTAATAGGTAGCTTTATTATGGCCTTTATGTTTGTTTAAGGTCAAGCTTATGTAGAAGGCCCATAAGCAGATCCAAGCCCAATAAGGAATAGGGAAGGAGAGGTGTTGCCTAGCTCCTTGCCTATATAAACTCTTGTAAACCCTCATTTGAGGGTTGGTTGTTCAAGTTATTCTTTCACTCATACATCTCGCCTAACCCTTCCTCATATATGTGTGTGTGTGTGTTTGGTACTTGTTCAATCGCCTTATCTCTTCTCTTATAAGCTTGTGTTGTAAAACTAGTGACCTAACGATGGTATCAATCGCCAAATAGTTGGGTGTACTCGTTTGTTTTGAAGTTTTGGTTTTGAATCTTCGGCGTAGAGATAACGCTATCTTTGGTTATCTTAAAAACTCGTTTTTACACTTTTAATCAAGATTCTTGTACTTTCAATGTTTTGAGGTGTTAAAATACTTGTTTTGGCAAAAGTTTCAAACTTCTGGCGTGGTTCGTTTTAAGCTTGTTTTTGTTCGTGGGTGTCGTTCTACGCGTAACCCGTTTAGCGATTTTGGTACATCAAAATTCACACTTTTGTGTTCTTTTGGTACTATTGAAGCTATTCCATAACAAAAAGCGGTTTAGAAACACATTTGGACGAGAATCAAAGTTACGAGTAATCCTACGCGTATCAAAACCCTAAAATTACGCGTAAGATTGTTCCTTGGTTTGATCTTCAATTTTACGGTTTAATCCGTGTTTTCTTACTTGGATAAGTGCGAAAATCGTCGACTTTGGATATCTTTTGCCTTTGTGAAGTGTAAAAGATCATTTGAGCAAAAACCCTAAAATTACGCATAAGCATAAGCTTACGGCGTAGAAATTCTCGCATAAGATTCACTTTACGCGTAAACTAAGGTCTCGCATAAGGTAATCCTCGCCTAACTTTCTCGCCTAACTTTTGTCTCGCTTAACTTTAGTGCTTTTATCCTACTTACGCGTAGCTAAAACCTCACGCGTAACTCCTCTTTGTTCTGCGTAACTTTTGGTGTTTTACGCATAAGTGCTACTTGGTTCTTGTCTTTTCTCGCCTAAGGACACTTCATCAACAAAGGTTCATTCGACTACAAAGATCCATCTTTACCACACAAGTTTATCATCATGTCTCAACCACCATACTCTAACTATTTCCCTCACACTTATAATCATCAACAACAACAACAATTAACTCCACAACATCAACAATGGAATCAACAACAAGCTATTTATCAACAACAATTTAATCGACAACATACTCCACAACTTGGTGCAATTCCACAACCACAAATGGTTCAACCACAACCAAGCCTTCAAGTTCAACCCTACACAACCGATTTCAATCAACATCCATCACGGACCACTATGAAGGAACCCACTTGGTTTGCTAAGATGTGTGAAGCTTTAAGCGACCAACAATCAATTCATGAAGTGGATCACTTGATAGACCTCCAATGCTCACTCCGAAACTACGATCAATGGGTGATAAGGTTCTTTAGGTTACGTGATCTAAAGAAGCCACATGGAAAGTTCTTAAAGAAGGTTATCTTGGAAGGTCCATTTGAGATGCCTCTTCATTGTGCCGGAGATCCAAGCTGCTTGTTCCACGAGATGAACAAACCAACATTGCTACGGTTGCGATTTAAATCCTCTGAACTTCTACACTATGAAGGCGGATGAACTTGCAATGGAATACATCCTCTTAGGATTACCAAACCCAATTCTTCGTAGTGTTGATGCTCAAAAGCGCACAAAAATGTGGGATCATATTCGTCTTCTTATGGAAGGATCATGTACTCAATCGGGAGGATTTGGAATCCAAAATTTACTTGGCTTATGAACACTTCATGATTGAACACGGAGAGACACTAGAGTCCTATCATCATCGATTTTCGGATATCATCAATGATTTGGATAAACACAACATCATCATGCCAAGAATTGCGATGAATACTAAGTTCTGAGTAGTCTTGGTCGAGAATGGGAGAAGTATGTCATTTTCTCCGTCAAGCGAAGAATATGCATCATTCTACTTATGGATTGTTGTACGATTACTTGAAGCCTCATGAAAAGGAAGTTGATCGGGAAAGGATTCTCCGTGTTCAAATTGCTAAGCAGTCACAACGGACAATCAACAACTTGCCTTGTATGCTCAGCGAATTATCCTCTCGACCGACAACTCAACCAAGCGCTTCAAACCCACCTTCACGGTCACAACCTCAACAAAATCAATTGGTTCCATACGGCAACAATGCTCAAGCATATGTCGATGAAGCGGCGAGGAAGCAGATCCGTTCGAAGCATTGCAACAAGGATTTGTGATGATTGCTAATGCTTTTGGCGTTACACCAACAAATCCAACAATCGTATTCGTTCCTCATCTAACACACGGACTCAAGTGTTGTGAACAATGGGCGTGTTGAAGTTCAAAATCGTGATTATGGTGCGTCGGATGGGCGGTGGTCAAGGGTTTAATCTTGTGGGTAGGAATAACAACGAGCTCAGTGGTGGAGCAGAAATGCTCGAGAATCGGTTAAATGGTCTTAGATGCTACAAGCGCAATGAGAAGGACACACAGCTAATGCATGCCCAAAGCCAAGGACTAGGGGCGGTGCTTATTTCAAAGAGGCCTTACTTTTGGCTCTTAAGGATGAAGTGGTGGATCTCTTACGGACAAAACGAGCTTTATGGCGGATCTGAGACTCGAGATGATGATATGGAGGACTTGCGGCTAATCATTTGTTATGTTGATGGCTAATATGCATGAGTGCACATGGTAATCTGAGGCCAGTGTATGACAACGATGGCTTGTCTCGGTGCCGAACAAACCATCATCATATCTGAACTAATATCTCCGCCAATATCGAATCCGCGCGGATCGGTATTCAAAATAGTCTTCTACATCTTCTTGATGATTTTCAAGTTAACCACAGTAGTTACATTTGGCGATCAAGATGACCTTATGGTTTCCTTTGATAATCAAATTGACTCCGTGGTCGTGCCGAGGATCTAAAGAATGATCATGTTGAGACTCACGTTGAACAAGATGATCTGTTGCCTCATCCGGATTTTGCTCGGTTAATTCAAGACCATAAAATCAAAATGGAGGAATGTTATGCATTAAATCAATCCTTAAAAAGTAAAATGCCTTTATTAACCAAGGATTTTGAATGTTTACAAATGCAACTCAACTTTTCAAAACTCAAGAAAACCGTGAAAAAGGTTTTGAAGCCGCTTTGCAAAATCTCATCAAAGCGAAAAATATTTAGAGACGGATCGTGATCTAGCCGCCTCGAAGAATGCTTTGTTGTCCGAATTAGAACAAGCTGAAACATGAACATAAAAAGCAAATTAACGCTCTCACCTTGGAAAATCAAAATGCTAAAATTTGAGTTGTTAAATTGTCAAAAGCAGTTCTCCGCATACAAAAGCATTCAACGAATCGGGTAGATGACCTTCTTGCGAAATTCTCGGTTTGCAAAACAAACTTAAAGAGTTTAAAGCATTGTTTACAAACATGGTGAATCGATATGACTATTGAAAAGTTTACCTTAAAACCCAATCCAAATGGATATGGAAAAATCTAGCGATTACAAACCAAAGCTTTCACTAAAAACATTCAAACCAACTCACGAAGTTTCCGGTCACGAATACAAAATTGATAATCTTGTCATGAGTGTTGTTGAATACCATCGTCAAGAGGAATTAGATCGAAGGCGAGTCGATCTAAATTAAAAATGTTGTTTACAACAAACCTTTTAATTATAAAAGCGGTCACTTCGTCACACCAGCGGATTCTTCTAACACACCAAGGGTTATCATCAAAACACACGAGTCTTCTATTGTTAATCCCAAAGCAGTCTTTGCACAAACTTATGGTCCTTTACCTTCCATTAGCGAAGTAAACTCACAACACGAAAATCGAAAAATTCTTGATATTTTGACATTTTCATGGTGACCTCAAAATTTTACAACATGAGATAGAATATCGATCGAAATCAAAGTTGAACATTTTCAATCGCCTCTGCGCGAGAACAAAGAGACATTTTTCGGAAAAATCTTTTACCTAATGTTAAAAACTTGAAAAGTTGTGCAATTGCACAGGAAAAGGATTTTCATAAGGAACTTGGGGTAATGAAAAGCGTTTTCGAGAAAGCGAAACATCTATTACTAACACAAAGCATAAAAAGAAATTGTTGAGAAAAGATGTTGATCGACTCTTGGAAGATGTTATCGTCTTGATATCCATAATGTTGTGCTATTCTATTCGTTGCCATATGCATCGATCATATCTCTGCGATATTGTTGAAGCTGTTGTAGCTGTTGAGAACACCGATAATGTGCTTGGATCGAGTCTTTAAAAGTGAAAATAAGCGATTACACGGAAATTTACAATGCAAAGCGTCGTCTTCATTGGTGTGAAAAGATATTCACAACCATCAACTTAGTTTTCAAAGAAAATCGCTCAATTGAGTGCAAAATCTTACGATCCTAAAATTGAGCAAGCTGGATGATCAAAGCGTGTCTTTGAAAAGTCAAATCTCAAAATATGAACAAGAACTTTTAAAAGTTAAGCAGAATATGGTGTCATATTTGATTTACTCAAAAGACTCGAGATGAAGCATCTAATGAACTTGATCACTATCTTGCTCACACTAGTGAAGTCATGAATTTTCTTTGGTAATATTAGTTACGAAAATCAAGATCGATTCACACCATCTCTAAGTTACGGAAATGTTAGGAAAGTATGAACAACTCCGCCTCTTGTGATTAAGAGATTAGCACCAGTCACACTTAGTAATCGTGAACCTAGAATTCCCACTGCCAAATCACAAGTTGCTAATGTGTTTCCCTCTCTTGAAAGCAGAATAGTTGCATCTTTTCCAAGCGTCCGCACTTCACGACCTAGGAGCACTCAATCGAAGAATAGGAAGTTGCGACCTAAGAAAAGATCAATAAGGAATGCTAAAGTAGAAGAACACCCTAGGACTCGAATAAAACTCATGTTACTTCCACTATAGATGTTGCGTCGGCAAATGTAATAGAAATAGTGATGTAACGAATGCTAAACCGTTAAGTACCTTTGATATTGATCGATGCACCTTGTGATATTTGTCGAAAGAGTATGAATTCGATTGTCATGACAAATGTGTTGCTAAAGCTATAATCTCTAGATTACGGAATCCTAAGAATCGGAATACCTCTAGGCCCACTAAACATTCTAAGTGCGTGCTTGGTAAACCACCTTCTTTAGATTCTAAGGCAACCATTGCTATCACGGTAGCTACCACTTCACCTCCTAAGAATGTAGTACCACCTAGTGCTTTCACTAAGACTAAAGCAAAGAGTAGTTATAGATGGCGAAATGGATATATAACACACTAGGATTTAAGTGGATGCCTAAAATTCTCAATGTGTGTATGTCTAATATACACTTGGAACCCTCTAACATTTGGTTCCACATCTACTTCTATTCCATCGTGTAAATGCATGTGTAATGCGGTGATCTGAGATCATTCTGGATTGTTGATAGCGGATGTTCCCGACACATGACGAGCAACCTTAAGCTGTTATCAAACTTTATTGCAAAGTTCATTGGCACCGTCGATTAGGGAGCGATCACTTGCGACCATCATGGGCTCGGAGATTATGTTAATGGGAACATCGAAATCGCGGGGTTTACTATGTGGAAGGCCTCGGTCACAATCTGTTTCGATGGGTCAATTTTGTGATGGAGATTTGGAGGTTGCTTTGGGGAGAAAACTTGTTTCATTCGTGATCTACAAGGAAATGACCTTATGTCGGCTCGCGTAATTCTAGTCTCTACACTATCTCTATGCAAGACATGGTTGCTTCCTCTCCCATTTGCTTACTTTCTAAGGCAACATCTACAAAATCACGGCTATGCACCGTCGTCTCTCACATCTAAACTTTCAAACCATCACCAACCTTGCTCGACACAAACTAGTTGAAGGACTCCCACGATTCCGGTATTCAAAGATCACCTTTGCTCGACATGTGAACAAGGGAAAAGCACTCGTGCTCATTTTCCTTCAAAGGTGGAACACGACTCTCGACATGTGCTTCATCTTCTTCACATGGTTTGTGTGGCCCGATCGTGTGCAAGCGATCAGCGGCAAACGCTACATCTTAGTAATTGTTGATGACTACTCACGATGGACTTGGGTCTATTTTCTTCGTAGCAAAGACCAAGCTCCACAAATGATCATCACCTTTCTCACAAAGATCTGAGTTCGACTCCATGACACCGTCGGGATTATTCGGACGGACAAAGGCTGAATTTGTTAACAAAACCCTTCGTGAATTTTATGAGAAAGTGGAATTGACATCAAACATCTATTGCGGACACACGAACAAAGCGGAGTTGTTGAAAGGCGAAACCGAGCGTTAGTGGGCGCAAGAACAATGTTAATCAATGCTAAACTTCCAGTTACTTATGGGCGGCGTATCTCTGCATGCTATACTCAAAACCGTTCTATGATCACAAAAGCATACAACAAAACACCTTTTGAGCTTGTCCACAACTATAAACCGAACCTCAAACACTTTCATGTATTTGGATCCCTTTGCTATCCGAATAATGATCGTGATGATTTTGGAAAGCTCAAAGCCAAAGGCGATATTGGAGTCTTTATTGGATCTTGTGACAATTCTAAAGGTTTCGAATGCGGAATCGTCGAACTAAGGAGGTAATGGAAGCGATTCATGCTCATTTCGATGAACTCACGGAAATGGCTTACGAGTATAACATCTTAGAACCGGTCACAACCGTTTAAACTTCCTCAACCCCATCATCGGTGAAGAAAGCCCTCATTAACTCGTCAACAAATGGAAGGTTATTTGCTCCTACGTTACGTGACGATATTGATGAGCGTGCTCTGGTGTATCCATTGTTTCATTGCACAACGATAATATTCCTATACGATACACTGCTACAACAACTCTTGTTGAAGATGCACCTACACAATTGACTCCAACACAGCAGTTGAACACACGCTTCCAACAATGATGAACGGTGATGATATTACGAATGAA
This sequence comes from Chrysanthemum lavandulifolium, assembly GCA_022545495.1. Lineage (NCBI taxonomy): Eukaryota > Viridiplantae > Streptophyta > Magnoliopsida > Asterales > Asteraceae > Chrysanthemum > Chrysanthemum lavandulifolium. The sequence continues at coordinate 200,360,838 of CM040238.1, forward strand.
GTACCCCCACTGCAGATTTTGATCCAAATCGTTCTTGACCCGTTTGCTAATGAGGCTGCGCACGGATGTTGCGGAATCTTCAACAAACCATTTGAATCCTCGAATCGCACAATGTATACCAACATCAACCCTCTACACATAGATGGACAAAAGACCATCCTCGGCTAACATTATTGGCAACCCGAATCAACCCGATCGTTCACGAGACAACGTCTTCACTCGAGACGGTGAACATTGCATTTATGCACTCACATGTCTGCCAATCGAACCTAAAAACATTAAAGGCGCAATGACAAAAGACAAGCTGGATTGAATCCATGCGGGAAGAACTCAACCAATTCAAGCGTCTTGAAGTATGGGAGCGGTTGAAAGACCAGCGGGTCTCGTCATTGGTCTAAAATGGATTTGGAAAAACAAATTGGATCTTTGAAGGAATGTCATCCGAAACAAGTCACGGCTAGTTGCTAAGGGTTATCGTCGGGAAGAAGGATAGACTTTGAAGAATCTTTTGCTCGGTTGCTCGTCTTGAGGTTTGTTCGGATATTTCTCGCGTTCGCGGCTCATATGAACATGACGGTCTATCGGATGGATGTCAAAGCGGCGTTTCTCAATGGGCAACTTAAAAGCGGTCTATGTCGACCAACGGATGGATTCGTTGATCACGAGTTCCCGAACCATGTCTACAAAGCGAACAAAGCTCTTTATGGTCTCAAACAAGCCCCTCGGGCATGATGCGATAAGCTATCATCTTTCCTCATTGCCAATAATTTCACCAAAGGCTCGGTTGACCCAACTCTTTTCATACAATATCACGGGCACATATCTTAATTGTTCAAATTCGTGGATGACATCATTTTGGGTCAACACATAAAAAGTTTTCAATCGCTTTTGCAAAACTAATGAAGAAAAATTTTGAAATGTCCATGATGGGTGAACTTACGTTCTTTCTAGGACTACAAGTTCATCAATCACCCGTGGTATTTTCTTGAGTCGATCCAAATATGCCCTTGAGCTGTTAAACAAATTTGGAATGACAACTGTGATACTTATGCCACACCAATGGCTCATACCAAGAAGTTAGATCTTTGATTTACATGGGAAATTAGTGGACCCTACCAAATACACCGAAGTATTATTGGGTCCTCATGTATCTAACGACTAGCGGACTGATATTGTCTTTGCCGTTTATCTATGCTCCCGTTATCGATCGCGACCAAGCTGAAACCCACCTCTCGAGGCTAAAAGAATCCTCCGATACATCAAGGAACCATTAATTTGGGGATCGGTATCCAGAAGGATTACGGTTTTGAACTAATCGCTTTTGAGATGCGATCACGCGGGATGCTTAGACTCGAGGAAAAGTACTTGAGGAGCTCTACAATTTCTCGGTGATAAGCGGTGTCTTGGCAATCAAAGAAGCGAGGATTGTACATCGTTGTCATCAACGAAGCGAAATATGTAGCCATGTCCGCGTGTTGTGCTCAAGTCATTTGGATGAGAACACAACTCAAAGACTATGGTTACGTGTTTGTGAGAATCCGATGTCTTTGCGACAATCGGTGCCATTGCAATCTCGTGCAACTCGATTCGACACTTTCGAAATCAAAGCACATCGATCTCGCTATCATTTCATCAAGGACCACGTGGAGCAGTGCAGTTGAATTATACTTTGTGGTCTTGAATACCAATTGGCGGATCGCTCACCAAAGCCTTGCCTCCGCTAGGTTTAATGAGTTGGTCCACGAATTGGTATGAGGTGTTGACTCAAGAGGCTGGATGACCTCTTAAAAGCAGTCTTAAAACACATCGAACACCAAAACCTCTTTTGTAAATAAATTTTCAAAAACAAAATACAAAATATAAAATCCGATAAAACAACAAAAATATTCTCCTAATCTATCTTTCTTTCAACATGGCAAGTACATTTCTTCCGTCAACACTTTAATCTTTCAAAATTCGATATTTTTCCAATCAAGTGTTGAGGGAGAAAATAATCCATTAAGCTTGTTTCAAAACATCTGTGTACTTGCATGTTACCACATCTCGGTTGATTCCTGTTACAAATGGTGGTATATTTTTGGGTTCAAAGACACTCCTCGGACCTAAATTAATAACCTTTCATTATTTTCTCAAGTCGAGGGGAGTGTCGTCATGTTCCTTTCCTAAAATCTTCGTTTGGTAACCAAAATGGAAGTTAAATGGCTTGGTTTGAAAAAGGAAAAGGTGGAGGGACCAATACTGCCAAAAGTTTAAAGTTAACTTTAATAAAACACCTCTCACCTAATTCTTTCACTCACATTTATTACTAAACCTAAAACTCATCTACGCCTAAGATTCATTCAAGAAATCCGTTGTTCTGATCATCAAATTGTAAGTGTTTTAATGATCTAAACATGGTTTTAAGCTAAGGGTTTTAATATCACGCAAATCCAACGGCTAAAAAGTGTGTTACTGGCGTGATTATGTGTTCTCGCATAAGCGTATGAACACATAATCATTAATGTGTGTTTTTGGTTATATGGTTTGTGTCAAAGCGTTTCTTATACATCATGAATACCATCTTAACCATCAAAATCCACCCGAAACACGTTTTAATGATTTTTGAAAATTAGGGTTTATGAGTTGATTTGGGTTTTCAAAATGTGATGTGTTTTGGTCAATAAGGTTGTTGGGTTATGGTTATAAGGTGTTGAATTGATCATTTCCATAGTTGGTAACCACTCGAAACACAAATTGGTTGAAAATTTGAAACTAGGGTTTAAAGTTCTCGACTTTTGGGCATTTTGATTCACAACAATTTTGATGTTATAACTTGGCCTAAAGACTCTACCAACACTCTTGAACTACGAAATTAAAATGGTGCATATCCTATGGCTAAAAGTGATACGCGTAAATCTCAACCCTTAGGGTTTTGACCTCTGCGTATGACTTTCTCGTGTGCTGTTAAAGAATGATTCATGCCATGTATTGTTGTTAAAATGAATATGTGTGCTAATATTGATGAGTTGATAAATTTATTTCGGGCTTGCTACGCTTAGAATTGAGAATCAAGGTCATTTGATTACCTCGCATAAGGATCACCTACGCGTAGTCATGTTATCGTAAGAATAATCTTCGCGCGTACGACTACGCGTAAGGTTCTACAATGGACTACGGCGTATCACAGTGAAGGATATGCGTGGCGATGACCTCTACGCATAAGGTCAACTCTTACGGTAGCCTTACGCGTAAGGTTAATATATGCCTACGCATAAGCTCTCGCATAAGGTCTCCTTTTCCTCTCGCGTAACATTTCTTACGCGTAAGTTAGGATTCTCTGGCGTAAGTTTCGCTAAGCATATATCATTCACATCTCGCATAACTTTGCCAAAACTACGCAACCTGGATTGACCTTCATGATGAATTGTTACTTGTACAAACTTGTAAATAAACTAATCATATCATCACGAATCCAAAAATGTCACTAATAAACTTAAATAAGTCGATATGTTGTGAACAATAAGTGATAAAATAAACTTTAAAACTTAAAGTTAACTAACTCATGAAACATTTCACGATATCATTGAACTATTGAACATACAAGTGACTTAGGACTCGTAACAATCATTATCACTATACATTCAATAACTAGACAATAAGACCTTACATTGACTAACATTATGTCTTCGATATGTTGGTTCTTTTGGCTAATGTTATTTGAGATCACGACATGGTGAACAAATGAATGTGGATGCACGAAGTTCTCTCCATTCTTGATATCTATCCTCATGGCTATCCAATGAAGATAGGAAAGAATAACCTCCGTGTTGACTTTGACACCCTCACTTGCTCGGAATCTTCGTGTCTTATTGCTATTGATATTACGAGGACTCATCCGTGTCGAACATGCTTACTCACTCTGCAAGCTGTCACGAGATCTACATCCAGCAGTTACGGAACACTATGGAAAGGTCAAAGGACAAGCTGCTTTGTGCGGTGACTACGAATCACAAACAAGTCATCATTACACTGCGAGACTTAAGGGCATTCTCCTAATTCTGAAGTCGATCCAACCAAACTATATGCCTCACTGTTTGAAGAGCTCACTCTCCAATTCTTAATCGATATCGGTTATGGCGAGGCTACGGGAGTAATCAACAAGCACTCTCACGTAGAGCTTAAGAGTATTCCTCAACCATGGAGAACACTCTACATGATCATCACCAAGTCATTTACGGTGGTGGCGGTGACTATGAGCACCTAAGCTCATGGAACTTCAAATATTACGGGCATTGGTCAACAAGAAACACATCGCTATCGAAGCTCGATTTGGGATGACATGATGTCATTTCTCAACAAACTTGGCTCAAAGATTCCCTACATCGGATATACCAAATTGTTGATCCGAGAGAGCACTTGGACTTCATCCGACATTCCCAAGAGGCTCAATGACCCGACAATCACGACATGTTGGCGGAACCTATTCATCTGTCGAGAATCAAGGAAACATCAACAAAGAAACAAGGTCTTTGTCTTTGCGATTTCCTTCTAGCGAAGATGTCGAGCTCGAATCGTACCAAAGGTATCACAAGCGGTCGAGACAAGGCAAAGTTGGTCATCTCGACGAAAAATCTTACGGTACACTGTAAGGAGAACCGAGAAAAGGAAGTCTTGGAAGTGTCACAAGTACGAGATAGTCAAAGGAATGTTCCAAAGAAGAAACCCATTCAAAGAAACCCACCCCTAAGAAGAAAGTTCCTTCTCTGGAAGCCACTCCGATCCTTTCACTTGAACCGCAAAAGGCATTTCGGGGCGAGGACTGCGAGGCTCTTGACTCGAGATGAAGAGTTCACATACTACGAAGCGCAAGGATGAAAATCCTCGGTGCCAAAACCTCCAAGTCCTCAAACTATTAAAGGAAAAGAAGACTCTGCACTTGTACCTCGGGATGAAAGCTACGAAGATGAAGAAGAGCAATTGGATCATGGATACGAAAAGAAGTTTCACAAAGTCGAGACACCTTCAAAGGCCGAAGAATTTGCTAAAGATCAAATGGGTGGCCTGGAGGATCAAGTGGGCTGCCCACTCTAAACCATCTCGATGCGGTTAATCAACCCGATAAGGGGCTGGTGCCACCACTCTTCTGCAACTTCAACGACTGTGGAGGACACTATTGAGTATGATTTTGAGAAGCGGTGGCGAGAAAGAAAAGTCTAAGGATGGCGAGGATGATTACTCAAAGTTTCTTCTAGGCAGGTCCAACACACTCAAAGGAAAACCTCGAAACTCCTAAGGACATGAAGTCTCCTCATGTCTCCTCATCATCGGACTCTTCATCTCATTCATCACCACCACCATCAACAAAGTCAACGGATCATCATCCAAATCCGTGAAGAAACCACCTAAATCTTGGATTTCTCAAACACATGCAAGAATTGTGAAAATTTGTCAAACAAGTTAGAAAGAAGGACATGCTTCAAAGAAAACTTAATTGGTATCTTGAACAAATGCGATGCTTACATGATGAGAATGACGAGATGCGGAAAGATAGGAAAGCTATTCGAGAATTCATGAGAAGTCATCGTCGGGAGGAACTAAATGAAATGATTGAAGGTTACACTCAAAAGTACCTTGGGATATCGTTCCAAAAGTCCAAAAGGCTGGAGAAGTCGACAAGAGAACAAACCCACAAGTTTCTTCTCGACCTTTGTCCCGGTGTGACTAAGTATTCTCGGACAACTCACCCTAACATCGTCGCATTGGTTAAACATACAATGGCCAAAGAAGGCGATCTCTCGAAATACGAGTTAATCGCTAAACTAGTGATGCAAATGTCAAAGCGATGCGGAGCGTTTACCGGATGAAGCTAAATTTTTCGAAGGTCTACTTGCTTTTCAACTCGGTTCATCATGCAAGGTCGGCCGATCAACCCAAACGGCCAAGAGATGGCGATGATAAGGATAAGGACTCGCACCTAAGCGTCGAAGCGATCGGGTCAATCCACATCTATGCCACCTCCTCCACCACGGACTTCTTCTCAACATAAGTCTCCTCCACCTCGGTCTTCTCTTGATAAACCTCGGGACGATTCCGAGTTACCACCCTTGACTCATAAAGCGGTGATCACTTTGAGTATACGGGTGGTGGCGATGAAGAGGTCCTTGAGCCCGACAACAACCCACCTCACCCAAACAAGTGCGAAACCGACTTCATCATCAAAGCCTTCCAAAAGAAGAAGCAGACGACTCGGCCGGAGTCGTATCATGGCTAGATGACGATAAAACCGAAGAGTTTGAATGGTTCTCCACACTTGTCAATCAAACTCCTACCACGATGAAGGTCAAGAATTGGTAGATGGTTCAACAATGGAGCATGCAAAATGTTGCAAAAAAGTTCCATGTGAAGAAAATGGCGAAATCGAATTGAAGCGAATCAAGAATGAAGCTTTTCAACTATGGAAATACGACTCTGAAAGCGCCCTCGGTCGAATATCATCTTGAGAACATCGCTCGAGCTATGTCCAACAACATGGATTGGCTCAATCCGGAAGCAAACATTGACTTCACACAAAGGACAACCCTCCATACTACACCGTGGACCAAACCTCTACCGACCATTGGCCAAGCAGACAACCAAGGATTCCCTTCGATATTTCTTCAACAAAGACACGGAATTTCTTCTCCATGGTGGCGATGGTTCGAGAAAATACACTACATCATTGACTCTTCCATTCCAGTGACCATTTACTCTAGCGCATAGCTATCGAGGCGTGCAACTCACTTGTTTTCGACAGCGTGCAAGCATCGACCAAGATGCATTGTATGGGATTCATCATTGGCACGAGCGCGAAGAATCTACTCTGATTGCACGGTTGAAGTCTCAACATGAAGTGTATAGCTCGAAGGACATCGTGGCCATCAAACACATTGATCTCAAGTCTAAGTGGGACTACACATTCTTAAAGAATATCATAGTCAAGCGACAAGATGAGCAGGACTATGGATTCTCTGAGGCGACTTTGAGAACTTGTCCCTCAGCGACATCGAAGACATGTATCTTGCCAAAGTGCGGTCGTATGAGACAATTCTCGTGAAGTTCAACGTGAATTTATCAAGTCGGTTCTCATCTTCATTAGGCGCATCGTGATCAAAGAGCGTGTCGAAGATATCCGGATGGTTTGTTGAATCATATCGAAGCGTGTAAACTTCACTCCACCACGCTTGATCTTCCGACATCAACCGGCTTAAACAACTCACGCTCATCGACAAACCTTTGGCGTTGTTTACGCGGTGAACTTGAAGAAAGCGCTTAATGGCGTGTAGTGAGCTCCACAAATTCGGAGATCATACCTTGAAGATGGTTAGGGATGGATTGGCGTCTGATTGAAGGATATCGCATGAAAGTTGGGAATCTAAGCGTTGGAATTCTCGGGAAAGGAGGGATGTGAGGCGTATCATCACCATGATTGATGAGCGGTTGTTCGAAGGGATCGATTCGAGACGATTGGAAAGCTATGTTGGTGGTCGACTCGGGAGAAACATCATCGGCTTTCAGCGCCGTCTGCTCACAGGAATATCACTGCACTTCACGGTACCCCTTAATTGGTTTCCTTCATATAATTTTGGATGTATGATTATATATGTGAATGGCTTGTGCACATATAACGATGTACAACCCGTAATTGTCAAGAAAGGACCACGTAGTGCGCCTCGGTGCCACAATCCTTATAAAAGGGCGAAAGCTTCTTATTTTTGAGTAAAACCTATCAAACCTTTCATTTTTCAAGGTTTTGCTCAAAAGACAAGTACTTCCCATATGATTTTCAAAACCTCAACCGTTTATATCACTAGTTGAGGGGTATTTGATTAAAACTTTGTTCACAAATTGTTCACGATGGTCACTCTTCCCATGACACTCAAAATGGTCATATTTATTCTCAAACCGTTCAAAAATAACATTTTATATGCCATTTTGAGGGAGAAAATTGTGTGATAAAAATATGTTGTACAAAATGCAAATGAATCATGTACCTCGGACTTAACCAGCGAATTGTGGTACTAAAGCTGTTTGTAACTCGAAAAGACTTGTCACAGACGGGTAATAATTTCAAGCTAGTTCGCTAGTGATGTAAGCGTGTCTCGCAAAGGACTTGTCCAGTAGAAAGTACCATTAGAAACTCTTGATAGACATGAACTCGGCGGGTTTGACAACCTTCCAAGGTTTGTCTACACCTTCAAGGTAGTTATTAGAGCTAGTTGTCACCTAAAAGGCGACAATATATCTCTTTAACTATTCAACGTAACCGTGTCTCGCGGAGATTGTCTATCTTTAGTGGATCAATTCATAAAGTCGCTCTTTCCTCACATGCATTTAACCATTAAAACTATTAAGCACATGTGGAGGGGTATTTATGCAAAACTTATCTCTCACATGGTTCAAACATGTTTTCATTTACAAACCCTTTGAGAGATATTTTAACTTACGGTGGTTATAATGGCAAACATAGGTTAGTCATGGGTTATAAGGTGACTAAGGTTAGGAATAACAGTCCTATGATCCGCTTGAGCCGGAGGATCTACCCAAGGACACTACCATTAGTTAGTGTTAGAAGTCCTTAGGAATGATTATAAAAGGAGAAAATGAGAATCGGAGAAAGAAGGAGTTGAAGAATCAAAAGAAATGTAAAGTAAAGGGTGAAAAGAAATAGCCCTCAGTTATTCAACTTAGAGGGACACGGGTTCAATTCATATACTCTTGGTTGTCACTTAGTGACACGGTATTGAAGATTAAAAGTCGTCATGGACCCGGTGGCGCATGCACTAAACCTTCTTAGCCACTCAAGTTTCTCTCAGCGAAACTTGTTTCATTCTCACGGGAACCCTACATAATCTATTGGCTTTCTCTTAGAGATCGTTGGTATTGAAGAAGGAGACCCTCTCCTAGTCTCACTCGGGAAAACCAAAGCGCTTTTGTTGAGTCTAGAGCCACGAGATTCATCAAAGATCTCTTAGGAACACTTGACATTTAATCACTTGTTGATCAACAAATAAGATCTTGATGATTCGATGGTTCATATCGAGTCCTTCACGAGATCTTAGCAATCATCGAGAACATTTATGAGAGGTTCACATCATGATCCTCGGTGATTGAATGGAAACTCTGCCGCCGGTCAACATCAAACGACCACGGCGGTCACTTCGGTAACTCCCGTGGATTACGGGTGTGTCTCAAGCGGTCTGATCGTGAGGTGATGCTTGGTGTACCTCGGCGACTCATCTGAGCTGTAGATGTATTTGGTACATCGCGTTATCTCACTTGTGGGACTCCGGTTCGAGAGCGGCCTTTGTAAAATTAGAGTTGTGTTTTCACACTATCTTTGTTAACACTCTCGAAGTTCAAACTTGTAAGTCTGGAAACCGCTTATTACTAACCGTTTGCAATGTTTTCTTCTTATGGAAGCTCGGGCGGGATGATCGTCTTGACTCTTCTCATGCTCATGCCAACATCATCACTAATGGAAGTTCTATTCAAATGCAACACAACCGTCGAATGATTCTTCATCAATCAAAGAATCTACAAAGTCAAAGACTTAGAGAACTTCATCGATGTTGATTTCCAACGTCAAAGGCGTGTGAGCATGTTGAAGAATGGCGTGGAACCTTTGGAGCGTGAAAGCGGACACGAGGCGGTGATGAAGACAACAACATACTATCACTTTCACCACAAGAACAATGATCAAAGAACAAAGTTAAAGATGACGTCAAAGCATAAGCGCTCAAAGATAACTATCTCTCTACCTTTGGGAGATTGTTCGAATCAAGACAATTCCTCTCACAAGAAGAAGAATGTCGGAAGGCGTCACACTACTATTACATCAACGCCTTCACGTTTACATTCATATATACTTGAGGGAGATTGTTGGAATCACTCTAAGCAGTATTTCAAGTATTTATATTTCATATGTAATAGGTAGCTTTATTATGGCCTTTATGTTTGTTTAAGGTCAAGCTTATGTAGAAGGCCCATAAGCAGTCCAAGCCCAATAAGGAATAGGGAAGGAGAGGTGTTGCCTAGCTCCTTGCCTATATAAACTCTTGTAAACCCTCATTTGAGGTTGGTTGTTCAAGTTATTCTTTCACTCATACATCAATCGCCTAACCGTTCTCTCATATTATTGTGTGTGTGTGTGTTGTTTACTTGTTCAATCGCCTTATCTCTTCTCTTATAAAACGACCAAGCTTTCTCACACAAGCTCGCCACTTGTGAATGGCGGACCGTAAGGAGCTTAAAAGCGCCTAGGCACGAATGCAATGAAGATCCGAGGAATATAGAGTCTCCCGGTCGTTATGTCCCAAATGAGCTATGCAATGGATTATCAAGCGTGTAGTGATCGCGAGATTTGAGCGGAAAAGGATTTTGGAATAGGATTATAACTACGGAGAAGCCAACAAATTACAACGGCTTAAATGCAAATTAAAGGAAATTAAAAGATAAAATCTATTAAATAAATGCTATCACTATATTTAAAATGATGTTTTGTTTTATGTTTTACAAAACTTGAAATTAAAACTACGTGACGCACAAATAAAAGCGTGAAACTTACACAATATTAACCCTAAAAATATGAAAATGATATTTTTATAAACCTAATGATAAAAGAAACTTTATGGAAAAATAAAATTATTTTATAACTAATTAATTAATTATTATTAATTAAAACTATTTTAACTATTTAATAATTACCTAAAATACAAGAAATTGGGAAATAAAGCTAGAAAAATAAAATTATAAAATGGAAAAGTCTAAAATATCAAAATAGAATTTTCAAAACTATTTTTGTATTTTTCGATTATTTTCTATTTTCTAGGAATTAAAACTATTTAAAACTAATTAAATTATTTAAAAATACAAATCTAACTAAGAAAAATCTAGAAAATATTTTTTCTCTTTTATATTTATCTTAACTTAAGAAAATTGAAAAATTATTTTTTTGAAGCTTTTCTTAATTATTTGTATTTAAAGCTAATTAAAAATGCTTAAAAACTAATTTAAATTGAGAAAAATAGCAAAACAACTTGGAAAAATCTGAAAATTTCAGGAAAAGTCTAAAGTTACATGAGGAAGCTAGGAAAATTAGAAAAACAAGGGCTTGTTAGGAGTAATAAGAAACTGATGTGCCAAGTGCTTATAAATAAGCACTTGGATAAGCCAAAAGCACACCAGAAAGTTCCAAACTGAAATGGAAGCTACAATAAGCTAAAAGAACTATAATGGAACAAAAATCATTAAACCATAACCTCTGAATTACAAGCTAGAACAGATTTGTTGAAATGAGATTTAGGCCAAAAAACAGTTCTGGTGGCTACTTTAAGCTAAAATATAAGCACCTAAATAAGCTAGAAACATGAAAACAGGAATTGGAACTTGGAGAAGACCTAGGTGAGAGCATGCAAACAAAAAATTAGACCTAGAGGAGCTTAAGTAAGCCCTGCACAAGCTCTACAAAAGCCCATAAAACACAATGCGAACAGATTGCCTGCAGCAGGGAATAGACACCATGTTCACAAGCTTGAATGAGGCTTCTAAAAATTCACAAAATGTAACAAAATAGAAATAAGAAAGTAGACCGGTTGGAATTTTAAAAACAACGAGTTTCATCAGACGGCCAGGCGAGCTCAAGAAAATTCCCACTAGAATGGCTCAAAGCAGTTTTGCATATTTTGACTTTTGAAGGAAAATGAAAAGTTGACTTTTAGAACTTTGATCTTGAATTATGAACTGATAATGATGTATTAAGGTGTGATGAACATAAAGCAAGCAATGTTATTTGAATTTGAACACAAAATAAGTGGTTTGATTATCAAAATCACAACAGATTAAGCAATGGATGATTTGTGGAACTTTTGACTTTGGACAAGTGCGAGCACAAGTGAAAGACTCAAATGAGTTCAATAGGACTTAATAAGCATAACCCAATGATTTTAACCACCACCTATACCTCTAGGACGAGAAAAGGCGGTGGATCCAAACACCCTTATAATCACCGATTTGCAAAAATAAAGAAGCTAACTACTAGATTATCATGTATTATTGATCAAACCGAGATTACATGATCATGATACACCTATATAAACACATTAAAACTAGTGGAGATCATAGACGAACGGATAAGCAAAAAAAGCGCAAATTGACTAGAAATGTGAAGATGAGAAAATGACTCACATGTGTCCAAATGATGTAGCGAGCTAAAATCAAAACCAATACTAACCTAATCAAGCCTAATCCAACCCATTTACACCACCGCAACATCCCATATCGACTTCCATTTCACATAGAGTCCAAGATTGACTTTCATTGACCATGGATAAAAGCGCTTAAAATTGTAATATGAGCTTGTAGGAAGCTTTAATAAGCTATCATAAGCTTGTTTAAGCTTATAAATAAGCTTCTAACATCTTTGACACAGGGAGTTGAGAGTTGAAATTTCAACAGTGAGCTTAAAGATGAAAATGAACATTAACTTGAATTAAAACTTAAACAGAGTTGCAAATCACTTGAATGCCTTTGTTTGATACAAATAAACTGAGAAATACAAATGAGAACTAGTTAATATATGTTAAGCTTAAAAACGACATTAAGAAAATTTTATATAACTAACTACTTGCCCTCTTCTCTTTCTTCCTCATCTTTTATACACCAACTCTCTTTCTTGGACTTTTCTGAGCTAATCCCACATGTATTTGAGGCCCTTAGATCACTTGGAGTCATCTTGGCCATTGAATTCATTTTAAGGAAAACAAGTATATAGCATTGAGTTGAGATTGAGGAGGTAGAGGTAGCATTAAATGCCTTTTGTAGTTTGGTGGAGGAGGGGGGACAAGGTGTGGAGTAGGGTGGGTGGAGGAGGGTTGGCCGGGTTTGCGGTGATAGTTGGTGAGGAAGGCAGGGGAAAAGGAAAAGGCGCCAAGGGTTGTCTGTTTGACTTTTGGTTGGTAGGTTGGATTATTAAAGGGGGTTCAAAAGGCTTTATGACGGGGTCAAAGTGTATTAACCAGCCAAATGGGGTATAAGGGTTTAAAACTCGAGGCCTAAAGTGTAACTTCCAAACCGAGGGACCTAATCACCAATCTTGCAAAGTTTCTCCAAGGACCTGGCGACAATCTCAAAAAGTACAAGGACTAGACTTGCCAATTTCAAAATTCCAGGGCCAATCTCGCCAAATTTCAAACTTGGAGGACCATTTTTGTAATTTTCTCAAACTTATGATATTTTTCACCAAAGGACTTAATTTGACAACTTTTGATTTTAAAAGGACCTATGGTGATTTTTCTTTTGAAATTATGTGCTCGGGGACTATTTTGACAACTTTTGAAACTTGGGGACTAAAGCGCAATTTTGCAAATTTGATATGTTTTCATCGATTTTGATATTTTGCATTTAAAACACATAAAACACTGATTTGTGATATTTTGATCATTATGATGCATTTTGAGTGTTTTCGGATGATTTTGCGCTTTATATTGTACAAAAATGATGAGTATTTAGACACTCATCAATCCCCATCTTGAGATATTGCTAGTCCCTAGCAATGATTTGAGAAAACATAATGGATTTTAATCTCTTTACCAAAAGCCATTACTTACGGAGTAGCCAAATGTTTCATTCAAGTAAGAACCATGGTACACCGATAACCATGTGATTTTGAGCAAACCACCGACTTTCAACGGATTTGGTTTGTCTTTACGAGCCGTACCCATACGGACTAGCCAACTCTTAGATAAATTATCAATATTATCTTTGGTGAGTCGATTACCAATTATGGATTTTCCATTTGCCTTTACCACAAGCCATAATCTTGCGGGCTAGCCAACTCTTCACTTTTTAGGATATGGTGAGTTGAGAACCATACAATTTTGGGCAAATTGCAAGCCATATAAACGGATTTGAGATATCTTTACCAAGAGCCGTTTGCTCTGGATTAGCCAATCCTTTAGTTTATTAGACATGGCGGATGATAACCAAATGAGAAAGTGTAAACACTTACTCCAAAAAATTTTGGCCAAAAGCGGGGAATTGGTATAATTATATGATAAAATTAGTGAGAATTCCCCACATAGAAATGAATATTGCCCTCAATATTCAAAGTACCTACTGTTGTTCGAAACAAAGAACGTGAAAGGAAATACTACGACCATTATTTAGAAAGATTTTTTTTTTTTTTTTTTTTATATATATATATATATAACATGTGGGCAACTCCCCACACTAGGGTGGAACACATGGGTGAAAACCCATGTTAAGCTCTTGTTTTTGATTACCGAGTCGCTAGCTTGACTCGACCCCGAATTCATTTGTTCATGGGGAAGCAAAGTGGAAGAGACAATCTCCATCGGACTTTCATTAAAAATGTTTGGACAAACATTTGAAGCACGTGAAAGTTCCACACCGACGAGATATACATAGAACCGGCTCAAAAATGATAAATGAAAATGCCGGGATCAAATATAGTGTCTTCATTCCCGAAGGAGTGAAGATGAAGAGAAATCACCAGATATTTGAGGAAAGGAAGAAAGGTCTTGATAACAATCAAGATCCATTCTTCATCCTCAAATGTAGACGTATCGGGAGGAAGGGTGAGGATAGTATCATTAATAGGTAAACTCGTATGATAGAGTACACCTTCCTCCGAGCTAATATCATCCTCAAGATCAAAATAGAAATGATCATGCTCCGGAGGAGATATGTCATGAGAGAGTTCACCGGAGAACTCTTCATGAAGAGAATCATTCACATGAAGTGAAACTGTGAACTCTTGTTCCATTGTGGGCTCATCACTATCCTCAATCTGAGTATCAAAGAGTGGATTCTCATAAATTGAAGTGAATTCAGAGTCGAATTCAAATAGAGGATTGGTGAAAGTAGCTTTGAATGTTTCGGGAACAAAGTGATCAACATTCTCGATTGACCTGTTGGGATAAGAAGTGAGTGAGCGATCATTATCAAGGAGACTTTCGGTCTCTCCCGGATCGGCTTCGAAATCAAAGAGTGGATTGATGTGAGTGAGTTCACGGAGAACTCCTCAAGAAGGGATCAACATCGAGTTGTGGAAGTGATGCCTCAACGTACTCAATGTTTCCAAAGGAAGCACAATCATTGCTAAAATCGGAGAAAGTTTCCAAATGATCATTTGAACACTCAAGAGGGAAGAGAATCACATCGATCGAAGTTCCTGTGACTCTCTCGGGATTGGGACAAGGTTCTCAACACTAGACTTTATGAATTCGTCCAATTCCTTTTCGTGAATAGTGTCAAGATGCTCATCCCCATGTTCAAAGAGTGAGTGGGAGCTTGGTGTGATAGCGTTGTTTGAGATGAAATCTCAACTGGGGGGTATCAACCGATCGAGGAGTTGAGAAATATTATCTCTAAAAGGATAAAAACTCTCCTCGTCATCATCGTAAAGAGCGCCTTAAGAAATTGGGAACGCCTTAGAGCCGCTTGCTCTAGGACTAATGATTCTTCCTTCGATTGGCGGCCTCTTGCTCTTGACTAACAATTCTCCATGGACTTTTCACCACTTACTTGATTCTTAAAGTTACTAATCATATCCTCAAGTGTTTTCATTGCGGTTTCAAAATCGTGGGAGATTTCTTGAGATAACGGCTCGGTGGAGTTTGAACCGTATAATCTTTGTGGAGGTTGGAAATTTTCAAATATGTGAGAGTCATGATTGTTACAAGGAACCGGGTTCCTATTTGACAATCGGTGAAATGGGACCTCCATAAGATACTCACAACAAAAAACTGTTGAGTGCAGACAGTGAATCATATGGATTTTGGTCATAACCAAAGTTCGAGTATCATGGAAAATTGTTCATAGACAAACGCGTTTCGGATTGACACTCAAATCCTTGGTGAGGACCTCCACAAAATTCACATGAAGTGTTGATTATATGAAGATAAGTCGATTGTGGTGGGTAATTGGAAAAGTTTGAGGAGTCGTTAAATGAGTTCTGATTAGGATCATAATCAAATGAATTCCTCGAACCACAAAACAAACAACTCCCATTGTGAATATCATTACCACATTGTACACAAGTACACCAACGACAGGGTGAACCATAGAGAGGCTCACCACAACCGACACAAGGAATAAACGATTGCATTTGATAGTTATGAAGAGGAATCGGTTTATTCAAAGGATCAACAAAACCAACATGGTGATCCGAATGACTATTAAGACTCAAAGAACATTTTGAAAAATCCAGAGGTGGGACAAGTGGTGTGCTCGAGAGCTAGCAATTTCCACCACTTCGTTATGGTCTCTCGGTTACGGTTTTTGAGAAGCGTGAAGATTAAGCAAGTCATTCTTGCTAGTCACCGTCTGAATTATGCATGTTTGCTTTTAACCGTAAATCGTGAAAGTTTAGAATCAATTCTAGACGGCTTAGGAGCAATCGAGGGTTAGGTCTTTGGATAACCGTAGGTTGGACGTGTTGGCACTCCCATTATCAAAAGGAAGTACCGGTCCTTTGTCACCCCGGTTTCTCGTTCCATTTCCCTACAGCGAAATGAATGGATCATCACGAACAACACGAATTCTAGACATTTGTGACACGGTCTGAAGTTTTTCAACTTAGTCCCGAATTAGTCCTCGAGAGATTCCATGAGAATAGAAGAAGTGAGAATCAAAGGATAGAGGTAAAGGGATAAAGAATCAAAAGGGGTAGGAGGGTAAAGAGGAATATTTTTGGCATTTTTGAAAACATTTGTAAAACAAAGACCGAAAATCTTTTGGGTTTTGAAAAGAAAATATAAACACATACGGATGGTATAAACAAGGGTGAATATTCAAATCACTAATGCTAGAGCGGAGATAATCAAGCCTGACTCCCGTGGCGCTAAAATTTGATGCGTGCAAACGCCCAAGCTTTCTCACAAGCTCGCCACTTATGAATGGCGAACGTAAGGAGCTTAAAGCGCCTAGGCACGAATGCAATGAAGATCCGAGAATATAGAGTCTCCCGGGTCGTTATGTCCCAATGAGCTATGCAATGGATTATCAAGCGTGTAGTGATCGCGAGATTTGAGCGGAAAAGGATTTTGGAATAGGATTATAACTACGGGAGAAGCCAACAAATTACAACGGCTTAAATGCAAATTAAAGGAAATTAAAAAGATAAAATCTATTAAATAAATGTTATCACTATATTTAAAATGATGTTTTGGTTTTTATGTTTTTACAAAACTTGAAATTAAAAACTACGTGACGCACAAATAAAAACGTGAAACTTACACAATATTAACCCTAAAAATATGAAAATGATATTTTTATAAACCTAATGATAAAAGAAACTTTATGGAAAAATAAAATTATTTTTATAACTAATTAATTAATTATTATTAATTAAAACTATTTTTAACTATTTAATAATTACCTAAAATACAAGAAATTAGGAAATAAAGCTAGAAAAATAAAATTATGAAATGGAAAAGTCTAAACTATCAAAATAGAATTTTCAAAACTATTTTTGTATTTTTCCGATTATTTTCTATTTTCTAGGAATTAAAACTATTTAAAACTAATTAAATTATTTAAAAATACAAATCTAACTAAGAAAAATCTAGAAAATATTTTTTCTTTTTATATTTATCTTAACTTAAGAAAATTGAAAATTATTTTTTGAAGCTTTTCTTAATTATTTGTATTTAAAGCTAATTAAAATGCTTAAAAACTAATTTAAATTGAGAAAATAGCAAAACAACTTGGAAAAATCTGAAAATTTCAGGAAAAGTCTAAAGTTACATGAGGAAGCTAGGAAAATTAGAAAACAAGGGCTTGTTAGGAGGAATAAGAAGCGATGTGCCAAGTGCTTATAAATAAGCACTTGGATAAATAAAAGCACACCGAAAGTTCAAACTGAAATTGAAGCTACAATAAGCTAAAGAACTATAATGGAACAAAATCATCAAACCATAACCTCTGAATTACAAGCTAGAACAGATTTTTGAAATGAGATTTAGGCCAAAAAACAGTTCTGGTGGCTACTTTAAGCTAAAATATAAGCACCTAAATAAGCTAGAAACATGAAAACAGGAATTGGAACTTGGAGAAGACCTAGGTGAGAGCATGCAAACAAAAAATTAGACCTAGAGGAGCTTAAGTAAGCCCTGCACAAGCTCGCAAAGCCCGTAAAACACATGCGAGGCAGCGATTGCCTGCAGGGAATAGACACCATGTTCACAAGCTTGAATGAGGCTTCTAAAAAATTCACAAAAATGTAACAAAATAGAAATAAGAAAGTAGACCAGTTGGAATTTTAAAAACAATAGGTTTCATCAGATTTGGCCCAGAACCGAGCTCAAGAAAATTCCCTCTAGAATGGCTCAAAACAGATTTTGCATATTTTGACTTTTGAAGGAAAATGAAAAGTTGACTTTTGGAACTTTGATCTTGAATTATGAACTGATAATGATGTATTAAGGTGTGATGAACATAAAGCAAGCAATGTTATTTGAATTTGAACACAAAATAAGTGGTTTGATTATCAAAATCACAATGATTAAGCAATGGATGATTTGTGGAACTTTTGACTTTGGACAAGTGCAGGCACAAGTGAAAGACTCAAATGAGTTCAATAGGACTTAATAAGCATAACCCAATGATTTTAACCACCACCTATACCTCTAGGACAGAAAAGACAGTGGATCCAAACACCCTTATAATCACTGATTTGCAAAAATAAAGAAGCTAACTACTAGATTATCATGTATTATTGATCAAACTGAGATTACATGATCATGATACACCTATATAAACACATTAAAACTAGTGGAGATCATAGATGAACAGATAAGCAAAAAAAACCGCAAATTGACTAGAAATGTGAAGATGAGAAAATGACTCACATGTGTCCAAATGATGTAGCAGGCTAAAATCAAAACCCAATACTAACCTAATCAAGCCTAATCCAACCCATTTACACCACTGCAACATCCCATATCAGCTTCCATTTCACATAGAGTCCAAGATTGACTTTCATTGACCATGGGATAAAACTGCTTAAAATTGTAATATGAGCTTGTAGGAAGCTTTAATAAGCTATCATAAGCTTGTTTAAGCTTATAAATAAGCTTCTAACATCTTTGACACAGGGAGTTGAGAGTTGAAATTTCAACAAGAAGCTTAAAAGATGAAAATGAACATTAACTTGAATTAAAACTTAAGCGAGTTGCAAATCACTTGAATGCCTTTGTTTGATACAAATAAACCGAGAAATACAAATGAGAACTAGTTAATATATGTTAAGCTTAAAAAGCGACATTAAGAAAATTTTATATAACTAACTACTTGCCCTCTTCTCTTTCTTCCTCATCTTTATACACCAACTCTCTTTCTTGGACTTTTACGAGCTAATCCCATGTATTTGAGGCCCTTAGATCACTTGGAGTCATCTTGGCCATTGAATTCATTTTGGCGGGAAAACAAGTATATAGCAGTTGAGTTGAGATTGAGGAGGTAGAGGTAGCATTAAATGCCTTTTGTTGTTTGGTGGAGGAGGGGGGGGGGACAAGGTGTGGAGTAGGGTGGCTGGAGGAGGGGGGTTGACTGGGTTTGCAGTGATAGTTGGTGAGGAAGACAGGGAAAAGGGAAAAGGCGCCAAGGGGTTGTCTGTTTGACTTTTGGTTGACTGGGTTGGATTATTAAAAGGGGGGGTTCAAAAGGCTTTATGACAGGGGTCCAAAGTGTATTGACCAGGCCAAATGGGGTATAAGGGTTTAAAACTCAAGGGCCTAAAGTGTAACTTCTGAAAACTGAGGGACCTAATCTGCCAATCTTGCAAAGTTTCTCCAAGGACTGAAACTGACAATCTCAAAAAGTACAAGGACTAGACTTGCCAATTTCAAAATTCCAAGGGCCAATCTCGCCAAATTTCAAACTTGGAGGACCATTTTTGTAATTTTCTCAAACTTATGATATTTTTCACCAAAGGACTTAATTTGACAACTTTTGATTTTAAAAGGACCTATGGTGATTTTTCTTTTGAAATTATGTGCTCAGGGACTGTTTTTGACAACTTTTGAAACTTGGGGACTAAAGCGCAATTTTGCAAATTTGATATGTTTTCATCCGATTTTGATATTTTGCATTTAAAACACATAAAACAACGATTTGTGATATTTTGATCATTATGATGCATTTTGAGTGTTTTCGGATGATTTTGCAGTTTATATTGTACAAAATGATGAGTATTTAGACACTCATCAATAAGCGACATGGCAATGCAATATATGTGAAATAAATAAAGCATGAAACTGACAATAGAAAAGAAATAAAGAAGCAACACTACTAATCAATTTTGTGGCTTTAATTTATAACACTGTCTACCATATCAAAATATGTAATTATAAACGTACATAAGAGTGAGGTGCATAAGTCTAGAAGGCAAAGGTGTGAGAGTGCCTTACGTGACTTCCAATTCACGCGCGACCCTCTTGTCCCATGCATCAATTCACACATGCCTTAGGTGACTTCCAATTAGGGATGGCAAAAAAATTCGAACCTGACGAGGAAACTCGAAACCTGAACATATTGGGGCGGGTCGGGGCATGCTTATCGGGTTTCCGGGCGGGTTTTGGGGCCTTAACGAGGATTCTTATCGGGTTCGGGGTGGGGACGGGGCATACTATCCCCGCCCCGCCCTGAAACATATACATATATCTATATACCTTAAATATTATGCTAGTATTTATTTACTAAATATAATTCTGTAATATTTCAAAGTATGATAATAAAATCTTGTTTTGTGTCATAATATTCTAAAAAAGTTTTGATTTATTCCAATGCCTAATATATTATTAATGGGTTCTCGATTCTTTAAGTTATTCTGTAAAATCATATTGTTAATAGCGTAAAAATAAGAATAAACAGGAAAAGGCATGAGTATGATGGAGGATCGCGCTAAAAAAAACCCGATAAGACCCTAATGAGGAATAGGGCGGGTTTGGGGGAGCATATCGCCCCAATAGGGCGCCCCGATAAGATCCATAATGGGGATTAGTGCGGGTTTGGGGATGATTTTTGTAATCGGGTTTGGGATGGGGATGGCCGCCCCGCCCCATTGCCATTGCTACTTCTAATTCACGTGCCACCCTCTTGTCCCATGCATCAATTCACACGCGAGTTTCATCCTCCAAGACAAATTAAGGTGAAACACTCACCGAGTTTACTTTGGTGTGTGTGTGGGGTATTTAGTGGGGTATATTTATATAAAATGAGTATTTTAATGAAAGGTGAGTGTAAGGTGACCTTGTTCACAAATAAGTGAGCGTGTGTGAGGGGAAGTGAGAGGAGAGAGAAAAGTTGAGGTGACGCTGAGGTGTAAGGTGAAAATGTGTTTCCCTTGGTCTCTATTCTAAGAGTGCATCCGGTCGCACTTGGTTTTACATGTGTTTGTGTTTTGTTTGTTAGGAAAATATTTTTTTTCTTTTAGTTAGGCGCACAAGAGACGCATAAAAGTTTAGAGTGCGCATGGATATTTTATATTGAGAAAATGAAGCGCGTCAGGTCATTAGCACCATAGGAAATAGAGACCACATCAATGCTTGCCTTTGTCACATGCTCTACAACTTGTCCACTCGTCAACCATTCAACTTAGCTTACTACATTGCTAGGAGAATGGTAGATATCCCTACTCAAGGCTCCGTTGCTCTTCCATACGGGATGCTACTCACTCGTCTCTATAGAGCTTTTGCACCCATTCCACCAAGTCCAAAAGGGTTGAAACTAGATTATTCTCTCATCCCTCACATATTTGTGCCCTTAAGTGACGAGCGAGTGTCCAAGACTAAGGAAAAAGGTAAAAGGCCAAAACCTCCAACTCCTTCATTATCATCATCAAATAGCTCCGAAGATGGTCTCCCCAACTCTCGGCTACAACCTCATGAGTACTATGCCTCTCTTCCCGAGATTGAGAACGAATCAGCGGAATTCAAGCAAACCAAGAGAATGTTCAAGTGCCTTGGAAGGATGATGACAAAGATTTATAAAAAGTTGGATAAGTGAGGTTTATGGGAGTGTTTGGAACAAGACAATAAACAATGATGTATGATATTATTTGTGTGTTTTCACTTCGTAGGATGATAAACTAACCTAAAACAATGATGTAGGCTAACCGGTTCATGCAGGGGGATAGCACACGGGTGTTATCAATTTTACCCATTTTCACTTTTAAGTGAAAATCATTAGCCCTGTTGAAAATTGATGCTCCACTATGTTTGTGTATGCGTTCTTGTTGTTCCTAACTAGAAATAGTTATTGCCATATGTTTTAAGAAAATTTCGGGTTTTGGAAAAGTCCCCGATGGTCAAAATATGGGTCTTGTGAAGATTTTTGGGCACCACGGATCAGACCGCACCAAATTTTTGGTTCCTTCTGTTGAAAGTTTTGGTGCCGCCAAACCTGTACAGGCAGACCAGACGGCACCAAAATTTTGGTTCCGTCTGTGTAAAAAATTGGTGTCGTGGATTCCCTAGGTAATTTTCTGAATTTCGCTAATTTCAACATTCCAAATTACCATAAATTGCTTCTAGGATAGTTTTAGTTTTTATCCATATTAGAACTAGTTTAACACACTTAGACATATAGGATATCCATTTCCCACCAAAATTCAAAAATTTCAAAAATTTACCCAATGAACCCTTTTTCATAAAGGAAAGAACCAAAAATTTGGTTCCTTGTAATCCGTGGGTGATCTGATTCTCAAGATCCTACAATCATTAGAACACATTTATTGCATATCTTTGTCTCTTCACTCCATCTTTCTTGTATGGCTTGACTTAGATGATATGACTTGCATTAAAAACCCTTCCAAATCATTAGAAACCTCTTTTCTTCTATGGTTTAACATCAAATCAAACACATTTCTCCATAATTACATAATCTTACAAATTAAGAGCTTCTAAGATGATCATCCTCACACCTTCTCAATTTCTCTCATCTACTAAAACAAGCTTAAGCAACAATGACTAAGTCATCCACCTCTTCTCCATCAAACAAACCTTGCAAGAGAACGGCTAGAATGAGTGTTAGACCATGTTGCTTTGTCAACATTAGCTCATCTTTTGATTCCTCTTCCCTAACTATCTCATCTCCCATAAGAGATGAGAACTTTCTTACTTTGACCACTCCTACATCACCTCCAAAATCACCTATTGTAGTCACCACTCCCACCGGCTCCCATCCAAACATCCAAGTCACCATCTCCTCCTAAATCTCCAACTCTCATACTATTAGAACTATTCTCCACACCACCTACATCTCCAAACCCATTTTTAGTGGACTTGGAGGACTTACCTCCTAGGCCAAATAATCCACCTCCACTACCATCCTTTGGTACAATTGAACGAATAGCTCATGAGTCCCCACGTCCATCCTATGACCCAAACGCCCCGTTAGGGCCTCAACCTAGTCTTTTCCATCCTATTCACAATGACATTCATGGACCTTTGTATGAGGACCATGCCCTACCTCCAACATCCTTGTCTCCTCATATAGAGGACATTGATGAATCCATGTGGTAAGATCACGCACATTCCAAAGCGAAGTTAGAAGCCAAACTAAACCACCTCCACAATTTCTCCAATATAGTGGATTCTCACCTTAGTGAAACTATGCAAATGCAAAATGCTTTGCTAGCCTCCCTAATCACTCCAACCACCAACACCAAAGACTCCACCATTCCACCACTACAAAATCATGAAGCCTATTACCCACCTAGACACGGTTGCTCAAATTGTGAGCAGACCGCCCACATTAGCGAAAGGACCCGGGTGATGGTCCATGAGCTCCAAGATGAAATGAGGTTCATCCTCAACTACATCCTAGAGAGAATCAACGCTCTTGCTCATCCACCACCTCAATAAGAGGGTCCTAGTTTTTTCTAATTTTTTAGGACTTTACATATGTACTAACACATCATTATATTCCTTTTCATGATTTTCAAATCATGAAAATTTTAACAAGTGAATGGTGTTTCTTATATTGTTGTTGATTGTTACTTGGTGATTGGAAATACTTATATACTTGTGATGATGCTTATTACTAACATCTTTTTTGTAGCTTTTTCACAATCTATGTATCTTTCTCTTGGCACCCAATTTAGGGGGAGCATTGGCCAAGTGGGAGATAATGGCTCGGGCTCATTACATCTTCCATCTCGTCTCTTCTTTTAGTTTTGACAAAAAGGGGGAGAAATATTATAGAACTTGGACTTTGACTTTCTAAAAAGTCAACTGCATACTTTGACTTTCTGAAAAGTTAACATCATACTTTGACTTATGAAAAGTCAAAATTGGACAAACTAGTCATAAGATAAAATAAACTTTTTATTATCATCTTTATCTAACTCACTAGTTCTTTCAAGTTCTAAAATTAATCTCGTATTTTTATAACTCTTGTACAAACTTTACATCTTTTATAAAAATAAAATTTATGTTTTGTCCTCAACAAAAAGGGGGAGATTGTTAATACAAATATCGTCATTAAACGTTATTTATATTTTAGGATCTTTACCTAAGTTTTGTTAACGACAAAAGTAAATTTGATTTTTGTAAAGCATAAAGCTTGTTAAGATTAATAGATATTAAAACAAGTTTTTCCTTAAATAATATCTTCCTCACTCAAGTATTTACATTTTGATTAGTCATATATCAATTAACTTTGATATCCCTCTAAACCATAATGTATGTTAACATTTTTAGATCAAGAATGTTTTAGTTTCTTATAATAAAACATTACATATGTATTTACATTTAACATATTTCTAAAAATAGAAAACAACATATGACATCATGTGGTGCATCATTGAAATCTCTAGAATATTTCATAAGATATTTTGTGTGGATTTGGACTCTACATATCTTACATGATCTTAGTTAGATTTGGTTGACTTTGGTAAGATTTTGGTAATCTTGATGTCAGACCTGGCGGCACCAACAAGTTACACGCGCGGAACCATATTTTTGGTTACGTGGTCCGTCGTGACTGCAGAATGTTTTGGCTATAAATAGCAAGCCAAACCAAGTTGTTTTCTCATCCTTTTCTAGCATAATCACATACATTCTTTCTCTCTAACATTTCTAACTCAGTTTCATATCATTATAGTGATCCTATTTTGTAGCAAACAAGATCAAGGCATATTCAAGCTTCAACAAATAGTTGAAAGTCTTGTTTGTTTTGTTGTTGTATGATCTAGTCTTGTTCATACATCATTGTTGTACCAAACTATCATAAACTTGTGAGTGTGAGTGGTTAGTATTTTAGTCCTTAAAATACATTGTGTGTGGGAGTGGTTGTACCCTTGCAAAAGAACTTGACATCTAGCTTAGTGTCGAAAATAGTGTGTAAGCGAAGTGTAAAGGTTTCTCCGCCGGTGAAAGGAGCTTGTTAACTAGTGAAGTTAAACTCTAGAGTTGGAGACTCGGGGAGTGGAGTAGGGCAAGGAAAAAGAGTCCTTGTAGACCGAACCACTATAAACAACTTATCGTGGTTTGATTGTTTCTTTCCTTATTTACTCTTTATATATTGCTTGCATATTGTTTGATATTTACTAACATATCTTTGATAAATATCAATTGATTATTACAATAAGTTTCAAAACAAAGTTTTTAATCGGTAAACTATTCAACCCCTTTCTAGTTTTCCACAATTGGTACCAGAGCCTCGTTGCTCATGAATTTCTAAAATATATTGTATTTTATAAACTTGAAACGATCCATGGATTCCGAAAACTTTAAAGAAGGGAAATCTATGCAAAGACCACAACTCTTTGAAACCAATGGATTTATCTATTGGAAAAACCGTTTTGAAACATATGCAAAATCAAAAGATATAGATCTTTACTTTGTTATCATTAAAGGAGACTTTAGTACTACAACAAAAGATATTTCTAGTGATGATGAAAAGAAACTAATAGCTAAAAATAATGAAGCTAAAATGATGCTTTATAATGCTTTACCTAGAAAACAATATGAAAGAATTTTAATGTGTGAAACCGCAAAAGAGATTTGGGAATCTCTAATCATTACACATCAAGGATATTCACAAGTCAAGGATAACAAAATTGATCTTCTTGTTCAACAATATGAAAAATTTGTTATCCCTGAAGATGAAACCATTGATTGTGGATTTGCTCGCTTTAATACTATTATTACTTCTCTTAAAGCACTTGATGAAACTTTTCATAGTAAGAATCTTGTCAGGAAATTTCTTAGAGCACTCCATCCAAAGTGGAGAGCAAAAGTAACGGCTATTGAGGAATCAAAAGATCTCTCAATAATGTCACTTGACGAGCTAATTGGAAACCTCAAAGTACACGAAATGGTGATGGAGAAAGATTCGGAGATCATCAAAGGAAAAAGAGAGAAAGTCAAATCCGTTGCTCTAAAGGCAAGAACGGAATCTAGTAATGATGACGAATCTTGCTCCAGTAGTGAAGATGAGGAGTATGCTATGGCCGTTAGAGATCTCAAAAAGTTCTTTAGAAGAAGAGGAAAGTTCGTAAGGCAACCCCGAGATGAAAAGAAGCCATTCCGAAAAGACCGAGATGACAAAAGAGAAAAAGGTGAAAGGAAGTGCTTTAGATGCGGTGATATAAGTCATCTAATAGGAGATTGCCCCAAGCCACCTAAAAGCAAAACTCAACGAGCTTTTGTAAGTGGTGCTTGGAGTGATAGTGAAGATGATGAAGAATCAAGCAAGGATGAGATCGCTCTAATGGCACATGAATCAAACGAGGTACATTCCGAATCATCTTATTCTTCTATTGATGATGACACTTTGCAAAAACAATATAATCAATTGTGTGAGCTTAGCTTGAAAATCATAACTAAAAACAAGTTTTTAAAGACTAAAAAGGAATTTTTAGAAAACGAAATTTATGAGTTAAAAGAAAAGGCAAAACGATTAGAAAAGGGAAAGCAAATGACGATGGTTGCAAATCATGTCAAGAGCTTAGTCTTGAAATAGAAAAGCTAAAACTCACACAAGAAGTTCTCATTGAACATAACTCTAAATTTAAAAGATTTAACAAAACATTTCTTGTGCCGATGAAATAGTAAGAATTCAAAAGTACCGGAAACACAAGTGGATTAGGTTTTAATGAAGTACAAATTCCAAATAGTCAAACCAAAACGGCCGAAAAGACAAACAAAATGTCACATCTGCTGCGATACAACACGGACCGACGGACCCAAAATAGGGTTCCGTCCGTTGAAAGAATTGGTGCCGTGGTGACTGCAATGGACATAATGTTTGCAAAACGGACCGTAGTGAATTTGTCAAGGTAACAAAGAAAACCAAGGATATTGTTAAACTAAAACCTACTGTTACATTAGGAGTAGGACTTGCTAGAAATGAATTTAGATCTAAAACTACTCAACAACTGCCTAAAACACCTATTGCCAAACGCCCCTTTCCCAAGAGCAACTACAACATACAACCCAACTATCAACATACCGGTTGGAATCAAAACTTCCCTAGACCATATTAAACTCCAAATTACATGCCATGGAACCAACCCTTACCCATCATTTCCATACATGAACCAAGTAAATGGTATGTTTAACCCAAACGGACCCATGAGATATTGGGGACCAAACGCTTGAGTTATTTGTGTCATAGGTATGCTTGAAAGTTGGATTAGAACCTGATGAATGGATAAAAGATAGTGGATGCTCAAGACACATGACGGGCAACAAAAGTCTCTTAAAATACCAAGAGTATGACGAAGGTAATGTCACTTTTGGTAGCAATCTCAAAAGAAAAATCATTGGCAAAGGTACGAGCGCTCATAAATCCCTAACTATTGAAAATGTTGCTCATGTTGATAGGTTAGGATTTAATCTACTTAGTATTAGCCAACTATGTGATAAAATTATAAAGTACTATTTGAAGAAAATGGTAGTAAAATACTAAAAGATGGCATCACCATAGCTAAAGGAGTTAGGAAAAATAACATATATGTCATGAAAATAGATAGAACATCTAAAGACAAACTATGCCTAACAACCTTAGATGATAACTCTACTCTTTGGCATAGACGATTAGGTCATGCTAATATGAGACTCATCCAAAATCTATCCTCAAAAGAGCTAGTTAGAAACCTACCAAAATTGAAATATGATCAACACTTTTGCGACGCTTGCAAAATAGGTAAACAAATTCATAGTAGTCATAAAGCTAAAAACATGGTTTCCACATCTAAATGCCTAGAGCTTTTGCATATGGACTTGTTTGGTCCATCCGCTATAAGAAGCTATGGAGGGAACCTCTACACTTTAGTTATAGTAGATGATTACTCAAGGTTCACTTGGACAATGTTTTTGAAAACTAAAAATGAAGCTTTTGATAAATTTGAAATACTTAGTAAGAAAATTCAAAATCAACTAGGTGTTAACATTGTGTCGATCCGAACGGATCATGGTCGCGAGTTCGACAATGAAACACAATTTGGAAACTTTGTGATACAAATGGTATAACACATAACTTCTCGGCTCCTCGAACACCCCAATCTAATGGAGTTGTAGAACGTAAAAATAGAACTATTCAAGAAATGAGTAGAACAATGCTTAATGAACAAAACATACCTCAAAAGTTTTGGTGTAACGCCGTTGATACTTCTACATACATTTTAAATAGAGTTTTAATACGTCCTTTCTTGAACAAAACACCATATGAATTATATAAAGGCAAAAAGCCAACTTTAGGATATTTTAGAGTGTTTGGGTGTAAATGTTTCATTCTTAATACCAAAGACTATCTCACCAAATTTGACCCAAAGTCTTATGAAGGTGTATTTCTTGGTTACTCACAAACTAGCAAAGCATACATAGTTTTAAACAAAGAAACAATGAGAGTCGAGGAATCGTTGAACATAACATTCGACGAAAGTCCACCTCCCTCTAAGACATCACCTTTGGTAGATGATGACTTAGTTGAAAGTCAACTTGTTGAAAGTCAAGAAATAATTGAAAATGACAAGGAAGATGAACCATTAAATAATGAAATTATAAACATCAAAGAATCCAAAAGTCATCCTTTAGAAAAAGTCATAGGACAACTAAATCAAAGAACATTAAGATCACAAGCCCAAAATCAAAGTAACTACTTTTGCTTTGTATCAACCATTGAACCGAAAAACATAAACGAAGCAATAAAAGATGAATCTTGGGTAATTGCTATGCAAGAAGAGCTAAACCAATTTGTTAGAAATGATGTTTGGAAATTAGTTCCAAAACCTAAAAATCAAACTATAATTGGAATGAAATGGGTTTTTCAAATAAAATGGACGAAAACGGTGTAGTGTCTAGAAACAAAGCTAGGCTTGTCGCACAAGGTTATAATCAACAAGAAGGAATTGATTACGATGAAACTTATGCACCGGTAGCTAGGCTCGAGTCTATTAGAATCTTACTTGCATATGCATGTGCTCATGACTTTAAATTATTTCAAATAGATGTTAAAAGTGCATTCCTAAATGGGTTCATTAACGAAGAAGTATATGTTGCTCAACCTCCGGTTTGACCGACTTTGAAAAACCACATCATGTCTTCAAACTTAAGAAGGCATTATACGGACTTAAGCAAGCACCAAAAGCTTGGTACGATCGGCTTAAGACTTTCTTAGTATAACACAAATATACCATGGGATTAGTAGATAATACTCTCTTTACCAAGAAAAGAGAATCACACATTATCATAGTTCAAATATCGTTGATGACATCATATTTGGATCAACTTGTCAAGAGCTATGTGATGATTTTCTAAAATCATGCACGACGAGTTTGAGATGAGTATGATGGGTGAGTTAAACTTCTTTCTAGGACTTCAAATTAAACAACTAGAAGATGGCATATTCTTTAACCAATCTAAATACATTAAAGATATGCTTAAGAAATTTGGTCTTGAAGACTCAAAACCAACTAAAACACCCATGTCCTCGGACACAAAACTCACCAAGGATGAGGAAGGTGAATCGATAGATAACACTAAATATAGAGTAATGATCGGTAGCCTACTCTATCTCACGGCTAGTAGACCCGACATTATGTTTAGTGTTTGTCTATGTGTTCGCTTTCAATAAGATCCCAAAGCATCACACTTAGAAGCCTTGAAACAGATATTTAGATACATTAAGGGAACGACATGTTTAGGATTATGGTATCCCAAAGGAACGGGTGTAGAAACTATATCGTATGCCGATTCGGACCATGCCATTAACTATGTCGATAGAAAAAGTACAAGTGGTATTTGTACTTTTGTTGGACATTATCTCACCTCATGGTTTGCAAAGAAACAAATGGCTCTAGCCATCTCAACTACTGAAGCCGAATATGTCTCAACCGGAAAAGCATGTCAACAAGCTCTTTGGATGAAGCAAGCTCTCGTGGATTACGGAATTCATCTCAACGACATCTCTATACTTTGCAACAACAAAGGAGCTATTGATCTCAGCAAAAATCTCGTCCAAGATGCTCGAACGAAACATATTGAAATCCATCATCACTTCCTTCGCGACAATGTTCAAAAAGGAAACATCTCAATTGAGAAAGTATCCTCCAAAGATAACATTGCCGATATCCTAACTAAACCTCTCAAACAAGAACCATTCAATCTTCTTAGAAAATTGGATTGGGATTAATGGAACCAAACATGTAGTTAAAACATAGCCTAAACCTTAGAATAACCAAAACAAAACATTTTAGCCTAGTACTGCTACTGTTCCCACGACACCAAACGACCAAACGGACGGAACCAAAAATTTGGGTCCGTTTGGTTCGTGATGACAACAGTAGCTAAACTTTTAAATACAAAACATCTTCTTCTCCACAATTCACTTTACCAAAACGAACCACCAACACACCTAACTCATTATTAAGGCTTCTTCTCCCACTAATCACTGAAGTAAACATCATTGTAAGTATCCTAACTACATTACTTCTCATAATTCTGAGTCTACGGTTCTAATTTATGCACAAAACCATTACATGGGGATTATGTATATTCTTGTACAAAACATGAACTCAATTGGTAAATTGCATAACTAGTTACTGAAATCATGAACTACATTGTCAAATTGCATAAACTAATCATGTTTCCCACTATGTAAAAGATAATTACTATAAGACATTATCCTAATTAAACAAAAACCCAATGTCAAAATTTTGAAAAGCTTCTCACTTGTAGGAAAATAATTTTTCATTGTTAAATACAAATAGAAACATAATCTTCATCACTTGCATAATGTCTCTTGAATACTAAAGGTAATGCATAACTAATATGCATTCCTGGTTATATTCAAATGAAGCCACATTGAATTAGGAGCGTTTGGGTTATCTCTTGCCTTTTGCCAAACACTACCACTAAAAACCATTTTGTGCATAAAATGAGTCGAGATAACCGTAACTCCAAATTGTTTTCATATAGGCACACACTAGAACAAAAACACAAAGTTTGTTTTCGTTTTTCCTAAAACGTATAAATTCTTGCTCATAGGAACAAACATGGTAGCCGCAAAATTTTACGATCACAAGGACACTCTTAACTACATCCCTCAACATCACAAAACCAAGGGCCTCACCAAAGAACAAGTTGAAATCTTTAAGAGTCTAGAGAAAACGTATTTACATGAGGGTGACCATTCATTCCTCTTTTGTCGACGGAACTAATCTCCGTCAAGAACTAGCCACTATCAACTTCGATTGTCTCCTTGACATCGATGAACCAATTTGTCCTAGGTTTGTCCTAGATTTCTATGCTAGTGTTATCTGTTTCACAAATGAGGATAATAAAATGGCTCTTAGGTTTAGGATCAATCAAAATGACTACTCCATTTCTCTTAAACAATTTGCTCAAGTGTTATGAATTCCTTGCCGTGGTACGTGCCTTTACTCGGATAAGTGGTCACTCACTATCCTTGATGCTATCCATGACCGCTCTCTTCCCTACTGATAACATCAAATAATCCTTAATATTAAGTGTCAATTTCCCCCGATAATGCTTGTAATTTATATCATTTATATGGATTTACGCTTTTTTCTATTATATTTCACTTTCAGGTAAATTACGAGCATTGGAGCTAAAGAGACACGGAATTGGAGAGTTTATTGAAGATTTATCATAGTATGCTCACTTTGAAGAAGTTACGGCGTAACTCCTCTCTCACATTACGC
Organism: Chrysanthemum lavandulifolium; assembly: GCA_022545495.1. Classification (NCBI taxonomy): domain Eukaryota; kingdom Viridiplantae; phylum Streptophyta; class Magnoliopsida; order Asterales; family Asteraceae; genus Chrysanthemum; species Chrysanthemum lavandulifolium. Next base: position 200,393,047 of record CM040238.1, read on the forward strand.
CATAACTAAAGTGTGGCTCAGAAAACCAACTTAACTGAAGATTACGGCGTAACTCTATCCAAGATTACGACGTAACCATATTAGGTCAAATGAAGTTACGCGCCGCTACCAATTACGCCGTAACTCATGCATCAACTACGGTGTAACCATGACTTATTAAAGATACGGCGTAACTCCTTTACGAGGTTACTGTAAACCAAAGATTATTAGTGCAAATTACAAAGAATTGTATGTTACGGCGTAACTCTTTTATAGTTATGCCATAACCGATCTCGCCTATAAATACCCCGATTTTCAAAGATTTCAAATCATCCCATTTCACACACAACAATCGAGAACGTGAGAAGAAGTCGAAGGCAGATCTAGAGGAGCATACGGAGCTATCTCCGCGGAGAAATCACTCCCCTACGATAAGCATTAGCTTTTATCTTTCTTTACTTTCGATTCATGTATTTCGTAACATTAAACATTGAATTGATTTTTATAGTTAATATGAGCGGCTAAGCACCTCTTGGTGTTGGCCTAGTTATGATTCCTTAATTGTTTTGTTTGCGTTTACATTGCTTCCGTATAATTATTTCTAAGTGTATGCATGCATAGTTTATTGGTAGCTACCCTTGTTTCGGTAGTTTTGAATGGCGGTAGAGGCTACTTGCTTAGGAGATATGACCAACTGACCCTAAGTGAGTAGACTAAGACAGGAAGGGTAAGATATGACCAACTGACGACCCTTTCTACTTGTGCGATTTGACCAACTGATCACCTACCGTTTGGATGAAATTAAGAATTAGGGGGTGAGTGTTTAAGATGCTAGCGCCCGGGCACTCACTATTATAAATCTAGCATGTAGCGAAACTTAATGACTTGGCTTAGGGGACCAGAACAAGCGGACTTATGAGGGACACCGACTTCTCGGTGGTACCCTTTGTCGATAGGTTAGGACGAATCGACCAAATCATCCTCCTCGACTTTGACCCCACCTAAAGTAATTGGAAGTTGTTAATACAAATAAGCCATAAAAGCGCTTGTTTAAATTTCACGATCTTCTAATGTTTTGTCGATAACAAATGTAAAATCATTTAACGAAACAAATAAAATAAATAAATAGTTTGATTCAATAGTTTTCTAACACACTAACATTTTCACAAAACACTAAAACAAGTATAAGTGATTTTATGATTTAGATACATATGTACAACAACTAGTGTTTACATATTGGGCTAAGATATGCTTAACCAAGTATACACTAAAATGGGTAAAACAAGTTTATACTAAAATAGGTAAAACAAGTATATACTAAATGGGTAAAACTAGCAAATGGTATTGATCCATAACCCATGGTTTTGTCCAAACCACTTAGCCAAGTTCAATGTATTCTAGAGATACATTGTATCTAGAAAGAAACCCATGGATCAACCCATATCACATGACCCATGACCCATAACCAAAAATACCCATGGGCAAATAGGAGCGTCCCACGGATCCCTAGCGTTGTGCTAGACGGATCCCTTGTGGGAGGGATCCGGGGAACAGTAAGTTTTCTCCTCTATAAATAGTGAGCCATTTCTTCCTTTTTGCTCACCACTTTCAAATATACTTTCTTCAAGTATCATATCTCTCTAATCTCATATCCAAGAGATCTATGTAGTTTGTCTTTTGTTTTTGTGTGATTCTCTAGGTTCCTCTTAAAGGCGAGATCACCGCTTCTTGAAGTCGAGCAAGCTCAAGTCCATGAGTTGCCATGCTTCGTCATCATCAAGACAACTAAGGTTCTCTTGTTGATAGTTCTTTCTTCCTCTATAGATGTTGTGTTGAAGGCATTAGTGAAGGATGCCGAAAGAGTCAAGACGAGAGCATTAGTGAAGGGTGCTTTTCGTTCGTGTCAAAAGCATTAAGTGAAGAATGCTAAAGGTGTCAAGACGAAGGCATTAGTGAAAGGTGCCAAGCGTTGTGTCAAAGGCATTAGTAAAGGATGCCTAAGAATCAAATCAAGTGGCATTAGGGAAGAATGCCTAGGTCGTATAATTGATGAGGTGCATTGTTATACATATAAGTATTTGTCTATGTCCAAGGATGGTGATATCCTTGATGGTGTTGTAACAAGGAGTGGATCTCCTTGAAGATTAGGTGTTGTGTTGTGATGGGTAGTAGTTCCTCTATAGTAATGGAACTAGGTTCTTAGCCTAGTATCTAATAAAGGGTAGGCGACGTTGTGATAAGATTAGTTCTCCTTGGTATGAAAGAACTCGGTGGTTAGCCTAGCACCGTATAAAGGGTAGGCGACGTTGTGTTAGGTGTAGTTCGCCTTGGTGTGAAAGAATTTGTACCGGAAAAAGGTGTAAGCGACGTTGTGAAGGCTTCTCCGCCATAAGGAGATTGGTGTAGTGTTTACGAACTCTCGAGTAGGTGACTCGGGAAGTGGAGTAGGGCAAGAAAGGTGTCCTTGTAACCGAACCACTATAAATACTTGTGTTGTGGTGATGTGCTTCATACTCCTTATCTTTCATTACACGTTTGTATATATCTATCTATCAACGTCCAACATAAACAACCAAATAGATTGACATAATTAGATCTAAATATTTAAAAGGAAGTTTTAAATGGCAAAACTATTCAACCCCCTTCTAGTTTTCCTCAATTGGCATTAGAGCTTCGTTACCAAGTTTTTTAGAGTATGTTGTACCTTAAAAACTTGATACGATCCGTGTATGTTTGAAAACTACAAAGAAGGATTTTTTTTTTGTCATGTTTTAATAATAATTATAATGTTTATTGTTGGACAATGATAGAATGTTCTAACATTTGTCTTGTGAAGTATTCTCCATACTTGGATTAAGGGTTACCAAGAAAATCATGAAGAATCTATCTAAATATTTCTTTTCGCTAAAAGAATGTTTAGTATTGTCTCTCTCACAAAATGAATCTGGAGATTCCAAGAAAATCACAAAGCATTTCATCTAAATACTTCTTTTCTTAAAAAGAATATTGCAAAGGTATGATCGCTAATAATTTACTTTTTATTATTGTTAAAATCTTAGTCGCATGATTTATATCTATTAGCAATTACTTAAGTAGTTATCTATATTATAATGAATAGTATTCTTCGACTAATTTGTATAGACTACGCTACCAACTCATAACAATGATATCTTGGTTATTCGATAGCCTCAATCATTACTCATCACAAAGGGTTTATTGACACTTTATCTATGTCAATAAATATCCATGTGAAACTTCTTATATTATGATAAAATGGGATTTTATTATAATATTTGAAAAGCTTCCCATGAATTATTACTAATTCTTAAAAAGGGAACCACGTCTAATAGGAATAGTATTAAATCTTCAAAACCTCAAATCACATGCTCTAGAGCCTTAACATCAAAACACTAGGCGTTTATAGAACTTCCAAATCAAAGTTATCAAGGAATGTTTGAGCTGATTTTTGCTGTCATGCCGGATCCCTGCGTTTTCACTAGCCGGATCCCAAATGAGAGGGATCCGTGGGATCCGTGCAACAGAAGACAGCTTAAATTAAAGAATGATCACTGTGGATGTTCCACAATTATACTCGTCTCAAAGACTCACGAACAAGAACTCAGCTACTGTTCAAAGGAGCAATTTGATCATTCCCCTCAAGCTCAACAATCAATTGTGTAAGTATAATCTTCACTACATTGTTAATTGAATTCATTGATTTATAGGATTACAGTTTCTTCATCTTTAAGAGTTGGGATCAAATGGGTTTATCATAATTTGTCACTACATTGTTTTCTAAGATAATCTAAATCAAAGAATTAACATTGTTAATACAAATTAAACACATTTCTTGAAATTCAACAAAGATGATGAGAGCAAAATTGTGATCAAACCCTCTAGGTTACTATTCACAATTAACACCACATTGTGGTTGTATTGTTTAGGATCAATCATGCCAAGCAACAAGCAACAAGATTACCAAGACACCGCTCACTACATACCCATGTACCATAGGAACGATGGACTAAGTCCGGACGATAGGAAAGCCTTTAAGTTACTTGAAAGGAGACTCTTTCACGAAGGTAGAGTTGTTGATCCATCATTTCTTGCAAATACCAACATAAGGGAAGTATTTGGAACTATTGGGTTTGATTGTTTATTGGACATAAATGAGCAAATTTGCCCGGTCTTTGTGCTTGAGTTCTACAAAACAATGGGGATAATTAGAAATGATAATGGTTCCATCTCAATTGAATTTACCATAAATGAACATGAGTACACTCTTTCGCTTGAGGAGTTTGGAAGAATAATAGGGGTTCCATATGATGGTGTTTGCATGTATTCTAATGAGTGGTCGTTGGAGGAGATACACTCTATGGTTGATCATTACGAAATTTATAACACAATAATCTCGGAAGCAACCACGGTGAGGGACACCGTGTTTATGCCAAGAGTATCTCCATCAAGGGTTACTAGGAAGTCGAAAGTGATCTATAGGGATCCTTTCCAAATGGAGCTCTCGGAGATGTACGAGTTGTATAGGAAATGGGAAGACATGATAAGGGAGAATGTGGTGTGCCTAGTAGGAAACAAAGATCACCCCAACGCATGTCTAAGCTTCATGATCTATTGCCTAGTGACCGAGACTCGCTTTAACATTGCCTACTACATGATCAAGAGAATGGAAAGTGTAAGAAGCATGGACAAGATGGTGCTCCCGTATGCAATGCTCCTAACCCGTCTTGCTAAATTCATCTTTGCATTAGATCCTTCTCCACAATCCTATGATTATAGCTTTTGCAACAAAGTTATGGTACCATTAACCGAGGTAGAACAACAAGGTTTATGGTGGAAGGCAAGAGGCCTCACCCTCCCATGGATTCCTCGGATGAAAGGGAGAGACAAGGAGGAGGTGAAGGAAGTGGTAGCAACCCACTCGAATACCGATCTTGACCCTTGGACTACATTAACCAATTGCCAAATATTCCTAATGAATTACCCGAATGGCAACAAACCAAGGGAATCTTTAAGTGCTTCGCCAATTTCTTGAGGAAGAAGAAGTGAAAATTGTATGATAAAGAGTGGAGGACGGGCGAGGACGTGAAGAAGAAGAGAAATGAGGTAAGATCATAGATCTAGAATTGTGAAGAACAATTTCAAACAATGGGTTGTAACATTTAAACAATGCTTATGTAGAATAAGTAGGTAGGTCTTGCCATATCTTGGCACTAAACAATCGTAACTTAGGAACTTGTAGAATGAGATTTTACGACTCCTTGAAAATATTCAAGTGGTCGTCGTCACTCATATTAGGAACCTTTAACTCTTGCTACTTTGCTATGACTTATATTTATTGTATTCTTGCCTTTAGTCTCTATAAAAACAACTAGGAGAAGCATTTACCAAAAGAGCAAAGTTGCACATTTCTTGAAAGCCTCGATCTGCGGTGGGCGGATCCCGAGATTGAACTAGCGGATCCTCCCGAGAGGGAACCGCGGATCCATGGCCACTAATGAGCAATACAGACTTGCTTACATCAAAATAGCATACTAGATCACCTTACACTAATCTAAGACAAGATACTAGAACCAACTAGGTCTTCCTCAAATAGTTGAAAGTCTCACCCTCATCCATGACTTACCTAGGATATATTTCAAAACGCTTTTGATTTATCAACTCGTCAAAACTCACCATAATTCTGCTCCAACACTCACACATTATCTATCACGTCTGATAGCACTTAGTTTGGTATATCCATCAATTTTAGCAAATTGATCTTAATCATCTTTTGACTCAAAATTAGGCTCTAAACTAGTTTTTCATTTTTTCTTTATTTTTAAAGATTTTAGTTAATTCTTCTTTGGTCATCACCTGACTTCTAGGACTTATTACCACCATTCTCCATTTTAGATTAAATGGTATCATTGTCAAACACATAGTTAGACTACCCAAAGTCAATTTTCTTGCCCAAAACCATCATTAAGCACCATCACTCATTATGGTTGAGGATTTGAGATATCCAACAACTAAAGACTTCAAAATTAAGTCAAAACCTCGAAATGCTTTGATAATAAATCTCACAAAAGCATAATCATTTCACCTAGAACTTGCTGACAGTAGGATCCACAGTCTTTAACGAGACGGATCCCTGCCGAGAGGATCTGCGGGATTCGTAGCTGCAAAAAGCCTAAATCAGCTTCCATATTCAATTTTGAGTCACCGTTGGTTATCTAACCACTTTTAGCATTCATTTATTATCCTCCTAGAGCTAATCAAAAATTCTAAGTGCATGCTTAATCCTCTAAGTGGCCAAGAATTTAATTTCCTAGATTCAAATTATCCTTTATAAACCAAACAACCTTAGGATTAAGGCACCATTCTCACTTACCTTTCAAAAATCAGCAATTAGAAGCTTAGCATCATCATCACTATGACTAAGGCTCTTAGCAACAACTCCTCAACCATAGGATCATCCAAAAGAAAGGTTCAAATGATCCATGAAATCTCATCCACCGAAACATCTCCCGTTAGAGATAATGACACTAGAATTCCACCTCATCAAACTCATCCAACAAAGCTAAAAGAACCGCAAGGATTAGCATCAAACCTTTCGAACTAGAAAAAGGATCATCTAGTTCACAACCAAACATGGCTAGTTCTAGCAAGCCGTCAAAACCCTCATTCATTGAGCATGGACTACACTCCTTGAATGAGCCTCTCCCTCACCCAAACATCTACTCATTGGGTCATTCACCACCAAGAACCTGTCATTCACCAACCTTTTCATTGAATAGGGAACCACCAAAACACCAACTAGTCCATCATGGGAGACAAGGAACAACCTTGATCATATGGAAGAAATTCCATTACCACCCTCATTTTTAGAACCTCATCCTACTTCTTAAAATGAAGACCCCCAATCACACATAGAGCCTCCTCAAAATATCCATTTCCCTCTGGTTCCAAACCAAGACAATGAGTGTCCAAATTGTGTAATCACTCAAGGACTTATTCAAAAAGCACGAAATGAGATACATTTCATGTTTAATCATCTTCTTGCAAAGTTGGATCAAATCAACAAGTCCACTCATCCCTAGACTCAAGCACATTGTCACACTTTAAGTCTAGAAACTAGTTAGTATTAAGTAGTATTTGTATGGCCTTGTTCATTCTCTTAGTTTTAGAGATTTGTTTGATTATCTCTTGTTTTATTGAATGAATATCTATATGCCATGATTATTTTGTGTGTTGTGCTTACTGAATTGTACACATATCTTACATCCTCATTAGTATTGATTGGCACATTCTCATTCTTGAGAAACTGTCACCGAGACAGTAGGATCCTCAAAATGACTAGACGGATCCCTCCAAGAGGGAACCGTGGGATCCGTGGTACATGAGCACAAATTTCTACTAACTTGAGTTTTATTTGCGGAAACTATGCACTATACTCTTGTTTTCTAACCTTTACTTTGTAGATTTTCAAAATACATGAAGATTTTGACACCATAAAGCTAGGGAGAGCTTTGTGTCAAACAATATTGCAAAATCATTTGCAACTTAATCCGCCTTCGGATTATACTTCATGATACCCCATTGCAACTTTGCAATCTTCAAAGGGGAGCACGCTTTCGTCACTTAGATGAACCATTTGCAAACATATTTGCAAACACATTAGTTTATTTACGTTATATACTTGACGCCCTATTAAAGGGATGGACTCATCAAGGGAGAGTTAAGACGAGTACCATTCCCATCAATTGCTCTCTTTACATTTTCTCTTACATATATTTTTTTTTAAATTGTGTTAGTTTCTTTTAAACACTTTTTTTTTCGACAAAAAGGGGGAGAAGAAAGTAAAAACTATCAATTCAAATTTTCTACGAATTTTAGTTTTTCCTTAAAATAATTTTATGTTTTGTCATCAACAAAAAGGGGGAAATTGTTAATACAAATAAGCCATAAAAACGCTTGTTTATATTTTACGATCTTCTAATGTTTTGTCGATAACAAATGTAAAATCATTTTAACGAAACAAATATAATACATAAATAGTTTGATTCAATAGTTTTCTAACACACTAACATTTTCACATAAAACACTAAAACAAGTATAAGTGATTTTATTATTTAGATACATATGTACAACAACTAGTGTTTACATATTGGGCTAAGATATGCTTAACCAAGTATATACTAAAATGGGTAAAAACAAGTTTATACTAAAATAGGTAAAAACAAGTATATACTAAATGGGTAAAAACTAGCAAATGGTATTGATCCATAACCCATGGTTTTGTCCAAACCACTTAGCCAAGTTCAATGTATTCTAGAGATACATTGTATCTAGAAAGAAACCCATGGATCAACCCATAACCAAAAATACCCATGGGCAAGAGGGCGTCCCACGGATCCCTAGCGTTGTGCTAGACGGATCCGCATGGGAGGGATCCGTGGGATCCGAGGCAGATGAGTTTTCTCCTCTATAAATAGTGAGTCATTTCTTCTTTTTGCTCACCACTTTCAAATATCGTTCTTCAAGTATCATACCTCTCTAACCTCGGATCCAAGAGATCTATGTAGTTTGTCTTTTGTTTTGTGTAATTCTCTAGGTTCCTCTTAAAGGCGAGATCACCGCTTGAAGTCGAGCAAGCTCAAGTCCATGAGTTGCCATGCTTCGTCATCATCAAGACAACTAAGGTTCTCTTGTTGATAGTTCTTTCTTCCTCTATAGATGTTGTGTTGAAGGCATTAGTGAAGGATGCCGAAAGAGTCAAGACGAGAGCATTAGTGAAGAGTGCTTTTCGTTCGTGTCAAAAGCATTAAGTGAAGAATGCTAAAGGTGTCAAGACGAAGGCATTAGTGAAAGGTGCCAAGCGTTGTGTCAAAGGCATTAGTGAAGGATGCCTAAGAATCAAATCAAGTGGCATTAGGGAAGAATGCCTAGGTCGTATAATCGATGAGGTGCATCGTTATACATATAAGTATTTGTCTATGTCCAAGGATGGTGATATCCTTGATGGTGTTGTAACAAGGAGTGGATCTCCTTGAAGATTAGGTGTTGTGTTGTGATGGGTAGTAGTTCCTCCATAGTAATGGAACTAGGTGCTTAGCCTAGTACCTAATAAAGGGTAGGCGACGTTGTGATAGGATTAGTTCTCCTTGGTTTGAAAGAACTCGGTGGTTAGCCTAGCACCGTATAAAGGGTAGGCGATGTTGTGTTAGGTGTGGTTCGCCTTGGTGTGAAAGAACTCGGTATTTACCTTTGTCTGGGAAAAGGTGTGTCGACGTTGTGAAGGCTTCTCCGCCATAAGGAGATTGGTGTAGTGTTCTGAACTCGAGTAGGTGACTCGGGGAGTTGAGTAGGGCAAGGAAGGTGTCCTTGTAGCGAACCACTATAAATTCTTGTGTTGTGGTGATGTGCTTCTTCTCCTTATCTTTCATTACACGTTTATATATATCTATCTATCAACGTCCAACATAAATAACCAAATAGATTGACATAAGTCGATCTAAATATTTAAAAGGAAGATTTAAATGGAAAACTATTCAACCCCCTTCTAGTTTTCCACAGAAGTAATTAGACGTAAACACTACAAGTTAGGATGAGTAACTAGGTTAGCACCACTCTCCTCTATTAATCACATCCTTTGCTTTTATTTTCTTTAGTAGTTAATTAGTTAATTCCTTATCGAAATCATATTAAAATATGTGACACCTAGACTTAGTATTAATCCACACATAGCTCTTGGGGCGACCTCGGTTTTCCGAATACTACACTACACACGGCCCGGGTGCGCCCGTTAGTGCATTAGGGTGAACCATAGGTATAACGAGTAATTATAAATATTAAAACACAGTCGATAAAACACGCATCAAGTTTTTAGCTACCGTCGGGAGTTATATTAGGATTTTATTAAGTCTTTCATTTTTTTTTTTTGTTTTAAAATTTTCTCAAATTCTCACGATCTCTTTTCAAGTTTCAGGTACCATGGAAGTTGTTAACATTGATGACCTCACTCTCGAGGAATATTTGGCGTTGAAAAGAGAAGAACAAGGGTCGGGGCTCATAAGACCGGCAATTGGAGCTGATGTCCGTTTCAAAATTAAAGACCAATTTATGAGGGAGCTCCGTGCTAACCCTTTTTCAGGAAACAGGGACGAAGATGCGTGTAGTACGTTGAGAATGTCTTGTACATCATGAGCCTTTTTAATATTCGGTGTGTCTCATGGCGCTATTATGCTAAGGGTGTTCCCAGCGACTCTTCTTGGGGTTGCCGGAAGATAGATCGAAGATTGCCGCCGAGGCGGTGAATACTTAGCCTCTTCTAAAGAAGCACTTCATCCGGAGGTATTGTCCTCCGTCAAAGATATCTAACCGACTTTTGGAGATCCATAATTTCAAGCGAAGGCGATGAAACGTTGTATCAAGCACAGGATAGATACAACGATCTCTCTACAAGTGTCCTACACATGATCCGAACAACCGACAAAGGTCAACATCTTCTACAAAGGAATAAATGTGACTACAAGGCGAGATCTTTGGACTATCGAGGACCAATTCGAGCATGACTCCTACTCTAGCAATTGAAGCCATTCAAAAATGGTGATCATTCCCAAAATGGCACGATGGAGGAAGCAAAAGAAACCAAGCCGGAAGTTTTGATGGAATTGCGTACCATCACTGTAAAATTGAAAATCGAGTCGAGATATGCTAAAAATCAGAGAAACCATTCATGCCATCCAAGTAGGTTGCGAAAGCTGTGGGGGAAGACATCTCACCAAAAACTGTCCTCACAATAACGAAGAAAACACAATCGAAGAAGCTAAATATGGAGAAAATCGACCATTTTACAGGGATAATGTACCACCACCAAAAATGGTTTGCAGCGGAAGAAAAGGTTTTTGGGGTGTTTCTCCATTGGATCATAACACAATGTATAAAATAATAGATTTTTCTTAAAAGATTTCATTTATTGTAGTAAAACAAAGTTTACAAAGTTGAATTGTTGCGAAAAATGGCCCATTAACAAAATGTGGTCCCAAAACATAAATTCAGAGTCATCTATGACCATGTCATGCCTTTGCCTTGCGCCTCCAAAGATAAACTATCACCTCAAAACCTGAAAATACATGCTAAAAAGTGTCAACACGAGGTTGGTGAGTTCATAGGTTTAATATAAGGCAGTGTCGTTGAACCATAAGCGAAGCATATGAAAATTTCATCGAACATAATGTCATATAAAAGTTTTGGAAAATATTTTCGATTGCGTTAAGTTGAAACCTTAAGTTTTTCTATGTAGGTGTTTCCACACCCAAGCAAGGTAGGTATCTCCATACCCAGAATATGTAGGTGTCTCACACCCAAGCAATGTAGGTATCTCCATACCCAAAATATGTAGGTGACTCCACACCCAAGCAATGTAGGTATCTCCATACCCAAAATATGTAGGTGACTACGCACCCAAGCAATGTAGGCGACTACGCACCCAAGCAATGTAGGCAATGAAGTACCCAAGTAATGCCGTTACCGGTTCCTAGCTTAGGCAATCTATCAACAGTTTAAATTTACGCACCAGTGTCTATGAGTAAAGATCAAGTAGGAAACGGGTAAATAGTATTGCATTTGAATAATCAAATCAGTATTAAAGCGAAGCATAAAATGTTTTCAGTAATTGAATCATGTATGAGATCAAATTGGTGTAAAGAGTTCGAGTAATTCGAATAAGTAAAGTATGCATGTACTCTCACCCTAAAATAGTTTAAAACAATTAAAGTAGGGGCTATGAACTCACCTTAGTGATACAGTAGGAAATGCCCAACAATAGTAAGTACGATATGACACCGGCTTCAACATGAAACCTAGATATAATATGGCAAGTCACAGATACTATATTCCGTTGATGACCATAAATGGGTATGTTTGGAAAAATGATTTGCTGTGAGACACTTGTATCGTTTTAACTTGTGTGGTAATGCTTAAAGTTAAAAAAAAATGTTTTCAAATAACTTCTCAATTGTTTGTGTTATGTGGCTTGTGTGGACGTTTCATGAGTTAATTTAATTATTAACGTTCATAAAAATGTAGTTGTGAAAACATTTCTTAAGTATTGGATCTTGGAATAGATGTGGGAAAAGCGTAAAGGAAGCGTTAGTATAAGATTTGGCTCGAATATTGGCTCAAGTGTTATCGAGTGGGAAATAAATACAAGTCGAATTGTATTTATTAGATTTTGTTAGATTTAGGGTGTGAAAATGTATTTACAATATATATATATATATATATATATATATATATATATATATATATATATATATATATATATATATATATATATATATATATATATATATATATATATATATATATAAAAAGTGAATATGAAATTTTGTCTACATCTAAACATACATGAAACCATCAAAATCACTAAACAAATCGTCATTTTGGTTATTATTTTTCAAAATTTGAGTAGTTGAACTAATATATGCATAGTGAAACGCATTTTAATGGTGAATTAAATCAAACCATTGTTGAATCTATAGCTAATTTTTTATTTTATGAAATCACCTAACAATATGATGTAGAAAACACATTTATCAACGTAAACCCAACTTAAGTGATGTTGTGATGAAATCTAGAGAAAATACTAATATTATGAAGGACATGATACAAATGAGGTAAATTTGATGTTATTCTTGTTAAAAGCGACATAAATTTTGATGGTTTGCATGTAGCTTAGATGTGAGACAACATATTCCTCCTATATATATATATATATATATATATATATATATATATATATATATATATATATATATATATATATATATATATATATATATATATATATATATATATATATATATATCGGAGTTGTGGTTAAATAATATATTTGAAAAATATAATATTTATAGTTTACGAGGATGAAATCGTTAAATGGGAATATGTGTTATACATGTTTATTTAACGAAAAGTGTAAAACATATAAGTTTATAAAACTTATAAAAGTTTTAGAGTGAAAAGTGTCAAAGTATCAAACTTGAGGATTGAAGTTGTAAATATTATTATATGTTTCAAAACTTATAAAAGTTTCTAAGAAAATTGATAGTTGGCTTGAAGTTAAGGGACTATAGCTGTAAAACGTATATAAGTTACAAACTTATGAGAGTTTAAAGAGAATTGGCAAGGGATTTGCAGTTGGGGGGTTGAAAATGTAAAATCGTCAAAATAATCAAAAAAAAAGAATGGCAAAAACTGCAATTGTTCAGGGTCGAACACATGACATCTCGCTTGAAAACCAACGTCCCACCCAAGTGAGCCACTAGGCCATTCGTGTCATTGATTGCCTATTAGCTATAGTTAATGGGTATTTAACAGTTAAATTCCTTTGCTATACATTTTGCAGTTTAGAGTTTTACGTGCATGCATTTTGGTTTTTGTGTTCCATCTCCTCCAAACTCTTTTGAAAACCTTCAAGTAGCAGTTGGGTTATTAGCTTGGAAACCAAAATAAGCCTCGACTTATTTTAGAGTTTCGCGACTCAAAAATCCAAATGAAACTACCACTATTAAAAACGGGTTTAGACATGTTTTGAGAGTTCGTTTTCAAGTTGATATGTCATAAAAATGAGTTTTTCGTAGATGGAGCTTATTATAAAAGCTTATTACGTTAGTTTATTATCTTGTTTTCTCTGTTTTAACTACTCAAGAGTTTCGATACAAGTGTGGTTGTTTATATTCAAGTGTACGCGACATATGGAAAACGAGTTTAGAAAACTTATAGTACTTCATATGACATGCATGTGTGACCAAAAAGAAAAGTAAATAAGAGTTTGGGGATCGAATATGCTTACAGTGGGTACTAGAGATGTGTGTGAGTGTCGAGCAAAGTGAAGCAAAACATGAACCCAATTGTTTGACTCCTTATGCATTCGAGTTAAACCCATAACGTACTAGAACTAGCGAGGCTTCAGGACTCGAAAACTAAACCACGACTTGCTCCTTTAGTTTCATTTCGCTGGACAGTAGCAAGTGGGGAGGGATTGTTTGTGTATGCTTTGAACCGAAAAAAAAGATGAGGAAAGGTGCAAAGGTTTTTATAAAGCACAAGTATAAATTCTTGTGTGTGTTCCTTTGAGCTCTCGGCTGATTAAAAAAAACAAGAGGGGAGTGTTTTGTTTCTCCTTTTTGTGTGTATGATTAAAGGTGCATCCTTAATTTGGTTAAGGTCACTTTCATTTGCTACTTCCTACATCATCACGTGATTTAGACCAAATAAAGATGAAAACATGTGAGTTTGGGGTATTGTACTTCGTCAAACCGAAGTCAAGGGGAGGGATGGGCAGTTTAATTTTTATTTTTATTATTATTATTTTTTTCGTTATATTTCGTATCTTGTTTGAGATAAAGTGAAATCGCGGTACCCCGATTTGGCAAAAATGCGAGGAATACATTTTTGTGAACGTTTTTATAAAATAATATAAAAACAATATTATTGACTCCGAAAAGTAATTATTGGACCTAAACCATTACTAATGTGGTGTTGGTACGCGTGCGGTGTCGCCATTCAGGAATAGCGAGATAGCCTCTCGTTTTTAAATTTTAATTATCAGAAAACATCAGAAAATAAATAATTCTCATTTTCAGATGAAATAAATAGTAATATAATAATCTGGAAATTTACGGGTTGTTATAGATAATCATAATGGCTATCTGGAGGACCTTCCCCATATTATGAGCGTGGTTAAAGAAGAGCTAACTTGTAGATTCGACCAAGAGACAGAAAGAGCAAGAAGAATGGCTGAAAAACTTCCAAGATAATACCAACAAAAGCCTTTCTAGCTAGGACGTATCACTAAAAACTTGGAAACTATGATTGGGAAGCTTGGTGACGAGGTACAAAAACAAATGAAGCACAAAAGAAAAAATCAACAATATGTAAAGCCGTATTTTAAAGCGACAAATCCGCCAATGAGTCTAATAAAAACAACGATCTGGAGTGGCGGAAGAGAGTTCTGCCGTAACCAAACATCGAATTACTGGCGTAACCATGACACTGTAATGACAAGTCTACCAAAATTGACGACTCTAAAAGGAAGAATCATTTGTGTAAGGCTATTGCAATTGATGATGGAGAATGTTACAACCTATGGGCCTCTTGCGACCCTCGGAAGGCTGCGATGGAGGGTTGATAAGGAAAGGATTAATGATGATGGATACATGTGGACTACATAACGATGAAGAAAGATTAGCCAAATTCTCGATTAACAAAGTGGAAGGACCACCTATCAAGCATTGTTGCAGTCACTTACTAATCACGGAAGATGAGTTCACTGAAGCTTGGCGACTTGCAACCCCTTTCGAGTATTGCAGCGGAGGGGCAATGTGAAGAACAATTTTAGATATGCCCACATGAATTGGGAAGACATGGCGTTAATTTTGGGACCTATCATTCAAAGATTGGTATTGATGAGTTCGGTGGCGCAATAATTAGTTCGGTTTTGTTAAAAATTTAGAGCTCAAATATGAAAACATATTCTTCAAGGAAAGACCATTAAACCTCTCAACGATATTCCTTCGCAACAACGATGATGAAGGAACTCAAAGTCATTGGTGTGAGCAAGTTAAAACCGACGGAAATTTTGGGCATCTTGCAACCCTTTTGATTATGAATGATGGGGAAGCGATTGAGAGAGGCGGGAAGGCGAGTTCTATGGACCTCGACTAATGACTCGGAAAGAACGAAATTGCCTTGGCCGAGCGATTTAGGATTGACGATTGGGTCATAATCAAATACGGAAAAATAGACACGCTAGCTAAGGAGAAAATCTGGAATGGATGTATGAGTAAAGACGAACCAAGCAACGAAGTTCCAAATGAAGAATCGGATAATGACACCAAGGATTCATCGAGGAAGGAAAAAGATGAATGCAAACAAGTGCTAGTGGAAAATTTACTCGACGATAAACAACTTAAAGATACTGATTCCAACGATGATGATTTTGATTACCTCGAACTACAAGGTGAAGATGGGTTCGTTGACCTCGATGATGAAGTACCTGAGAAGAGGAGATGCAAACTTCTTGGCATTCCGTATAAGAGGCCGCCACCGATTATTGCTAAAAAAATATGAGTTTACTAGATACCACTTAGGGCCAGAAGAAATTTTTTGCAAAGTTCAGAAGATCGAGACTAAAGAGTACCTGCATCTTGCTACAAATTCCACTGGGTCGACATAACTTGATGAAGGACATGGAGGAAGTTGGCCAGTCAACGGCCACCATAAAGCCCCGAGGCTCGAGTCTAACAAAGACTCGTAAATAAAGAAAAGTGCTCTTCGGAGACAACCCGAATTATCCCTTTCTTTTGTTTTATTTCCATTTCATTGGGTTTTGTGTTTTAACCATTTTGCGGAAGCGATGAAAAATTGCTCTTGCATCATCTTGATCGACGAGTTCTGGTAACTAATTCTCATAGTTACGCCATAATGAGCCCTGCGGTAGAACTTGGATGCACTACCAATTACGGCGTAATCCCATCTCGATGGTTCGCCGTAGCTACACTTTGCAACGTATGCGGGTTTTGCCTAGTTACTGGCGTAACTATTACGGAGCTACGACATAACTATCCTCTACATTACTTCTTTCATTTTAAACACAATAACCTTGTATTATTCTTTTAAATGAACTTTGTGGGTATGTTCCTCAGAAACCCTCACGAGACTTCACTCGTCTACTGGGACACCAAGTGGTTTAAAAGGCTTGTTGCATATGCTAAATGCAACCGTAATTCCTCAAAAGTGAGTTAGGTTTATTTTCATTTTCATTTTCTTTTTTAGAATTATGCTTGTCGGTAGTGTGATTTCAAGGATTGAAGTTTGCTCATGGATGCTTATCTGAAGGCTCGACTCTCTTCGTGGGCCTTCTTTCTTTTTAAAGCAAATTTCGAAGTTTTCGCTCTAATTCTACTTTCTCTTCACCTTTATTTAACGCTTAGTACAAAAGGGACTTTGTACAATTCAAGTGGGGGGACGGGAGTAGAATTGTCTCTTGAACTTTATTTGGCCCTCGTTTTTCTAGTTTATTTTGAAAAATTATGCCATTTTTAATTTTGACATGTTTTTCTTAACCTAACTAGATTAGTGATAAGGATTTAAAAGGTACCTTTTGAGGGTCATTTAAATATAATTGATCACTTTTGTGTCTGTTACTACTTAATTTTGTTCATTTTCCCTTTTAGGTCTCTTGAAGGCAAATTCTCGAATGACACTTATTCGGACGAAAAGGCGCGAATATATGAAGAAAATGGTCAAAGTCAAGAATCGAGACACTCGGTCTTTGGGCCCGAGGGAAGTGGCGTCGATTCTATTTGTGACGCCGTCGGAACATGTTTTGTGACGACTCAAGTAGCCAAATTGCTTATTACAAGTGATGGCATCGGGTTTTAAAAGAGTAGGCGTCGCTTCGGATGACCTAGATTTGATCCGAGGCGTTAGAGGCGGGCGGCGCGTCACGGGCATAAGGTGACGCCGTCACAATGATAACGTGGCCAAGGCGAAAACTTAATGGCGTCACAATTAAAGTGGCCAAGTAGTAGTTTGTTACACTATATATATAATCCGAATTTTTCGGTTTAGGGAGGTAGTTTTGTGGGTAAAACCTAAACAGACCAAGGCATGTCTTGTCTGATATTTTAGGTTCCATACCCTATTTTACATCAAAATAAGTGTTTTACTTCATTGATTCAATTATGTCTTCAATTGATTGTGTGTATGCTTGCATGTTCTCCATGTCCGGCTAATTTACTTGTGTGTTTGCTTAGTGTCCGAAACCTAGTTATTGAATATAGATTGGTTGTCTCTTATCTTAATTGTGATTGACCTAGTATTGTGATAGGTCATTCGTTGTGTTATTAATGCTTGATTAATCTTTGTTGAACCTTAGTTTATAATCACCCAGAGTTATTGTAGGCTAAACATCCAAAGAATAACTTAGATTAGGAGAGGAAATCATTGGAACCTAAAAATTCCTTGTATGATTGGATATAGGAATATCGAACATGCTTACATAGATACGGAATCTCCCATTAATGTGATGTCATTAGCTGTTTACAATGGCATTATGAATGAGCGACTTAAGATTAGGAGAGACCCTAAGTATCGAGGTGGGGTTTGCAACTTTGTGGGAAGAGTCAAGGATGTACACGTCTTTATAGGAAATTTCACCTACCTAGTTGATTTTGTGGTCCTAGAAGACATCGGATGTGTCATTGACTATAGCTTATCCCAGTAGTGCTAGGAAAACCGTTTGTTAAAAGTCTAAAATGAGCCATAACAAGTTTGAAGGAGCAGTTAGGTTTAAGGAAGGAGCGAGGAGATCACTTATAGGATGCCTTGGAAGGCGAATGGATATGGCCTTTATACCTTTTGAGCGAGACAACATTAGAGCTTTTGAGGAAAAAAGCGAAGATGATGTTGAAAAGGTTTAATTTCATGTGGGAGAAAGAAGACTTTATTATAAGGATTGCTTGACCCTAGGGCCTAGGTATAGAGTCGATGAAAATTTTGTCAATATGATAGAATTCTCATTGAGAATGAAAAACCGAGACAACGTAGGGGCATGACTTGAGTCTAGCTACAAGACTCATAAATAAAGAAAAGCGCTTCGTGGGAGGCAACCCATGCTTAATTGTTTGCTTGTTTGTGTGTCGTGTATCTTTTATTAATTGTTTATTCTCATGTTTAAATTTGTAAAAATGCTTTATTTTGTCTTTAAGCTTGTCTTAATTACATATAAAGGTATTTTACATAAGGGATAAGTGTAGGGAGGATTACACACGTTTTCAAAAGAAACGTAAACATGAGAATTACAATTATTTAAAAGATATACATGTGTGTTTGTTCGAGTCAAATGCTTGTCGAGTCATAATTGATGTTTTGCGGAAATTTTCCAGTTTTAAGGATAAAATTTTCGAATTTTTCGGAAAATCGCAGACCGGTTTACATCGGGATAACTGTGACATCGGGAGGAGCAGACAGTTTATTACTTTTTCTCGTTTTACGAGCTACTTATAAATTTTTGGAATTTTCCGGTCTTAATTTTCTAGAAAATCTATAAACATCCATTCCACAAGCATTATATACTAGTTTAGTAGAGTCGTATATATATATTGTTACCGCTGATTTTACGCGAAGGTTTCATTTGTTTTCTTCAAGTTTGCATGTTTAATTTATCAAGAAGAAGATACATAAGATGAGAAGGAGCTTTTCACGCAAACATTCTTCTTGAAGAAAGATTTAACCACCACTTCACACGGATCCTATCGAGCTAATCAAGGGAGTACTAGTTTCTTTCGTTTTTAATTACCTTCCATTATCATAACTTTGATACTTTCGGAGAACATTGGGGACAATGTTCGGTTTAAGTGTAGGGAGGAAAATAAAGCGGGAACTTTGAAACTATGCTTATCCTTGACTATTTGCTTTGTCAATTTCATTTGTGTAATAAACCATGAGAAATATCGGTTAGGGTAATTTTTGGCACCAAATTTAAAATTTTTCATGACATATAGGAGTGGGCCATTAGTCTTAGTAAAGCGTCTCGTGTATAGGAAGTTATATGACTAGCACAAAAAACCCTTTACCAATTAAATTTCACCCAAAATGTGAGGATCGCCCTTAGATTTGTAGGAATTAAAGCATTCATCTTTGATGCTTAGAGTGTGAACCGGTAGTATAATAGATTCTAGAACTTGTTTTGTGATGCATTCGAGATCGCTAGTAAGACTATACTTGTGTAGTTAGGAATAACTAAATGATAAGAGGCATTAGGATAACCATTGTTTGATACACCGTAATATAATTACTTCTTCCACATCGGTTGAGTAATTCCCCACATCCTTCGTTGTACTCATCTTTAGTACGATACCCTAGTTAACCCCTCGAGCCTATCCTTTTCGCGGTTCTCGTGATGTTTGGTTTCCGGAATATCAATGAAAAGCATTGTTTACAATCCACCCCTAAATGTACACCCAAATCGCCTTAGCCTACCTTGTATGCACTCACTTTTAGTGCATTATTGTTATCACACTAAACCCTTAGTTCAATTATCTAGTTGCTTGCATAAGTTGCTAAGTCGAGTCATATCCTTTGTACATAGTTTTGGGACAATTGGGACTCATGGGAAAAGTTAAATTTTATGAAATGACGGGAAGGGAACGTTAAATTCAAATTCCCTTTATTTGCGTAATAATGTACTCCAAGTGTTTTGATCTTTTCAATTCGGGTCAAATTAGTGTTATGATAATAAAAACTCAAGTGTAGGGATGTGCCTATAAATCCCTACTATTTTGATGTTATCGTAGAGGATGGTAGAGTAAAGTGTATCAAAAAAATAGAAAAAATAGAAAAATGAGAAAAGAAAAAATAGAATGTTCAAAAAAAAAAAAAAAAAAAACATCGGGCTACCATCCTACATCTATCTTTAAATTTATGTTTGTTTATTTCAGGTTATCTAGAGTTTAGAGTGTCGAGTCTTTGCTTAGCAGCATATTCTTAGCATGCTTGTAACATAAAGATTTTGATTTGCCACCACTAAATCGCCTATCCTACCAAACCCTTTGTTTCCCTAGTAAGCCTAACGTTACAACCCTTTAAAAGACCTCTTGGATAGTCTTTCCTAGGTGCTTACTCCAAAGCGATGGAGGTTTGATCTAGTCTCAAGCCTATGGTAATCTATGTACTAGGACCGGTTAATGAGTGTTTATCTTCCATTTCCAACTTTTATATTTCATATACACCCGAGATGTGAGTATCCAAACACCCCATGTGAGGTGCTAGTATGTTATTTCCGTGCTTGTTATGAATTTTCGGGGCTTATATGTGTTGTGAATCGTTTCTAAACTAATGCTTCATGACCCCAATTTATAAATCAATTGGATAAAGCACATTTGCTTGAGGACAAGCAAATACCAAGTGTAGGGATATTTGATAAGGATTTAAAAGGTACCTTTTTGGGGTCATTTAAGCCCTTAATTGATCACTTTTGTATCTGTAACTACTTAATTTCGTTCCTTTTCACTTTTAGGTCTCTTGAAGGCAAATTGCTGGAATGACACTTATTCGGACGAAAAGGCGCGAATATCTGAAGAAAATGGTCAAACTCGAGAATCGAGACACTCAGTGCTTTGGGCCGAAGGGGACGGCGTCATGTTCTATTGTGATGTCGTTGGAACATGTTTTGTGACGACTCGGTAGCCAAATTGCTTATTTACAAGTAATGACATCAAGTTTTAAAGAGTAGGCGTCACACTCGAGCGGCCTAGATTTGATCGAGACGGTCGAGAGCCGAAGGCAACAGCGTCACGGGCATAAGGTGGCGCGTCACAATGATAATGTGGCCAAGGCGAAAACTTAATGGGCGACCAAGGCGTCCACAATTAAAGAGTGACGCCGTCATGATTTGTAACACAATATATAGAATCCGAATTTTTAGTTAGGGAGGTAGTTTTGTGGGTAAAACCTAAACCGAACCAAAGGCATCTTGTCACGGTATTTTAGGGTTCCATACCTATTTTACATCAAAATAAGTGTTTTACTTCATGGATTCAATTATGTCTTCATATGATTGTGTGTATGCTTGCATGTTCTCCATGTCCGGCTAATTTACTTGTGTGTTAGCTTAGGTAATATGAAACCTAGTTATTGAATATTGATTGGTTGTCTCTTATCTTAATTGTGATTAACCTAGTATTGTGATAGGTCATTCGTTGTGTTATTAATGCTTGATTAATCTTTGTTGAACCTTAGTTTATAATCACCTAGAGTTATTGTAGGCTAAACATCCAAAGAATACATTAGTGTTAAGTTTATGAATCCTAGATATTTTGTAGTCATTAACCTTTGGTAGCTTCAAAGAGTTAGGGATAAACGCATACCCTACGACCTTAGAGACACAAGCGTTAAGAATAAGGACGTGACAATTCAACCATCAATAGGAGATAACTATGGAGTAATAAAACCTAAGTAAATACATTTTAATCATCATCTGAGCACACAACAATAGACATAGACTACCCACAGCTTAGTTAATTAGATAATTAGATAAGTAGAGTAATCGGTAGAAATACCAACCCCAAATCAAAGCCGAGATTAGTACCTTTCCATTTCCTAAAAAATATAACAAAGATAAAAAATAATCTTCTTCAACCCCAACCTTAGCGCATGATAACTTCTCACTAGCATTCCTATTCCCCAGAGAACGATATCAATACCCGAGGCTTACCACTAATACTACACTACAGCGATTAGGTTCACTTTGCCTAGGGTGTTGAAAACTTTTTCGATGAAAAGGAAGTTCCTTTGACCCGAGCAGCATTGTGTAAGCGTATCAATTAGACCTTAGCCGAGCACATATAACCCTTGATATTTTATGGTGAGATTAGCCTTATCCGTTTCAAAATTTTACCTAAATCCACCAAATTATGAGTGTCTTGGTAGCTTGTAAACTTTAGAACTTGGCCTTTGCATCATTTCGAGACCATAGACGAGGTATGTTGAGTTAGCTCGATGTATTTGGACTTTTCAGTTTAAGAAGGCAGTATTATAAGATTATCACCCAAATAGCCTACCATTGTGTGTCTATCGATTAGTCACCTCAACTTCTCGACCCCCATGTGAAACCCTTTTGTTACACTCACCTTTAGTGCAAGATGCCCCTAGATATACCCATATGAGCCATTCCTTTCATTTTTTTAACCCAGTATATTGTTTCGTTACACCTATACACCTTAGACTACCCTGTAGTCTTTATTTGTGATTGGGAAGTCATCATTTGACTAAGCTCAAGGTTCAAGTGGAAAGGTTCGGGAATCACGCTTTCATCGAAGACATATTCTTAAAGATCATTGAAGACCCCCCGAATTCCCATTGTTCATCTCAAGTGGGGGGATGTTATGTTTAGTTATTATGTTTATGTGTAAAAAATAAAAAAAAAAAATATGTTATTCAGTTTATTGAAACTTGAACTTTGGGCGGACGGTAAGTGGTGATAACTTGGTTATAGATTTAGACTATTTGCTTGATTTTTATTTTACACCATTTATATATCCCATGTCTTATCCTACCCTTTAGTCATGAAGCATGTCTAGGTGCTGCAGCGTGCAATCTTTGATGTCTTGGCCATGGATTTGGTCATGTATCATTAATTTTGTCCACTTCGCCGTGACATGTTAGTAATGACAGATCACCCTTAACCCTTGTCGTGTCTACCCACATTGCCTTCGAGAATTGTTTTGTCCTTAACTCTAGTGGTGGAGATTTGTGTAACCGCCAAACTTATGATAGAATACATGCAATGATGTGCGATTGGTGATCACCCAAATTGACACTTAGAATAATTGAGAGATTTGAGTGCTTAGTTCCCATTTAAGTGAGGTGTTCGACTTTTTATTCTAGCATAAAGGTTTGTAAACTTACATTTCCGGGTAATGGGAGATATCTTTTAGGAATCATCTAATAAGGTCTACTTGAGGGCAAGTAGAGTTCAAGTGGGGGATATTTGATAACATCAAATAATCACGAATATTAAGTGTCAATTTCCCAGATAATGCTTGTAATTTATATCATTTATATGGATTTACGCTTGTTTTCCATTATATTTCACTTCGAGTAAATTCGAGCATTGGAGCTAAAGAGGCAGGGAATTGGAGAGTTTATTGAAGATTTATCATAGTATGCTCACTTTGAAGAAGTCAGCGTAACTCTCTCTCATTCTGCGCGTAACTAAAGCGTGTACGGAAAACCAACTTAGCGAAGATTACGGCGTAACTCTATCCAAGATTACGACGTAACCATATTAGGTCAAATGAGGTTCCGCGCCGCTACTAATTACGCCGTAACTCATGCATCAACTCCGCTTAACCATGATTTATTGAAGATCGGTAACTCCTTTACGAGGTTACACGTAACCGGCATTATTAGTGCAAAATTACGAAGAATTATATATTCAGGTAACTCTTTTTATAGTTCGCAGTAACGGATCTAACCTATAAATACCCGATTTCCGACATTTCAAATCATCCATTTCACACAACAATCGAGAGAGCGATGCGAAGAAGTGAAGGCGGATCTAGAGGAGCATACGGAGCTATATCGAGGAGAAATCACTCTCCTCGATAAGCATTAGCTTTTTATCTTTTCTTTACTTTCGATTCATGTATTCGTAACATTAAACATTGAATTGATTTGTATGGTTGATATGATGACTAAGCACCTCTTGGTCTTGGCCTAATTAAGATTCATAATTGTTTTGTTTGCGTTTACATTGCTTCGTATAATTATTTCTAAGTGTATGCATGCTAAGTTTATTGGTAGCTACCCTTGTTTGATAGTTTTGAATGGCGGTGAGGCTAGTTGCTTAGGAGATATGACCAAGTGACCCTAAGTGAGTAGGCGAGGCGGGAAGGGTAAGATATGACCAACCGACGACCCTTTCTACTTGTGCGATTTGACCAGTGATCACCTACCGTTTGGATGAACTTAAGAATTAGGGGTGAGTGTTTAAGATGCTAGCGCGGGCACTCACTATTATAAATCTAGCATGTAGCGGAACTTAATGACTTGGCTTAGGGACCGGGAACAAGCGAACTTATGAGGGACACGGACTTCTCGGTGGTACCCTTTGCGATAGGTTAGACGAGCCGACCAAATCTTGTCTCGACTTTGACCCCACTGAAGTAATTGGAAGTAATTAGACGTAAACACTACTAGTTAGGATGAGTAACTAGGTTAGCACCACTCTCCTCTATTGATCACATCCTTTGCCTTTATTTGCTTTAGTAGTTAATTAGTTAATTCTTTATCGAAATCATATTAAAATCTGTAACACCTAGACTTAGTATTAATCCACACACATAGCTATTGGGACGACCTCAGTTTTACCGAATACTACACTACACACGACCGGGGTACACTGCCCGTTAGTGCATTAGAGTAGACCATAGGTATAACGAGTAATTATAAATATTAAAACTTGGTCAGTAAAACCTGCATCACCTACCAAACTCCTTTGGTAGACAAGGACGTCATTCGTGAGCACCTCTTTAATGAAAGGGTAGCACCAACCCGTGTCACTCGAGCAGGAAAGGAAGTCAACCGAGATCCATATGGTATGGAACTCAATGAGCTCAAGCCCGAATTCAAAAAGTGGGAGGAACTCCTTAGAGCCAATGTCATTAGCACCATAGGAAATAGAGACTACATCAATGTTTGCCTTTGTCACATGCTCTACAACTTGTTCACTCGCCAACCATTCAATTTAGCTTACTACATTGCTAGGAGAATGGTAGATATTCCTACACAGGCTCGTTGCTCTTCCATCACGGGATGCTACTCACCGTCTCTATAGAGCTTTTGTACCCATTCCACCAAGTCCAAAGGGTTGAAACTAGATTATTCTCTCATCCTCACATATTTGTGCCCTTGGTGACGAGCAGTGTCCAAGATTAAGGCAAAGGTAAAGGCCAAAACCTCGACTCCTTCATCATCATCATCAAATAGCTCAGAAGGCGGTCTCCCCAACTCTCGGCTACAACCTCATGAGTACTATGCCTCTCTTCCCGAGATTGAGAATGAATCAGCGGAGTTCAAGCAAACCAAGGGAATATTCAAGTGCCTTGGAAGGATGTTGACAAAGATTTACAAAAAGTTGGATAAGTGAGGTTTAAGGGAGTGTTTGGAACAAGACAAGAAACAATGATGTATGATATTATTTGTGCATTTTCACTTCGTAGGATGATAAACTAACATAAAACAATGATGTATGCTAACCGGTTCATGCAGGGGGATAGCACACGGGTGTTACCAAATTTTACCTATTTTCACTTTCAAGTGAAAATCATTAGCCCTTGTTGAAAATTGATGCTCCACTATGTTTGTGTATGCGTTATTGACTGTTCCTAACTAGAAATAGTTATTGCCGTATGTTTTAAGAAAATTTTCAGGTTTCGGCAAAGTCCTCGATGGTCAAAATATGGGTTTGCGAAGATTTTTGGGCACCACGGATCAGACGGCACCAAATTTTTGGTTTCGTCTGTTGAAAGTTTTGGTGCCGCCAAACACATCTGAGACGAGACCAGACGGCACCAAAATTTGGTTCATACATGTAAAAATTAGTGGCGTGGATTCCCGAGGTAATTTTCTGAATTTCGCTAATTTCAACATTTCAAATTACCATAAATTGCTTCTATGATAGTTTTTACTAGTTTTTATCCATATTAGAACTAGTTTAACACACTTAGACATATAGGATATCTATTTCCCACCAAAATTCAAAAATTTCAAAAATTCACCCAAGAAACCCTTTTTCATAAAGGAAGGAACCAAAAATTTGGTTCCTTGTAATCCATGGGTGATCTGATTCTCAAGATCCTACAATCATTAGAACACATTTATTTCATATCTTTATCTCTTCACTTCATCCTTCTTGTATGGCTTGACTTAGATGATATGACTTGCATTAAAAACCCTTCCAAATCATTAGAAACTTCCTTTCTTCTATGGTTTAACATCAAATCAAACACATTTCTCCATAATTTCATAATCCTATAAATTAAGAGCTTCTAAGATGATCATCCTCACACCTTCTCAATTTCTCTCATCTACTAAAACAAGCTTAAGCAACAATGACTAAGTCATCCACCTCTTCTCCATCAAACAAACCTTGCAAGAGAACGGCTAGAATAAGTGTTAGACCATGTTGCTTTGTCAACATTAGCTCATCTTCCGATTCCTCTCCCCAACCATCTCATCTCCATAAGAGATGAGAACTTTCTACTTTGAACACTCCTACCACCTCCAAAATCACCTATTGTAGTCACCACTCCACCACCAACAAAACTCCCATTGTTAACTCTCCGCCACGGCTCCCATCCAAACATCAAAGTCACCATCACCTCTTAAATCTCCAACTCTCATACCATTAGAACTATTCTCACACCACTACATCTCAAACCCATTTTTGGAGGACTTACCTCCTAGGCCAAATAATCCACCTCCACTACCATCCTTTGGTACAATTGAGCGAATATCTCATGAGTCCCACGTCCATCCTTTGACCCAAATGCCCTGTTACAGTCTCAACCTCGTCTTTTCCATCATATTCACAATGACATTCATGGACCTTTGTATGGGGACCATGCCCTACCTCCAACATCCTTGTCTCCTCATATCGAGGACATTGATGAATCCATGTGGAAGATCACCCGCATTCAAAGCGAAGATAGAAGGTGAACTAAACCACCTCCACAACTTCTCCAATATAGTGGATTCTCACTTGGTGAAACTATGCAAATTCAAAATGCTTTGCTAGCCTCCCTAATCACTCCAACCACCAACACCAACAACTCCACCATTCCACCACCACAAAATCATGAACCACTATTACCCGCTGAACACGGTTGCTCAAATTGTGAGCGAACCCCACGATAGTGAAAGGACCGGGTGATGGTCCATGAGCTCAAGATGAAATGAGGTTCATCTCGACTACATCCTAGAAGCGAATCAATGCTCTTGCTCATCCACTACCTCAATAGGAGGGTCCTAGTTTTTTCTAATTTTTTAGGACTTTACTTATGTACTAACACATCATTATGTTCCTTTTCATGATTTTCAAATCATGAAAATTTTAACAAGTGAATGGTGTTTCTTATATTGTTGTTTATTGTTACTTGGTGATTGGAAATGCGTATATACTTGTGATGATTCTTATTACAAACATCTTTTTTGTAGCATTTTCACAATCCATGTATCTTTCTCTTGGCACCCAATTTAGGGGAAGCATTGGCCTATGGGGAGGTAATGGCTCGGGCTCATTACATCTTCCGCCTCGCCTCTTCTTTTTGTTTCGACAAAAAGGGGGAGAAATATTATAGAACTTGGACTTTGACTTTCTAAAAAGTCAACTGCATACTTTGACTTTCTGAAAAGTCAGAAAGTCAAAATTGGACAAACTAGTCATAAGATAAAATAAACTTTTTATTATCATCTTTATCTAACTCACTAGTTCTTTCAAGTTCTAAATTTAATCTCATATTTTTATAACTCTTGTACAAACTTTACATCTTTTATAAAAATAAAATTTATGTTTTGTCCTCAACAAAAAGGGAGATATTGTTAATACAAATATCGTCATTAAACGTTATTTATATTTTATGATTTTACCTAAGTTTTGTTAACGACAAAAGTAAATTTGATTTTTGTAAAGCATAAAGCTTGTTAAGATTAATAGATATTAAAACAAGCTTTTACTTAAATAATATCTTCATCACTCAAGCATTTACATTTTGATTAGTCATATATCAATTAACTTTGATATCCTCTAAACCATAATGTATGTTAACATTTTAGATCAAGCATGTTTTAGTTTTTAAAACAAAACATTACATATGTATTACATTTAACATATTTCTAAAATAGAAAACAACATATGACATCATGTTGTGCATCATTGAAATCTCTAGAGATTTCATAAGATATTTTATGGTTTAGACTCTACATATCTTATATGATCTTGGTTAGATTTGGTTAACTTTGGTAAAATTTTGGTAATCTTCTTTATCGGACCTGGCGGCACCAAAAAGTTACACGAGCGGAACCATATTTTTGGTTTCGTGGTCCGTCGTGACTGCAGAATGTTTTAGCTATAAATAGCAAGCCAAACCAAGTTGTTTTCTCATCCTTTTCTAGCATAATCACATACATTCCTTTTATCTAACATTTTTGACTCAGTTTCATATCATTATAGTGATCCTCTTTTGTAGCAAAGAAGATCAAGGCATATTCAAGCTTCAACAAATAGTTGGAAGTCTTGTTTGTTTTGTTGTTGTATGATCTAGTCTTGTTCATACATCATTTTTGTACCAAACCATCATAAACTTGTGAGTGTGAATGGTTAGTATTTTAGTCCTTAAATACATTGTGTGTGGGAGTGGTTGTACCCTTGCAAAAGAACTCGACATCTAGCTTAGTGTCGGAAATAGTGTGTAAGCGAAGTGTAAAGGTTTCTCCGCCGGTGAAAGGAGCTTGTTGACTAGTGAAGTTAAACTCTTGAGTTGGAGACTCGGGGAGTGGAGTAGGGCAAGGAAAAAGAGTCCTTGTAGACCGAACCACTATAAACAACTTGTCGTGGTTTGATTGTTTCTTTCCTTATTTACTCTTTTTATATTGCTTGCATATTGTTTGATATTTACTAACATATCTTTGATCAATATAAATTGATCATTACAATAAGTTTCAAAACAAAGTTTTTAATCGGTAAACTATTCAACCCCCCTTCTAGTTTTCCACAAAATGTTATCTGGTATAACTCTACCCCAATGCGACAAGTATACTTCTCATACTTCTTACTTTCCCGCCCTCTCACATCACCCATAAAATCTCACAACTCTCGAGTCTCGTCCATCAATTTTTAATCTGAGTAAAGTTCAAACAAATATGTGTCTACAATGTCGTTACCAACATGGAAGATGCAAAAAAAAGGAGCAAGTGTAACAGCGGAATAGTTGGAAATCCAATGCGAAAAGTAATATGGTAATGCCTTGAAATCATGTTGATTTGAGATATTTTTTATTTGAACTTGTGTTAATTTATGTTAGTTTACTACGTAACTGACTTTTTTATGCAGAATATGCACCGCATTTATTATTCACCATACATATACACCATGGTGGGTCATTCATGAGCTTTCCTGGTAGACAATACATTAGTTGTGATGAAGATATCTTTGATAGGGTTGATGCTGAGGTTTTCTCGGTGTTTGACCTAAACAAGATGGTTACATAATTCGGCTACACATGTAAGAATGAGCCTCTGTTTTATCACTATTTAAGACCTAGGAGTAGTCTAGATGTTGGGTTGTATGCACTATCATGTGATGAGGATGTGCGTTGTTTGAGTACCCTACTGGTGAGTTTCAAGTTAATAGACGTGTATATAGAGCATGGTTGTACTAAGCTTAATTGTTACCAAATGTTACCTGGACAAAAAAGGCAACAATAAAATACTATGAGGAAGATGTGTCTAGTGAACCTTGTACTAGTGCCTCTAAGGAAAACAATCCTGGTAAAATGTTGTTCTTGACATGGCATGATAATAGTGATATTTGTGCACCAACTGACAAAGGCTATGGTAGTCACTCTGTTTCAGCTAAGTGTACACCTCAAGGTCAGACATTTACACAATTGACTGGCCATGAATGTGGTGAAAACTAAAACAATGAGCTTCCACATATAGATTCACAGTTTGGCAGTATAAACCTGACTTTCACCCTAGTGAAACCAATTGTTAATGATGTGGTACATGATCAAATAGCTGATGTGATTAGGTTAATGAAGTTTGATTATAATGAATTGGATACATGTCCAAACATTAGTTATTTAAATGCTATGAATGTTGACACTACTTCTGGTTTAAGTTATGACAAACATTTTAGACTTGATGACTTGGACTTAAAAATAGGCTTGAATGTTGACCTAAATGTTCCCCAAACTAAATTGCAAGAAGCTACTAGAACTGGGGAACATGTTCATGTACAAGCAACATTTGTAGAGCGTAGAAGTGAGGAGGTTGTTGAGCGGGGTAATTGTCAACAGGTACAAGATGATGATCAGGATGACATGATTGATAGTGCTCATGATAGTGAATATGAATGAGACTCTAGTGATAATGCAGATACATATAAGGAAAAAGAGGTTGTTATGGTTGATGAAGAACACCAAATACCAGATCCCGAGGTTCAAGTAAATCTATTTCATCTAACTGGGAATAAAGCTTTTGACGGCATTGGCAACTGCAGTCAAATTGGAGATGAGGTATTTCTAGTAGAAGTGGTAAGTGTAGAATGTTTTGATAGTGCAACAAGTTCTGAGAATGAAGAAGGTTATGATAGAAGCAAGCAATTAAAGGAAATAAGAAGAAGTATGGAAAAAAGCTTGTCAAAGAAGCATGTTGGGGATCAGTACTCATTTTACAGTGGCAAAAAATTTCCTACTGCAGAAGAGGTGAAGGAAAGAGTACATTTGCATGCCATTGAGACTAGAAGAAATTTGAAGCTGATAAAGAATGATGGTGGTAGGATAAGAGTTATATGTGTTAATCAATTACCAATATTTATAGAGTCACAAAGTAGTAGACCAACTGGCTCAAGTGAAGCAACATGTGTTAAGCCTAATGGATCAAGTGGCCTAGTAGGTAGAGGTAATGAAAGCAATCAATGCCCTTGGGTCATGTATGCTAGCAAAGACAAAGTAACAAAAAATTGGGTGATCAAGACACACAGAAATACACACATTTGCCTTTAATCAAGGGAAATCAAACACTGCACTTATAAATTCTTGGCAAACAAGATCTTTGACCAAGTTAAGGTTAATCCACATATCCCATGAAAGGCAGTTCAAGACCAGCTCCAACGTGATTTAGAGCTTCAAGTATCTATGAGAAAAGCATTCAGAGCCAAAGCTAAAGCTGAAAGAGAGGTTGCAGGTGATCACACACTGCAGTATGCAATGCTTAGAGACTATATTGGTGAATTGTAGGCTAAAAACCATAATACCATTGTGAAGCTTGAAATTGATAGGGATACTAATCTTGATTTGCCTAAAAGGGTGTTTAAAAGAGTATATGTTTGTTTGAGAGCGTTGAAGGATGGGTACAAGGCTTGCAGAAGAGAATTGTTAGGGATAGATGGTGATTTTATGAAAGGGCAGGCCAAGTGTTGGTAGTTGTTGGACCTGATCCGAAAAATGGAAATTACCAATTGTATTATGCGGGTAGAAGCTGAAAGTAAGAGTTCATGGTCTTGGTTTTTAATGTACTTGGGTGATGACATAGATCTACAACCTAATTCAAATTTTACATTCATCAGTGACAGACAAAAGGTTAGTAACATGCTTCACTAGTTGAATACTTAGATACAACATAATACGAGTTATTTTTTGCTTAGTGAAATGGTTTATGCAAGGACTCATTCCAGCCATAAAATCTGTGTTCCCAATGGCAGAACACAGATTTTGCTTGAGACACATTCATGAAAATATGAAGCAGTCTTGGAGTGAACAAGTATATAAGGATGCTTTGTGGAGATGTGCATCTGTTAGAACTGTTAATGACTTTCAAAGGTGTATGCAACATCTGAAACCTAAACTACATGAATGGTTGAACAAGATACAAGCTGCACATTGGGCAAGATCTCATTTTTATGGTAATATTTTTTTTATTTATATCTATTTATACAGTGGTCACAAGTAAAGCCATGTTATTAATTGACTGAAAAAGCTACAATAACTAGACATGTATATCATTTAATGCTTTCATATTTACGTATTAAAAACTTTGGATCTTTAGTATCAAATCGCTTATGAAGTTTGTTATAATATGAAAGTGTCAATTATCGTTTGTAACTAATATAAAGCATAGTAAACCAAGTTGTCACACAAACATCAAACCACAGCACAAGCAATAGTATAGTGCAATTATAAAAGTAAAGAGATAAAGAAAAGAAAGTGCAAACCGAACACTAGGATTTATGGTGGTTCGGTCACGGATCTCCTCTCCACCCTACTCCACTCCCCGAGTACCCAACTCAAGAGTTACTTCACTAGATCAACAAGCTCCCTTCTCGGCGGAGAAAACCTTACAATCGTCCCTTACACTTTTTCCGGTACAAAGCTAAATACCGGGTTCAAGTTTGAGGTAGAACCAACCTAACGTCGCCTATAAAATATTTCCGACACTAAGCTAGATGTCGAGTTCTTTCCGGGTACAACCACTCCCGTTATGTTTTAAGGCCCAACATAACAAACCTTGTGTTTTACGGTACAAACACATAAACCATCTAATCTATTTTGGTGAAATTGTTGTGATGATGCAATAATGTTTACAATGATGATCCATGACATAAATGTCTAATGGATATGAATTACTACTTCTAAATGAACTTCCATTGGTAGGAAGCCTTCAAATGATGAAGATCACAAGTTCCTCAAGCTTGATGTGATAGATCTTCATGTATGTATGATTGTGGTGAATGAGGATGGCTAGATCTCCAAGCTTTCCTTGGTTAAACAAAATGTAAAGTATGCTTACAACAAAGATGAATGTTAGAAGCATTATGATCATGTGATGATGAGGGTGATTAATGTATGTTACTACATGGTTATCTATAGATCTAAAAGATGAAAGAAAGATAGAGAGAATGTGTGTTGGAAGGGATGAGAAAATGAGAAAACAATGGGTTGGTATTTATAGCCAAAGTGGTAATCAAAAATAATAATATTTTATTAGATTTGATATATTATAATATTTTCCAAGATCTTGCAAATCTAACCAAATCTTCTAAAGATCTTAAAAAGATATGATGATGCATGATGTAAAAATGCATTTTCATTTAGATTAAAATGTTCATGAAAATAAACTTGCAAAATGTATTATGTAACTAGTTGATAAAATGTCTAGTTACCTTTTATAAAATAAAATATCTAGTTAAGTGCTTGTCAAAATAAAATGTATTTTGTCAAGTGTAAGTAAACTTTAGTACTTGTATGAATATTATAATTAGTTTACTTGTACAAATAACAGTATATATTTGTTAGACATTTTACAAAAGACGTATTTGTATAAAATACTTGTGAATGTAAAATGTAAAATGAGGTTCGAAATAGAATGGTTAACCTATTAAAATACTTAGTGACTCTAAATGTATTTTAAACATTCTAAATGATTTGTTAAGGGTTTTGATCATAATACCACATAACAAACATGTACGAACACATGTTGTAACATCTGAGGACTTGAGACATCGAGAGGTGTTGAATGTATGTTGAGACAAATGTGATTACGGTAACTTGTACATTTCGTTATGTATTACAAGTTACATGTTTGTCATCAATCAAAACAAGCGAGGCGTATAGATTAAATATAGTAATATTTGCACTAACAATCTCCCCTTTTGATGATGACAAAAATATAAACGTAATAGATAGTAAAATGTAAAAAGTTACTTGTCATCCGTATACTTTACATTACCTTCTCCGTTTACTTTCTTCTCCCCTTTTGTCGAAACAAAAGGCGTGTCCTGGGTTTAACGTTATTTCTCCCCAAAGGCGAGCTTGCATCATCCTAGTGAAGTTAAATCGTCTACTCCAATCAGTCCCTTGTTTGGTAGTGGATCGATGGATCAAATTAAGAGCTTAACCTACATCAATGTTAGTTTTATGCAACAAAATTATAGAAATATATGATAAAGAAAAATGCATAGCAATGTTAGCCTATTTTCTCTACTTTTTATCAAGCACAAAGGCTTGTTGAAATGTGAGAATGATGATGAATGCGTGCATGCTCCCCGCAGCGAGTTGCTCATCCTTGTTTGAGCGTCGGGGTATGATTAAAACCTACAAAACAAATATTAGTGCAAAACTATATTAGTCATTGGACGAGTAAGTGATATACAACAAAGTGTGTATAAGATGCATTCAATAAATGCTTGACGGAAGCTCCCCCTTTCTCTAAGGCGTCAAGATAAACCTTCAAAATAAATATTAGTATAATAGAAGCTTTGTCTTTAGACAAATATGTCATATACAACCAAGTGTATAGACGATGCAATATGAGTGCTTAAAGGATGTCCCCCCTTGTTCAAGGGTGTCAAGAATCATCTAAAATAAGAAAACTAATTGATGCAAACTTCATCCTTAGATGAGTAAGTTATATACAATCTAGTGTATATGATGATGAACCTACAATGACATTCATGATATCTGTCAAGCGAGAAAAGGATAAGATCCTATGATGGTGTTCTAGATAGTGAAGTTGTAAGGTGCTAGTTTAAGGAAAATCCTAGATTTGTTAATTGTGGAGATGAAGAAGTTTGTAAAACACATGATGCGTTTTCACTTGATGAGGTATTGGTGCAAACTTGTGATATAAGGTTAAAAAGGTTGAACTAGTTGTGGTTTTAGTGAGCAGGTTTTAGCTAAGTGGTGTTTACCTATGTGTTGGTATTTTTAGGGTGTAAGAGACAAAATTTGACTAAAGACAATTATGTGAATGGATTACTCTCCCCCTTAATTGGTGGACATCCAACATAATGTGTAATGTATCAAATAAAGAATGATAACAAAGTCTTTAGGAGGTTATTCGGGTTAACGAAAGAGATGAGCTTAGTGATGTTTTTATGGATGATGGTTAGCATACAATGAACTTCATCCTTAAAGTCACGTACCTCTTCTCGATTAATACGATATGATCGTATGATGAGGCATGTGGCTTCCCAATAGGAGGTGGAGAGGATGATATAATTAAAATATTATTGTAGCTAAATAGTGATGGAGGCAATTTTTGTAAAGCAGAAGTAATAATGAGATTTGGAAAGAGGTCGGTTGAAAGATACGAAAAGCTAAGCCTCTAAAACTTAATTCTATATGCTTTAAAACTACATGCAAGTGTAGGGGTCCAATAAAACATATTACTAATCTACGTAGCAATAAAGGGGATTATGCGAAATGAGCATATAAAAGTTAGAACCAAGTGAGATAACAAATAATTTGTTATCAACCTACTAAACAAATTTGTTAGCGATAAAAGATGTTAACATGATAGAAATCAAATGATAACATCTTATATAAGCAAAAACAACACATTTCACTTAGTAGACAAAAAAAATCACCACACAACAAGGTAACATCAAGACAAACAATCATATTATGAAAGAATGCGACATTATTTAGGACATTTTATTTTTAGATTGTTTTTTCGTTAGTCTTAGACATTTAAGTATACTTAGATATAAGTAAGTATGACAACTTATGTGATTATATTGTAGGATAAAAAGACTTCTAAAAAAAGTTTATCACACCAAAATCACTTTGACAAATTATAAGTGCACACGTACCAAGTAAATAGTGTGACAAAGATGCAAAAGAAGCAAAACGGGACATTCATGCAAGCCATGTTTAAATTATAACATTTAGGAGCATGTATAATTTTGACCATATTATGCATAAATTTAAGGAATGTCAACAAAAGACAATAGCTTTCAAACATGGATACATCAATAACAAAATGACATATTATGAGTTCACAAGTAACACATTAATCATGCGAAACATCATACAAGGGACATAATTACTTCAACTATAAATATCATGCAAATCATGTTTACGCTTAATCATAAAGTAGCATAAAGCATCATAAATACAAAAACCTTTCTAGGGTTTATACATTTGACAATTAATCAAGTAGACATCAAACACCAAGAAAATGTCAAGACAATTGATCATTTTTAAACAAGAACATGTAATCAACACATGTATGTGTAATGCAAGTGGTTTAAATAAACTAAAGGAAGAAAACTCATATCTTCTACTTGTTTGATTGGTATTCTTAAGGCGAGGCAAACTATCATTATTTTAACACTTACTTTAGGCAAGTATAGGAAAATGGAAATTTCAAGTTGGAGAATGAATATGAGACTATTACTAGCGGTGCTCAATTAAGACTAAACATGACCATTTTTACGGGTGATTCCACATACCCAACTTCTCTCATGGAAGAAATTCAACCGTTAGGTCAAATTGAGTTTCTAGTGCAATAGGTTCTCCAGTGAGTCATTCTCATGGTGAAAGATGGGAACTCCTATTTTGCCAATTAAAGTGTATAAAGATGATAGTTTACCAATACTTGGCTTAATGTGACTCAACTAATATGCAATATAACTAAGGTGATGAAGATGTCATAATATACAAAAAAATTAACTATGGTGTTTTGAATTTTAGAAAACAAACAATATGTTTTAATCTTGTGTTTAGAATCTAAGGTTGTTCAAATTACATAGCTAATTGTATGATCTAATGGATGACATCTTTTACATTGAGTTGAAGTGTGTATTTTAAATGTGATTTGATTATCTAAGACCGGGAATGGAATATGTTAAATTAAGAACGTTCTCAAAAAGCTCTTTGGATTTTATTCAACCAATATCTAAGTAAGGTTACCAACTTCAATAGATCTTGTGTATGATCTAGAGATGTGTAGTTTTAACCTTGGATGTGCACAAGGTTTGAGCAAGGTTAGGTTATGATGTACGCTTGAAAGAAAATAGATACAAATAGTATCTTTCAACAAATGAGATTATCCCATGGGATAAAGTTATCATGCTTATGAAAATAAGTATGACAAGATGAATTGGATATGCTAGTTCATAGAACTTTGTAGATGTTTGTTTCAAGATCATTTAGCAATGAGGTGTAATGAAATCTATTGTAACACAAACATTTATGTCGCAAGGAGAGAATGATGCATATGATATACAATATCCTTTTAACAAGATGAAAACTTAACGCATGATTTCTTAGGCATAATGTTTTTGAAAACATCATGTTTTCCTAAATGAAGATATGAAGCCAAAGTGTTTGAATCGGATAGTCCTATCCTAAATATACTTGGTCTCAAGATTATATTCACTAGATGATGACAAGAGGAATTCACTCGAGTTTCTTATGTATACTCCTCAAGAGTCATTGTTGCTCGGGGTGTATGATGTTGGCTTTGAGAATGCATTTTAACATATGTTATTAAAATGTTGATTTAAGGTTTAAAATTTATCAGAAGTTTAACGACAAAGTATTACTAATACTTTGATAATTTGTGAAGGTAGTACTACTTATACCTAGTGGAATTTGACAAAAGTTACAGGGAGCATCATGCTCATTTGATAGTTGAGGTTCTAGCCATAATGAATCAGCTAAGTCCTCGTAGGTGGGAAAGTATGGTTGAGTTTGTTCAACGTGCATGTGACTCAGTACGAGTGTTGGACACAAGGGCTTTTTGAGCAATGCACTCAACGAATTCAAATGATGGTAAGGATGGTGGATTGGTTGATAAGGATGTGGTGATGTAGAGGTTTGTTGTGCTATGGGAGTACTTAGGTTGATTATTTGTCCATATATGTTGAAGACAACAAGTACGGATACTAATTCTTATGGTTCATTGGTTGGTACAAGTAGTGGGTGAAGTGCTTGAAGTTTTGGTCATGTTTGTGAAGCTTAGGGGCTGAGATATATCACAGAGGTGAATGTGATGAGATAATGGTGAAAGAACAAGTGAGCTTAAGTGGTAAATGTTCAAGGATGAAGACCTATTGACATTTTCTTTATTCCTATTGATTGGGAGAGTGTTAGGACAAGTGCCACCGAAGGTGTCAAAGTGAGTAGGTGTCAATGAGGGATAAGTGCCACAGTGGGTTGTTTGTTTTGGATAAGTGTTCTAGTTGAGATAGGATAAGTGTTTGATTCATTTTAGGATTAGTGTTTTAACATGTGTTGTTAAAATACTTAGGTGTTTATTTTTAGATATGACTTTTAATGACTATAATCGTAATTCACATATACTTGAATATTTCGGATGAAATACTTAAGTTGTCAATCCTACCTTGTTGAGATTATAGAGCTTAGATTGCACTCAAGGATAGCAAGACTTGATAATACATCTTTAACATACGTGTGAGTTACGAATCGATGTAAATCCTTATCGTCTTGGAGGATGACATATTATTTTCATGTTAACCAAGTGAGGCAAAACATGTAGATACAAAACAATATACATAGTCATATGTTAGACTTGTGTATGATATCTTTGCAAAATAATGAGTCCGGATTTGTTAGTCTAGGTGGCAAGTCATCTAAGTCATCCATAAACAGATGAGGAGATGTTGGTGGTGTTGCACAAAGTTTGATAGGTACAAGGTAGTGAAGGTGTTTTGGATGGTTGTGAAGTAGTCATAATGGTGGGTGATTTTGGTGGTGGAGTTGGAGTACTTAAGTTTAGAAAGTTATCCTCGAATGGGTGATGAGATGTTGAGAGGTGGCAGTGCGAGGATGAAGAGTTCAAGTTAGCAGAAGCAACAAGATTGAGCAGCTAATCTAGTGGTTTTCTTATATGGCTTGTTTGAGGTTGAGGATTTAGTCATTTTGACTTGCTTTAAGAAATGCTAAGCAAGGAGAAGTAATAGTGAAGGTGTGAAAATGACCATCCTGAATGGGTTAATTTATGGAACTAATGATTCATGGAGAAATGTGTTTGATTGATGTTAATCCATACAAAGATGGTGGCTTCTAATGAGATGGAAGTGTTTAGAGCATGTCAAACATCCTAAGTCAATCCATTGAGGATGTGTTGAGTGAGATATGAAAGATATGCGATAAATGAACTTCAATCAATGCAAAATCTTAGAAGTCGACACACCGGATTACAAGGAACCAAATTTAGGGTTCCTTCCTTTATAGGAAAAGGTTCCTTAGGTGGATTTTGAGAATTTTTAAATTTTGGTGGGAAATGGATATCCTATTGGTCTAAGTAAGTTAAACTAGTCCTAATATAAATGAAAGCGGGAAAAACTATCCTAGAAACAAAATTTGGTAAATTAGAATCAGGAATTAGTAAAATTGACAACTTACACTGCACTTCCACGGCACCAAAAATTGCAGCGGAACCCAATTTTGGTTACATGCAGTCGGCGATAAGGAATGGCGGTACCAAATTTAATCAAGGACGAACCAAATTTTATGGGTCCGTCAAATCATGTTGTCTTGAAATGTTCACGAGGAGTTTTTAACCCTCGGGGACTTTTCCAAATCTGAAATTTTATTAAAACATATGGAGATAATTATTTCTAGTTAGGAACAATCAATAACACACATATAAACACGAGGGGCATGTATTTCCAATAGGGCTAGTAATTTTCACTAAATAGTGAAAATGGTGAAAATTGATAACATCAAAATGTTGTCCCCACTTGCGGCAAAGTTAGTTCACATGATTGTTTTAAGTTTAGTTATCATCCTAGAAAGAGAAAATACATAAAATACATCATACAACATTATTTTGGTTCTTGTACCAAACACTCCTTAAACCTTCATTTTAACACTTGAACTTATATCAGGGAGATTATGCAAAACAACATTTTTAACGTGCTTAACTAATTT
Organism: Chrysanthemum lavandulifolium; assembly: GCA_022545495.1. NCBI lineage: Eukaryota > Viridiplantae > Streptophyta > Magnoliopsida > Asterales > Asteraceae > Chrysanthemum > Chrysanthemum lavandulifolium. Next base: position 200,433,054 of record CM040238.1, read on the forward strand.
ACTTAGTACTCATTCCTAAGTGAGTTATGAATTCATAAGTTATGAGAGATGTTAGTATAACATATGCAAAGAAGGTGATCTAAGTCTATAAGCGATGGTAAAACAATTTTCCAACTTAGTACACAAAATCTAGTAAATGTTCTATTGTGCATAAACAAGAAATCGACAAACAAGCGAATAAATGACATGACAAGATTGACACTTATGTTATACAAACAAACAAGTGTAAACAACAATTTGAAAATAAGTAAGCAACATATATGTAAACAACATAAACAAGTAGTCATTTAGCATAACATAAAAAGAAAAACACTTTTCGTCATTTTGCGTTTAAATATGACGATGTATACCAAGCATGATTAGTTTCCTTTAAACATATTACCAAATTATTTAGTTTCAAACGAAATTGTATCAATGTTCTAAGAATACCAACTTAAATTGCTTGACTCAAAAATTTGAGTTTTTATGTTAAAGCGAAACTTAATATCTTGGACATACTGTAGTATTTGGTCTATTTAACTTATTTAAAATTAGACTCAGGCCATGAAAGTATTTTTAAATGAAATTATACTCAATTCCCTTTAAAATGACAGGTGGCTCGACTCGTACGGACTTACAGTCAATTAGTAATGATTTTTGAAGTTGGCCAAAAAACTACATAATGTGCAGACCAAGGAACCAAAATTTTACAAGGGGGGAACCCTTTTTTGGTTACGCCCAATCCGTGGTCTGCACAGAATGAATGAAAAATGTACTTACGCATAGCGAGAAAGTGTAGGACTTACTAGATTTGATAGAAAAATATAATACACATATTTTGTTATTATTTTTACTAATGTGAGTTATCTAGACATTTAACAACAAAATTTCTAAGTATAATTAGCAAAACATTTTTCATATTATATTTCGCTTCAATGGTAATTTGATACATGGATCGTTCTCCATTTAAAACCATTTGTTTTAAAATAAGAGCTCTGAGTCTCGGTACCAATTAATGAAAGCGTAGGGGGTGAATATGTTACCGTTTAAAAACTTTAGATCTTTAGTATCAAATCGCATGAAGTTAGTTATAATATGAAAGTGTCAATTATCGTTTGTGACTAATATAAAGCATAGTAAACCAAGTTGTCACACAAACATCAAACCACATCACAAGCAATAGTATAGTGCAATTATAAAAGTAAAGAGATAAAGAAAGGAAAGTGCAAACCGAACACGAGGATTTATGGTGGTTCGGTCACGGATCTCCTCTCATACCTACTCCACTCCCCGAGTACCAAACTAGAGAGTTACTTCACTAGATCGATAAGCTCCCTTCTCGGCGGAGAAAACCTTACAATCGTCACTAACACTTTTTCCGGTACAAAGCTAAATACCGGGTTCTAGTTCAAGGTAGAACCAACCTAACGTCGCCTATACAATATTTTCGACACTAAGCTAGATGTCGAGTTCTTTCCGGGTACAACCACTCCCGTTATGTTTTAAGGCCCAACATAACAAACCTTGTGTTTTATGGCACAAACACATAAACCATCTAATCTAGTTTGGTGAAAGTGTTGTGATGATGCAATAATGTTTACAATGATAATCCATGACATAAATGTCTAATGGATATGAATGACTACTTCTAAATGAACTTCCATTGATAGGAAGCCTTCAAATGATGAAGATCACAAGTTCCTCAAGCTTGATGTGATAGATCTTCATGTATGTATGCTTGTGGTGAATGAGGATGGCTAGATCTCCAAGCTTTCCTTGGTTAAACAAAATGTAAAGTATGCTTACAAAAAAGATGAATGTTAGAAGCATTATGATCATGTGATGTTGAGGGTTATTAATGTATGTTACTACATGGTTATCTATAGATCTAAAAGATGAAAGAAAGATAGAGAGAATGTGTGTTGGAAGGGATGAGAAAATGAGAAAACAATGGGTTGGTATTTATAGCCAAAGTGGTAATCAAAAATTAATAATATTTTATTAGATTCGATATCTTATAATATCTTCCAAGATCTTGCAAATCTAACCAAATCTTCTAAAGATCTTAAAGAGATATGATGATGCATGGAATGATGTAAAAATGCATTTTCATTTAGATTAAAATGTTCATGAAAATAAACTTGTAAAATGTATTATGTAACTAGTTGATAAAATGTCTAGCTACCTTTTATAAAATAAAATATCTAGTTGAGTGCTTGTCAAAATAAAATGTATTTTGTCAAGTGTAAGTAAACTTTAGTACTTGTATGAATATTATAATTAGTTTACTTGTACAAATAACAATATATATTTGTTAGACATTTTACAAAAGATGTATTTGTATAAAATACTTGTGAATGCAAAATGTAAAATGAGGTTCGAAATAGAATGGTTAACCTATTAAAATACTTAGTGACTCTAAATGTATTTTAAACATTCTAAATGATTTGTTAAGGGTTTTGATCATAATACCACATAACAAACATGTACGAACCTGTGTTGTAACTTACGAGGACTTGAGATATCGAGAGGTGTTGAATGTATGTTGAGACAAAATGTGATTACGAGTAACTTGTACATTTTACGTTATGTATTACAAGTTACATGTTTGTCATCAATCAAAACAAGCGAGACTATATAGATTAAATATCGTAATATTTGCACTAATAAAAGTGATATGGAATGGAGGAGTTAATATCAGGTAACAGGGGCATGGGGTGATCAGTGTGTTATTGATGTACAACTTAGGAGATGTACATGCAGGAAATAGGAATTGACAGGGATACCTTATAATCATCCTGTTGCAGCCTGTTGGAATATGGCTCTTAATGGAAAGGAAGTAGGACCTCCAGAATCTTGGGTAAATCCTTGTTATTGGTTGAGCACATGAAATGAAGTATACTCTCACTTAGTATAACCAACTAGAGGAAGCAACTACTGGGAGAAGACCAACTGTGCAACACACATGTTGCCACCAAAGCATCATGTCCAGATAGGCAGACCGAGGAAGAAGAGAAGAAGGTCCAAATTTGAGGATGATCTCTTTGTAAAAGATGGTAAACTGAGCAATAGAGGGAGAAACATTACTTGTCAAACCTGCGAACACGTTGGACACAAAAAGGCTACATGCAAAGGGCAAGGTCAACCACCAAAAATAGGTAGTTATTAAATTTTCAATGTTAAATGTTTGCTTGATTTAAATATAAGGGATAGTTTTCAACTTCTTTTGTAATGTATATGTCAACAATGCAGAAGGTATTAGTAGTGAAACTGGTCAAGTTAGTCAAGTGCAACATGTAGCTGGTCAAGTTGTTGTAGGTGTTGGTTAAGAAATTGTTGGTCATGGGCAAAGTGTGCAAGGTGGAAATGTAGCTGCTCAAGCTGTTCCTAGTTCAAGTGTTGCAAGTGAAATACCTACTAATATACCAACTCAATCTAGCCAAGCTAATGATAGTCAATGGGCTTTCTTCTGATCATGTTTTAAATTCAAGACAATTATGTGTTTAAGTATAATGTCTGTTATCCAAGTCTGTAATGCAAGTCCACATAAGTGGCAAACATCAAAGTCCACACCTGTAGCACTTCTCCAAGTCCTTGTATAGGCAGACATCAAAGTCCACATATGTGGCAATTTTGTAAGTCCACTTAGGTGGCTAATGGTAATATGTCATAGGTTGGTTTATATGTGTGTGACTTATTTTGACTTATTTTAGTTGTTTTGTGGCTTGTTTTACTAAATTTTGTCAGCATGAATTACTTAGGTACAAGACATACAAGTGGTTTCATTAAGTATAAACAAGCTTGTTTCATATACATATCTTGGAAAAAATGGGTAAGAATTACAATGTTCATGAACTTGGATAGACATAATTGTTCTTGACTTGATAAAGTCAAATGCATCAACCAAATCAATGCTACACAACTGAAAATGGAACAAACTGATGTTCAAACACTTAATAATCAAAATGTATCAGATTGTTCACTTTTTTCCTGAAGTGGTGAACTTTATTAATTAAAATCAGCACTTTACATGATAATTCAAACAGCCTATATGAACATGCCCATATAGCTGAACAACAACCAAACTACTAAACTGCAAAAATTCAGGAACTATGCTGATACAAGAACACCATTCTTCTAGAAATATCACATCCACAGATGCTACCTCTAAGAAACCATGGAGAATAATCCTACTTGACTCCACATGACAAACACCCTACCTGAATATATTTGTAACCCATACAAAAGCATCTAGAGGATCTTATACATGGCAGATACCCACCATTAGTTCCCACTCCATGTACCACTAAGGAAAGGAACCTTGATATTCAAACACCCTTTCATCAGAACAAGGTACAAGGCCATCAGTAACACCATTCAGAGACAATACTATTCTACAACTGTCTAATTTCTAGAACCTCAACAGACAGTTAACTATATTGCATATTTAGCATCCCATATTGTTGACTTTTTCTAAGTCAAACTACTAGCTTTTGATTGTTGACTTTCCCAGGTCAAACATATTTAGCATTCAACAAACAGACAGTCTGACTAACAAGAACAACCCACATTCAATTGATCAAATGCCATTACAATTTAGCCATAATATACATACAAATCAAAATGTAGTAAACATTGTTATTGATCAGATTCCATTACAACCATCACCAACTACTACTTTGCCACCCAAACAATATCATTTAAGCTTCACCAAAATACTAAAACCATAAATCTACCACCATCACAAACTAACAACTACTACCCAAAAGAGACTTGATGGTGGATGGATGAAGACATGTCAAGCAGTAAAATAAACATACAACCCAAACAAAACCCAACTGATGAGCATTAATCCTTCTCAACAAACAGGGATAATCACTACTGACCTTGGGCACATAGGAGGATCGAACCATCCCAGAAAATGACAGTTTGAGCCCTGAAACAACACAAATGTGTAAATAAACAACACATTGTGTAAACTTGATATACATTTCACCAACTAACCAAACTTACAATTGTTGGACAGCCATAGAAACGACGATCTGGATTCCTGCCTGTCCAAAAAGTCTTGACAACAACTCGTTTACAACATGTGCAGACCACCATCGTTGCACTGTATTTTTTTTTTGGAATATCTATGTTTTACACCGTTTTGTTATGGAAACAACAGTCGTATATTTGTGGACAACAAGTTTGAATGCTACAGTGTACAACAGTAGTATGGACCAAACGTGCGAAAAAGAAAGTGGTGAAATGACCATAAAAATAGCCATGCCACATCATCTAACAAGGAAAGATAACACTTGTTATCTGTAACGGGCCTCTAGGGACCAAACGGGTCACCGTTCGCAATATTGGGGACGACGTAAGCCAAAAAAACCAAATGGGGGACCAATCGTGAAAATGGGTAGGGTTCAAGGACCAACGGTGTAATTTAGCCTTAATAAAAAGTTATTGTAATTCTTTATATTTGGATTTTATAGCAGTTTTCTTATGGATTTCATCAGTATGTGAACATGTGAGTATTAGAGCAAAGGGTGTAGTAAAACTTCACTTCTCTTCATTTGGGCCTGACAAGTGCCACATCATAACAACATAACCACTTCAAAATACCCCCTCTCTCATAACACAAAAAAACCTCTTCATTTGGGCCCCACCCACCCACACATTTATTTACTTTTTACTCTATTTGTTATTTACACATACGGAGAAAAAATAGTTGCAAAAGTAATTTTTCTTTTGTGCTTCGTTTGAACGAAGAAAACCAAACAAATGGCAAACGAAGAGGGGGCGGTGTGGTGAAGAGCTTCATTTGGTGTTCACGTAGGAACGACGAGGGAGACGTCGTCACTACACCCCTTGCTCTTATAATCCCATGTCTTTTTTGGATACGAAGTGCTAGATAAATGAATATAAAAGTGTATGGAACCTGGACAAATATTGAACAAGTACATTTATGGATTTTTATAAATAACTAGAAACACAACTTTTATGAACCTCATACATTTATGAACAATCGAGCTTTTTTTTTCCTTTAAATTTAATATTATGTTGCAAAATTTTATGAGTCTCGAGACCCACCTAAGACCCTTCATGGTTTTGTCACTGTAGTTAAGTGTCTTGTTTTAATGTATTTTATACTCCTTTTATTTTAAAATAATTGTCTTTCAATAAAAACACGCAGTTTAAAAAAAATTATTAATACATTATCTCTCTTACTTTTTATAGAAGACAATTTTACTTTTAAATAATTAATTAATGTTTGTTTTAAAGGTTAAAATAATAATATTAAGTACATGCAATATGATAATCTAAATCAAATTCTTATATATTTATAATAGGATTAATTTCATAAATCACCTTACTTTCATTATTAATTTTATATATACTCAAAATACAAGTATTAAATGCATAATATATAACATTTTCAATACATGTTTAGTCATATATGAAATTTCTAACTAAAAAGAAAGAAGATATGAAATTGCCTATCTATACTACTAAAAAAAATATTTAGGACATTTTGGAAGGCTTAAAATTTTCAGATTCAACACTTGCTAATTGTGAAATTGTGTAAGATTTAAAAAACAAGTAGTGGCAGGATTCGAACTCAGGTCTTCTAGGTGAAAGCAAAATATTCCAACTACTAGACTACAATTGACTTTTGATCATTTAATGCATAACCAAATACATATACATAAACAACATTTATTGAATAATCAAATACATATAATACATATACAACTTTTGTGGTTGTTTACACGAGCCTTACAAATTTATTGTTTATTTGAATTTTTTTCTATTCGTTCTTTTAATAAGAACATCAAACACGTGTTTTTTGGTAGTGTTTTAATCTTACTTAAAAAAAAAAAAAAAAAAAAAAAAAAATCAGTTGAATTAGCCTCCAAGCAATATTCGTTAAACAACATTCGGCAACGGGTAATTATGATAAAATCATTAAACAACATTCGTTTTCGAACCCGCTGCTTTATACGGATATCATGCTAATTTTTAATAAATGACAATTAATTTGAACATAAAAGAAAACCTTAAGTAATAATATTGGGATAGAGGGAGCATGTGATAAAACATGCTCTTCTAAATATAGTTATTCTACATAATATAGGGGTTAAAGTATTGATACTTTTTCTCAAATCAAACGAGGAACGTGCTCTACATGCCTCAAATTGATCAACTATCGCTTAATTTGTATAACAGATAATTATTTTTATCTCTTTTATAATTTTTTAAATTTCAAAAGTATCTTTTCTGAATAGCAGTATCTTCACGTGGCGCAGTAATCTTGATAGCGCAGACTTTTGTCTCTAGCATTAGTCCAAACCAGAATCTTGATAGGACTGTTTTTTTGTCTCGTTTCATACTTTAAATGAAAGATCGTTTTTCTAAAATCTCAAATAGTTACGTGAAAGTTTATATTTTAAACAGGAGGTGATTTGCACTCTTAAAAATAATTGGGACACTCATATTTTGAGTGTTTAGATATTTATACATTTACAGAATAAACATAACCAAAAATAATGTAAGGATATAAATGTCTAAATAATCAAAATATGAGAGTCTCAATCATTTTTAAGAGTGTGCAAATCAACTCCTATTTTAAGTAGCTTTATTTTTTTTTAAATAAGCATGATAGTTGCTGCAAACATGATATTTATTTGTTTGAGGGTGAACATTATTGAATGTGTAAGAATAGATATCTAAAGTTTTGCACTAGTTGACTTTGAAATCCAAGATGATTTCTGGTTCATCTTGGATGAATTCTGTTACTTGTTCTTCAAGTTCTGTAGTGGCAGAAGATGCTTCAGGTGTTGCACTTATGCTTCAATGGTTAAGGTTCATTTTCATGTCTCCGTGTCCTCAACGAGTACTTTTGTCTGCGGTTGATGTAGTTTTCTTGCTCATACTCTTCGTTTTCGCAATCCAAAAGATGTGTTCAAGATTTAGTTCAGGCAGCACATCCGCTGTGAATGAACCTCTTATTAGTAAACCTAAAGTTGTTGTCAATACCAATATTTGGTTTAAGTTGTCTTTGTTTGTCACGTCGGTTTTAGCAGTTTTGTCCATTGTTTCGTCAGTTTTGGTGTTTACAAAATATACCCATATGCCATGGAAGTTGATAGATGGAGTGTGTTGGTTAATTCAAGCTTTTTCTTTTCTTGTCATCACTGTTTTGATCATTCATGAGAAGAGGTTTCAAGCTGTAAGTCATCCAGTCACTCTTCGTGTTTTTGGGGTGGTAAATTTCATTGTCATTGCTTTATTGGCTTTTTCCGGTGTTGCCCGTTTAGTTTCTTGTACAGGAAACACTCTGGTTCTCGAGTCTGAGGACATCATTTCATTGGTATGTCTACCATTTTCTGTTTTCCTCTTGGTTGTATCTGTAACTGGATCAACTGGAATAATAGTGACAACAGAATCTGATTCATTAAATGGACACAGAAATGGCATTAGTAATGGTAATGGTAATGGTAATGGTGAAGTACCAAGGGTTGATGAGGTGAACAAGTCATCGAATGTGAGTGGATGGGCAACGGCTTCAATCCTATCAAGAGTCTTTTGGTTGTGGATGAACCCCTTGTTGCAAAAAGGGTACAAAACGCCTCTAAAACTCGAAGACATTCCGAGGCTTTCACCAGAACATCGTGCAGAAAAAATGTCAAATCTTTTTGAAGAGAATTGGCCAAAAGAGAATGAGAACTCCAAACATCCTGTTCGGATCACATTGCTTCGTTGTTTTTGGAAACATATTGCCTTCACTGCATTCCTTGCAATTGTAAGGCTATGTGTTATGTATGTTGGGCCATTGTTGATCCAAAGATTTGTTGATTTTACTTCAGGGAAGAGCACCTCACCCTATGAGGGATATTACTTGATAATGATCCTTCTTTGTGCCAAATTTGTTGAAGTTTTGTCATCCCATCAGTTTAATTTCAATTCTCAAAAGCTTGGAATGTTGATCCGGTCCACACTTATTACTTCCCTATATAAAAAGGGGTTACGCCTCTCGTGTTCAGCTCGACAATTACATGGTGTTGGACAGATTGTGAACTATATGGCTGTAGATGCTCAACAGCTAGGTGATATGATGCTTCAGTTGCATGCTATCTGGCTTATGCCAGTCCAAATTACGGTGGCGTTGATTATTCTATACAATTACCTTGGTGTTCCATCATTGGTAGCTTTGGCCGGGATCTTGGCTGTTTTGTTGTATGTTATCTTCGGTGCTAGAAGGAACAACCGGTTTCAATTTAATATTATGCAAAACCGTGACTCCAGGATGAAAGCCACCAACGAGATGCTTAACTACATGAGGGTGATTAAGTTCCAAGCATGGGAAGAACACTTCAACAAGAGGATTCAAGCGTTTCGTGCATCTGAATACGGATGGCTTACCAAATTCATGTATTCCATCGGTGGTAATATGATTGTTTTGTGGAGTGCCCCATTGTTTATCTCTTCGCTCACGTTTGGGAGTGCTATTTTGCTTGGTATCCCACTTGATGCCGGGACAGTGTTCACTGCCACGGCGCTGTTCAAGAACTTGCAAGAGCCAATTCGGACGTTTCCCCAGTCTATGATTTCCATTTCTCAGGCCATGATCTCATTGGGAAGATTGGATGCATTCATGTTGAGTAAGGAGTTGAACGAGGGAGCGGTGGAGAGGCAGGAGGGTTGCAGCGGCAGCACAGCGGTTGAAGTCAAAGATGGGTCTTTTAGCTGGGATGATGAAGCTGCTGATGGTGCTGTAGTCAAGAATTTGAACTTTGAGATCAAGAAAGGTGAACTTGCAGCAATTGTTGGGACAGTGGGTTCTGGGAAATCATCTCTTCTAGCATCCGTCATTGGCGAAATGCACAAAATCACCGGGAAGGTACCATTAATCTCAATATCATTGCTACCATAAAGTTTCTGGAAATGTGTTGTAAACTATGTGGATGTTATAACAGGTGAGGGTGTGTGGGAGCACGGCATATGTTGCACAAACAGCATGGATTCAAAATGGAACAATTCAAGAGAACATTATGTTCGGTTTACCAATGGATAGACAAAAATACAAGGAAGTAATCAAGAACTGTTGCTTAGAGAAAGACTTGGAAATGATGGAATTCGGTGACCAAACCGAAATTGGAGAGCGTGGGATTAACCTTAGCGGTGGTCAGAAGCAGAGGATTCAACTTGCCAGAGCTGTTTATCAAGACTGTGACATCTATCTTCTTGATGATGTCTTTAGTGCAGTTGATGCTCACACTGGTTCAGAAATATTTAAAGTGATTATTTAAGACTAAAGTTTATTTATTTGTTTTGCAGTAACAACTTCTTACAGTTATGTTTTTTTTTTTTTATTGTAGGAGTGTGTGAAAGGTGTTCTCCGAAATAAAACCGTCTTGCTTGTCACACATCAAGTTGATTTCCTCCATAATGTTGATCAGATCTTGGTAAGTATTATAAACTAAATTAAATGTGAAGATTTGGGTTTTGATTGTTCATCTGTTTTGCTGTAGGTGATGCGAGATGGAACGATTGTGCAATCAGGAAAGTACGACGAACTACTAGAATCTGGATTGGATTTTAAAGCTTTAGTTTCTGCACATGAAACCTCTATGCAACTAGTAGAAATGGAACCTACAACTTCGGATAGTAACTCTCCTAGACCTCTTCAAAAATCCCCTAGTCAAAACCCCAGGGAAGAAGATCAAAAGCCTTTAGAACGATCAAAGTCTAGTTCTATCATAGGTACATCAAAGCTAATCGAAGAAGAAGAAAGGGAAACAGGAAGAATCAGCTTAGGTGTGTATAAGGTTTATGTCACTGAGGCTTATGGATGGTGGGGTGTGATTGCCGTTTTGTTGTTTTCGTTCTTGTGGCAAGGCTCACAAATGGCAAGTGATTACTGGTTGGCATATGAAACTGCTGACGAACGTGCTTCCTCTTTCAACCCTTCATTGTTTATAGAAGTTTATACAGCTATCGCCGGTGTTTCATTGCTTTTAGTATTTGGTAGAGTCATTTGTTCGACTATCCTCGGCCTTAAAACTTCCCAGGTTTTCTTTACTCAGATTCTTCACAGCATCCTTCATGCTCCAATGTCTTTTTTCGACACTACGCCTTCAGGAAGAATTCTTAGCAGGGTAAAGTTTCGTCCGTTTTTACAATTCTTAAGTTACATCATGATGGACTAACTGCTAAACATTAACGGAATCATCTTATGGTTATTTGTTTGATCTTTTCAGGCATCAAGTGATCAGACAAACATCGATGTCTTCCTTCCGTTTATGATGACCCTGACTCTTTCCATGTTCATAACAGTTATTGGTATTGTCATCATCACTTGTCAGTATGCATGGCCAACTGTGTTCCTACTTGTTCCACTAGGTTGGCTAAATTTCTGGTATCGGGTACGTTTTATCTATCTTAGGGAATTGGCACTAGATAAGGTGACTTATATCTGATTTGATCTTATGGTGTGATTGTTTCAGAGATACTACCTTGCAACATCTCGTGAAATAACACGACTTGACTCGATTACAAAGCACCTGTTATTCACCATTTCTCTGAGAGCATTTCTGGCGTTATGACAATTAGGTGCTTTAGGAAGCAGGGTAGATTCGTTCAAGAAAATGTAGATCGTGTGAATGGAAACCTGAGAATGGATTTTCACAATAATGGATCGAACGGGTGGTTAGGTTTTCGTTTGGAGTTTCTTGGAAGCTTATTTCTGTGTGCTTCCACTGTGTTCATGATCGTCTTACCTAGCAGTATTATGAAACCAGGTATATTTGGAAATTAGCCCTAAACTTTCTTGTAACTTTTCTTTTTTCTCTAGAGAGACTAATCTTGAAATGGGCACTTTTTATCAGAGAACGTTGGATTATCACTATCGTATGGGTTGTCACTCAATGGAGTTTTATTTTGGGCTTTATATATAAGCTGTTTTGTGGAAAACCGAATGGTTTCTGTTGAAAGGATTAAACAGTTCACCAACATACCATCAGAAGCCGAATGGGTGAAAAAAGACAACCCCCCTCCTTCAAACTGGCCATCTCAAGGCAATGTAGAGCTAAAAGATTTGCAGGTAACCAACTAATCTGATCCTAAATCTAAATTGTGGCCTTTTTAGAGTAATCTCAGCTGCGGATCTTAGATGTTTGCTTGTCACTTTGTGAGTACAGGTTCGATATCGTCCAAACACGCCTCTGGTGATCAAAGGCATTACCCTAAGCATTAAAGGAGGTGAAAAGATTGGTGTGGTTGGTAGAACTGGTGGAGGCAAATCAACTCTAATCCAGGTTCTGTTTAGGTTGGTTGAGCCATCTGGTGGAAGTATAACCATTGATGGCATCAACATCTCCACCCTTGGATTACATGATCTTAGGTCTCGGTTTGGGATCATTCCTCAAGAACCAATCCTTTTCGAAGGCACTGTGAGAAGCAACATCGACCCGATTGGTCAACATTCTGACGAAGAGATATGGAGGGTAATCTTACTTTTCTGTTTCCATGCATTTGTATGCAATGGTGTCTAACCTATTTTGATCTTTTTTAAGCCATCTGATCTAAAAATTTGCTTTGCAGAGTCTTGAACGATGCCAACTTAACGACGTTGTAGCTGCAAAACCTGGTAAACTAGATTCTGCAGGTAATAGAAACTAATCTATATACTCAAATATTAGTAAACAGAAGGGAAAATCCTCTTATATCTGTATCTAAATTCTGTTCCTTAGTTGTTGATAATGGTGATAATTGGAGTGTGGGACAACGACAACTTCTATGTTTGGGACGTGTGATGATGAAGCACAGCAAGCTGTTGTTCATGGATGAAGCAACTGCTTCTGTGGATTCGCAAACAGATGCTGTCATTCAGAAAATCATACGAGAGGACTTTGCTGACTGTACCATCATTAGCATCGCTCACAGAATACCAACTGTCATGGATTGTGATCGTGTTCTAGTCATTGATGCTGGTAATACTCTCATCCCTGTCTAAAATTTACTTAAAATTTGTGGTTTTATACATGGTCTATCACAGGCTGTAAATATAATCTGTTTAAAATAGGTTATGCGAGAGAATTCGATAAACCATCACGGTTAATTGAGAGACCTTCGCTGTTTGGGGCACTGGTTCAGGAGTATGCAAACAGATCTTCGGGATTATAAAAAGTTGGAATCAGATTGAAACCACATAGCAGTTTTTATGATAACAGGAGAATATCGATCGCTATGCAGAAGCGGGGCAATCTTCCTATAAGGAGGCACACATGTCCCGTTTTCTGTGATTGTGTTGCCAAATTTAGATAATTTTGAGATTGTTCAATTAAATATTGTGGGTTTATGAACGGAATAATGGATGAAAATATTCTGAATAATCTAGTTAAATGCCCATTTGATGGCCAAGAAGGATGGTAGGCAGTCTACTGCTTCTAGTTTGTGCTAGCGCTAGGCGTACTGATTGTATTGGCGCTAATGCGTTTATACAAGCATCAAATGTACAAGTTCTAAAATCATATTCACATCATGTACTGCATATATCGGTTTCTTACAATCATGATTCATGGGTCTGTTTGAGATTCCTACTAATGCGATCACTTTTCCTGGGTGGGTCCAAAGGTATTTAGCTATTTATAACAATAGTACTTCAGTTATGGATCTACTATACTTCTCCTTCTATGATTGTAGGCTCTTTGTAAACTGTTATAGATACGTCCTTGTGACATTTTGTCGGACAAAATATGTTGTGGGCCACGGTTGGTTCGATAGGTTGTATTCCACTAGAGTTAGTTGAGTCAAGTCTTGGAGCATATTGTCCTATATGGATGTTCACACATGTGGGAAGATTCTACTTGCAGCGTGTTGGTATCATATCTCATGCCGTCTAAAATTCTTATACCATACTACATATCTCTGTCAAAATCACATCACTCGTGTTAAAGATGACCCGTCTATTGATTGAAAATAAATCAACGACAAAACTTTTAGCTTGACGTAACAAACAAAAAGAGATCAGCTTCCTGATAGAGCATATATATAATTCCAAATGAGACACGTACCTAGCATTTTCCATCAAGGTAAATGTTATAAAGAGAGTTGTTGCATTAACTGCGCTTCCTACCTTACACGATAGAGCTGTATTATCATTGTATGCTTTTTATAGAATGCAACTTTCTACGCTAAATACGCGTTATTATGCATGAACCCTTAGTTGCTACAGAAAAAAGTGGGGGATACATTCACTTCTCGTTGATGCATTTCATCGAACAATTGGTGTGCATGCATGATAATGAGAAGCATAACAGCATATAAAAGAGAGCAATAACATACCTCTTAAATTGGATCATGATGACTGATCAATAGTTTGGATACATATAAAACGAGTTAAATAAGTTTATAAATACAATAATAAGCTTAAACAAAAAGAATTCTTATTGAATAACAATAAAGAGTAAAAGAATGAGAGGAGGAAGATAGAATCTTATTGAGTGTTATCCAAGAGGTTTTATTAAGGGAAGTGATTTGCACATTCTATTATTTGATTTGCACATTCAAAATGTTTGTGTTATGACATTTATACCCCTACATCACTTAGTGGACTGTTCAAATCAAAACACAAATATTAAGGGTACAAATGTCATCACACAAAATTTTGAGTGTGCAAAGAAATTGATAGAGTGTGCAAATCATCTCCCTTATATTAAGGATGTATTTTTAAGGTACAAACCCTAATAAGATATGATGAATAGACATCATTCATAAGCCCATATTTACAATACTGGCGAATCTGTGCTTAAGCGGCTTCTGCCTTACGCGAGACAATTAACGATGTGCGATATTGTGATAAGTGTTTAGATAACGTTCAAATAGAGCGTGAAAGATCAAAACGTAATCGCAATCGGTTACAGCGTGCGATAATTCATCCAAGAAAATTTTAACACGTATCAAAAATATATAAAAACATTTAGTGAAACTAATAAAAAATTACATCAATTATAAAATAATAACTTACAAGATATCACAAATAAGAATAGTGGCAACAAATGTAAAAAGTTTGAAAAACATTTTTAAATGATATGTATAAATCATTGCCTAACTTAAATTGATATATGACAACTACACTTGATATATTTACAATACAAGTTTCAATTAACATATCAATTTACAATCAATTTATAAAATACATTATCATTAAAGAAATGATCTCTCAACTGATTATCAAATTTGAAGTGTATATCACATCTTTTATCGATTGCATAATTTAATCAATTACATAATCTTATACTAATAAGATTCAAATTTCTAACATTTACCAACATAACATTAATAATTTACACAATAATATTCCTAACATAATTCACTTACCCTTTATAAACAAAATAAACCACAATAAAATTAAAACAAATTTACAAATAAACTTGAAAACAAAAGGTATGCATCTACTAAAAAATAACACAAACTTACAAATAAACTTATACAACAAAAATGAAATAAACTTAACATAAAATATAACACTAATTTTCGGCGGCAGATTTTGTATATTTCGTCGAAGGTAATCGTAACTCGACGGCAGAGAGCGATTCGGTGTGGCAACAAACGGATGTAACACCCCAATTCCGTAGCGCGGAATTCAAGCAGTGTTACTTGCACAGACAACATCATAATAATAGAAACGAACTCTAATGGAGTCGTTTTAAAAGGTTTATCATTCGATTTATATAAATATCGAGTTTACAAAAATGAGGTCCCAAATGGTTCCAAGTTTACAAAATACATTAAATTGGTTTTGAATGATAATAAAATTTATAGCCTTCTTGAGTATCCGTGCTCCTCCGTATCGACCTCGCATAATATGGACCTGAAATACATGCTTAAACTGTCAACACAAAGGTTGAGTGAATCCATGGGTTTATTGTTAAAAGTTGAACACATAATGTTTGTGTGGGTTACGTTGTTATACACTCATAATGTTGAAAACAAAACAGTTATTATTTCACTAAGCTCATGCAACCAAGGAATTAACGTGCTCCAAAATTAATTGGTAAAACTGTTGGTACCAAATTCTAATAGGTAAAATTGTCGCTTTTACCTAATGTTACTCAAATATAGTTCGTTTGTTTGCCTACCGGTCAACACAAACGGGATTCAAATCAATCGATAGATCTATTCACAATATTCGCATACCACTCACTAGTGATTAATGTTTCATGATTAGGGACTTATGTTTGGCAAATGCGGTAACTTAGTGCAAATAAAACAATCGATAAGTATACTGTTTGAAAGCAATGTGTTCGGTTTAAAATAAAGCATGTATTTCCCCCAAGGGTTTGTAAAACGATTAAGTAATAGAAAGTGGGGCTATGAACTCACAGTAGTGATTAGCAGCGGAGTGTAACGATATAATGTACGTCAACAATAGAGTATGGCAAGACCACGATCTTTAATGATTACCTAAGAAAGCATATTATTCGTGTTTTAGTATAGTGTACGATATAAGTGTACAAGTATATGTAGTTTGTTGGCTTATGATGTTGTACATGAATCCTTAAGTTAAAGTATTCCTTAAATATTGTTTGGCTATCAAAATCAAGAGGTCGTGAAGTTGTTTAACATGTCATATGGTCATTTACCTAGTTTGTCAAAGTCTAGTGAACAAGTTTTAAATAAACAAGTTTCGGTCATTAGACTTATACTAGCCGTGCGGCTAAGTTATGGTCAAGCAATGATAATCAAGACCATATTAAGGATGTGTCTAAGTTAGACAACCTCAAGACAACAATCTTGACTCAATCTTGGCTTTATATGCCTCAAATGATCAATATATCACTTAAAGTTCTCACTAAGGTTGTTTTCTAGTCAACAACAGGTCAGCTTAGTTTTTGCCGTTTTTAGGTTTTGTCGTTCACTTTCTGCTTATGTGCTCCTGAGTTGTTGTAGAAAAAGTCATTCTGAGCAACTTTCGTGTTTTACACTTTTGCTGATTCGGATCAGAATAAGGTCAAAATCGTGATTTAAAATCGTATCAGCAAGCTTTTGTTCCAACACTATATTTTCATCTAGTAAAACTTAACTAGGCATAACTTTTTAACCACGAGTCCTTTTTAAGTGATTCAAAAGGTCAAGTTCATATTTTTATATTCTCTAACAGCTTCTTAAGCTTAATCAAGTCTAAGGTCCAAAGTTTACCTATATCAATGGTCTAATTACAAGTATATACTTATATTTCATTGCAGAAAGTTTGGCTGCACATTCCGTCCTGCCAAAACGACCATAAGTTGAGTTCTACATCTTTTTTTGACACGCGGCTTTCGCCAAACTTCAAGTTTAGGTCTTAGCTACATTTCATAAAACTGAGTCGACTTCCAAAAATGATCAGAACCATGGGCTTTTCCCAAATGAAATCTGGTGTGCAGATTTTGACATGTTTTGCCATTTTGACTCTCATTTACTCATCGGGAGGAGTTATGAGGTGCGCCACCCGGCGAAAATACTGTAAGACATAGTTCTAAAAGCCTATCTTATTGAATTAACCTCAAGGTTTACTGAGATGATCATTTTAATCAATTTTTGGGACTGTTTCAGAATTCATGTTCATAGAACTTACCTAGGACTTATTTTAGCTTGTTTTCATGGTCACAACCTCATGTACAACATCAATCAAGCCATATTACATATACTACTTATATCAAATTACATCAAATAATTATAGAGATTATTACAATCATATTGAATGACAATAAAATAAACTCAAATCTTACAAGGATTAAGATGACAAGTTACTAGTACAACAAGAACAATTCAACCCTTAACCCTTCTAATCTCTAATCCTTGTCTTGAATCTTCAACCCACTTGATTCTAACCCTTTTTAATCACCAAATAATCCCATTTATCTCAGCCCCTAACACCTTGAATAACTCCAAATCTAACCATGGAATCACTAAAACAACACTTGGACTATGTAGAGCTCACTTAGGCCTTTATCTTTCTTGTGTAACTTATTGTGTGAATCAAAGTGGATGATGGTGATGGAGGAGGGGGGTTTGAACGACCTAGGGGAGGGAATGAGAGGGTTTTTGGTCACTTTGCATGTGAAAGATAAGAATGAGGTGAAATTGATTAAGTGGGGGACAAAAGGGTGGCTAGGTGGAGTGTTGTAAGACACTATGTGTTTTGCAAAGGCCATGTGCCTTTGAGGTGTTGTCTTTGCATGCCACCTCTCCTTGAGGTGGTAATGTGTGCTTTTATTTGTGGTACATTTAGTTTATAAGGTGTAGTTTGGTCCCGGTAATTACTAATGTTAAGCCCTTAAGTCACGAAACTTAAAATCGGGTAACGTAAAAATGTAATACTTATAAAAATGTTAAAACTTATCAATATACTCTAACTAGGTATATTAAATGTGTGATAAGTCTCGGAGGGTGCGTCTATGTTGTTAAAACTTAATAACGTAGGTTTGAGTACGCGTCTTACGTAAAAAGTAACATATCTACTTAAAAATGATAAAGTAGTAATAGTTCATATAAATTATGATTATTGGTGAAAATAAAGTATTTTGGACATATAGACTTATCGTAGTCTTGTGTTGGTCACAAGGAAAATTACCAGTTACTACCGGTTATCGTATTTGCTTTTACGTTACGGTAATAGTCAAAAGTCAACTTTAAAAAGTCAAAGTGTAAAATAGTCATTTTATCTTATGAAAAATTACGGGTTGCTACACCAAATTTCAGCGACGGTGCATAAAAACCTTCATAAAACTTGAGACATTTAAATTAATAAAAACCTTCAAAACTTTAGTTCTACATAAATATTAAAAATAGATCAATAAACAATAATTTAGATTTATAAAATAAATCTTCAAAACTAAAAAGAAAAACATCTAAATATGAAGAAAAAACCTCTCATGATGATTACGGTATTGGGTCATGCGGATGTTGTGGATTTCGTGGTGGTGGCTCACGGTGGTGGTTGGTCTTGGTGGTGGTGGGTTACGGTTACGACGGCAACTAGGGTTTCCAACAGTGGTAGCAACTAGGGTTTTCAGCGGCGACAGATTTTTCCGGCAAGATGAAGGCGTGAGAGAGGCGGCTATAACAAAGTACCAAAAATGTATATATACATAGATCTATATAGAAAACTATAGATCTAAAAATATAATGTTTAGATCTACAAATAAAACATATAGATCTCAAAAAAAAAATTGTAAAGATCTATAAAAAAAATCTTGAAAACTCAAAAAAAATACCTTAAAATATGAAATACCCTCGGTGGTCGTGGGTCTTGGTATCTTGTTATGGGGTTTTCTTTGTGGTGACGTCCAATGGTTGACGAACGGTTGTGGTGGTGGCGTCGTATGGTGGAGATGGCGTCGTGTGGTGGTGGCTTGTTTTCTGGGGTCGTGGGTTAGATGGTGGTGATGTGCGGTGGTGGTGATGTGCGGTGGTGGAGGCGTTTGGTGGTGGTGTTTATGTGGCGGTGGGAATGGTGGAGGAGAGAAAAAGAGTTTTATATGTGTGCTTTTTGTGTGGTGTGAATTGTGAGATTAGATATAAGACTTTCGGTTTTAACATTTCCATTTTCCCGCCAAGGTTTGATACTTGCAATACTTTCCATTTGAAACAATGAATACTTTTCATCATATTGAAACAATGTATATATGGTATGACAGTTTGAAACAATGAATACTTTTCATCATATTGAAACAATGTATATATGATATGACAGTTTGAAACAATGAATACTTTCCATCAGATTTGAAACAATACGCATGGGTTATTCAACATATATATGGTATGACAGTTTTCTTTTGCACGAAAGTCTAATAAACTTTGTCAGTTGAAAATTTTTACATTTTAATTAGATATTTAATAATAATAAGACTAAAATACACCGTTGGTTCCTAAACTTGGCAGGGTGCATCGCGATGGGACGAAACTGGCCATATTCATCGCCATAGGTCCAAAACATGGCCATTAAATGCCAGATTAGTCCTTTGACCTAGTCAAAGTCTGATTTTTGTTTTGTAGTCGAGGGTATTTTAGTCCATACACATTTATACTTTTATAACACATTTATATTTTACCCCTTCATCTTTCATCATCTTCATCATCTACCCAAATCATTCATCTCCCCAAATCATCATCTCCCCAAATCATCTGAAGAGAACATTAAAGGATCAATAACCTCATGATTTTCAGTATGTTATGACTTGTTCTTTTGGTTTTATTAAACATTTTCGGAACAGTGTACAACCATGAGTACTTCTCATTTATTTGTGTGGTTACAATCCAATCCAAGTCGGGAACAACCATCCGTATGAAGTTTACTTAAAATATTAAGTCGACATGTTCAAAGGAAGATTCACCATGCGTGTACAATAACATGCTCTAAAAGATCTAATGTTCATTGGAAGATCCGAATTGAACATATGTTGTCACAATATGATAAGTCTAATATCTCCGGTTCATGGAGTTGGTCAAGGCTATTTGGAAGGCTAACAAACCCGCTTCCACTTAAGTCCAAGTATTTTAGTGATTTTAGGCTCCCAATCTCACCTGAGATTTTCAGTATGTTGCATCCACCAAGCATTAGTTCACTTATGCAACTATTCGTCTGCTGATCAAGATCCATTTTTCTGTCCATTAGTTCACAAAGCATTAGTTCACTTAGTTCACTAATGCAAGTACACATTGCATGTATAACCAAGTTGAAGTGTAGAACACAATATAATACTACAAAGCAGAGTATGATTGTAAAACGAAATGAACCCATTTCTTCATTGTGAAAGTATTTTAAAAGTAATGAAAGTCCAACATTGTTCAATAAATATGCCTACAAGTTTAAGAAGAGGCAAACAATGAAAGAAACCTAAAAGAAAAATAAGATACAACAATAAGATTTTTTTTTAAACGGGTTTCTTTAAGCACTCAAGCGCACTCGATTTCTGGTGTAACGCCCCGACCCGACAAGGGTAAATGAATCACAAATAATGGTGTCATATCAAAGCAAACTTAAATATCCAAAAGAGTTCTTAGCATAAATACTGAAATAATTAAAGTCAACATGACTTCAATACATAGGTCCCAGCGGAAAAATAAACTCCAATAAAATATCCGAAATAGTAAGTCTTAAATGGCAACATAAGATCAAAGCTAAATATCTCTAAGGTAAGTCCACTCAAGACTCATCCCAAAGCAAAACCAGCTCAATGCTTAGATACCGCGCGGAAGAAAAGAAATGCGGTGAGCTTCAAAAGCCCAAAGAGCATGATATACAAGCAAAGCGAATACGAAACAATATCGAATACGAAATATAGTGAACGAAAGATAGCAAAATCATAATCATTTTCAAAGTATAAATCGAATTATCGAATAAGTTTATAGTTAACTACCTCGAGCCCGTAAACAAATATCGATCATAATCATATTCATATTCATATTCATATTCACACAAGGCAACATTTGTAGGGAGACCTACCAGAGTTATGAAGGACGTGCATGCACGCAAAGATCAATCATCGATAACATATAACATATAACAAATAACGATAACGATCTAGGATGCATCCATACGCCTACGAGCGGATATTGGTCATATAACATAACTTGAGCTCATAACGATAACGAGATAAGGGGCGTGGCGAGAACATCACTCATCGCCTCTGAGTCATGTCGAGGTGCATCATCGACACGGACATGGAACCCCATGACTAGTTAATATTTGGCTCGGTGTCAAACTATCTTAGGTCAAATCGAATGTCAAACCGACACGCATCATACTTTATCGTAAGATTAATCATATTTTCAAAATCAAAGTTTTCATATCATATAGTTCAAAATCAAATGTTTCATAACTCGTAAATCGAGTTCAAATAAGCAACTCAAACAAAGCAGAATGGGGTTCATAGCAAAGGCTTAGGAAACCCTAATATAAAAGCTAACGAAAAGAAAACGTTATAAGGAACCTTTACTAAAAATGTCGAATATATGTACCTTATTCCAAAGCAAATGACCAAAAGCGTAAATACGGAAAGCAAAGGATTACTCCTTCTTCACGTAACCTATACACATTAACGGTCGTACATGTTATTTATGATTCTATAATTGTCGAAATGATCTTTTAATATTTGGTGTTTATACTTTGTGTATTCAGTGATCTTAATACTTTAGAGTTTTATAATTAAATGAGACTTAAGTGTTTTATAAACAATATCGTAGATTAGGGTTCATTATGTCATTTATTAAAGTTTAGGGTTAAATGTGAAAAATAGATTAAACGTCATAACTCACACATGAAATAACGAATTAATACCCTTAGCTTCAAACCCTAATCGACTCTCATTTATGTTCTAGGGTTTTCTCATTCTTTAAATATCACATCAATGTGCATTTACTTTATATGTTACGTCATTTAATGACTCATTACTCTTGTTTATTTACTCAACACATTCATGTCTTAACCATACGTTACTTATACACATATTATATGTCAACTTTTATACCCCATGCACGTTTATGATTTCTTGTGACAACCAAAGTTACTTATTATCCGGATTAGACATATCGACACACACATGCACACTAGCTTAGACTAGATATGACCACGTACTACGCTTACATATCTACAAGCTCACTTGACTTATAAAACACACGCATGATACACGGTTCACAAACCAATTATGGTTCGGCATGCATGGTTCGGTTCACACATCAATCTAGGGTTTAGGTTTTACATGACCTTTTCTTATTAAACACACGTTCAAAACCCTCACATGGTTCGGCTTGTATTATAGGGTTCGGCCTCCATGTTTTTACGCAAACCTTAACTCTCTACGTACTTTACATATTCAAGTTTACATGTTTATACCTTGGCCGAATTACATATACATGGTTCAATTCATATGGTTTGTCTTTGTTGGTTTCATACGGCTCGACACAAAAGAAAAACACAAGCTCGACTAAAACAAACATGATACAATATATATTAACGTAAGGTGTAACAAAGGAAGACGAGAAAACATGTTATACCTTAGCTCGTTGAAACAAAAGTCTCGACACCAAAGGTTAGGGTTCGCCGAATGGAACAAGGAAAGAAAAGAAGAGGCAAACAAAACTAGGGTTTCAATTTTGTGTAAATGTATTGTATTTATAGGAAACAAATAGGTTAGTCTTGAGGTGGTGTGGGCTTCGGCACGGGTCTAACCGAACATACAAACCCACGCCCATGGGGCTCTCGGCTTGAGTCCATCCGAACAAAACAAACACGGCCCAAGTTGTTTACGCGAGACGTTAAATCTTTCGTCGTACCATGTCGATCACGCATACATATTAGTTAAGTTTTAATTATTCATAAGTTAACTTTTAACTTTTAAATGATTATAAACGATTTTACGTATTTTATAAATTTCGATTTCAAGGGTATTTTAGTCTTTATTTATGTTTTAGATTTTCGTGTTTTACATCCGAAACCGCCAAATACAAAGCAAGTTAACATAAAGAATACAAAGAAAACATACGGGTTTTTCTCTTGGCGATTTTGTGGTTGGTGGTGGTAGAGAAACCATGGGCGGATGCATCTTCGTAAGAAGGCAAACTAAAAGAGCATCAAGAATCGCCTGAATTAATTTAGTACCATGTGCAATGCACTCCTTCACAAGATCGTCCCTAATATGATCAAGTAAATAACAAAACACAAAATAAGTACGATAAACTTTAGCGATAGATATTTACCAAAATGATACAGCATATAGAACCAAAAGACTTTTAAGCTTTCATATATCAAATAACATCCCAACACATAAAAATAAGTAAATCCCATAGGCTAATATTACAAAACCCAGTCAATATAAAAGTAATATTTACATTTAACCACTTTCACAAAAGAAATGCACCAACGGCGTACACAACCACCATCTGAATTTATCAAAGCCAGGTAGATGTTAGAAATGTCCTGTTCAGCAAAAACCTCTGGGATATTTTAAAAATCAAGTGGTAATTAATTGGTGTTTAATTTGCATAAAGTCATCCAACAGGATATCACACATTAGCTACTGAAAAACCTTTTTTCTCATCAAACAATGACAATCATTCAAAAGCATTTTTAGAAAAGGGAAAACTACCGAGAAAGAGGTTGTAAATAAAAGTAGTTGTATTTTTCTCCCCAAACACATTAATTGTTACTGGGGAGATGATGATTATGTTGGGGAGATGATGACCAGGATGATGTTGGGGTAGATGATGATTTGGGTAAATGATGAAGAGGATAAAAGATGAAGGGTAAAATATAAATGTGTTATAAAAGATAAATGTGTATGGACTAAAATACCGACTACAAAACAAAATCGACTTTGACTTGGTCAAAGGACTAATCTGGCATTTAATGGCCATGTTTTGACCTACAATGAATAATATTGGCCGTTCCATCGCGATCGCACCCGCCATGTTTTGGACCAACCAGATTTATTTTAGTCTTAAAAAAAAAAAAAAAAAAAAAAAAAAAAACTTAAGCTTTTTATTAAACCTTATACTTCGATATACTGTGATTCAAAGTTATATAATTTCGTATAAACAATTTTGAAATGTCCATCTAGTAATTAAAACATCTAGTAATTAAAAGGATTGAGATCCTATTAAATTTAATTTAAACATAATAGGCCATGTTAGTGTTATTTTAATTGAGATTTTAAATTTAATTAAAATAAAAATGACACATTAAATGGCCTATATTTTTTCCTTTCTCACAAAACATTAACATGACCTATCATGTTTAATTTGAACTTTAGAAATTCTAAATAATATCGTTTGGAACACATTGTAGTACTTGGCGGATCTCTCTCTTTTTTTAGCATCAAAGCTAATTAGTTATGGGGTAATTGCTTACCTCTTAAATGGATTTTTCTGAGCAACTCAAAGAGATAGAGCAATGACAGTGATTTTCACTTAACTGAGAATACAGTAGTTGTCTTATATGTTTGGTTGTTTTTGCATGATATCTTGCTGAAAATTGATCTATATCACTATATGGACTTATTTGACGTGCATAACACTATAATGGACTTATTTGCCGAAAACCTTTGACCTTTTTGTGGACAGTTTTAAAAGACTACATTCAAAACACTCGATAAGTCGATCGATAGTGAAAGAGTTCTAGAATTTGAGTGACGATATATATCTTTAATTTATACTTTTCCTTTCTTCAATCAAAACGAAAATGATAACTAAATTGAACCACAAGCCCGTAATCATCTATAGTTGTTTCAAGTCCATCAACTTTGATCACATCATTGTAACATTGTTCCTTTCATTTTTTTGCAATGCCCTACTCGCTTTATACAATATCTAAAGAAGATTGTTGAGTGTTGACAGCAGCAACCATCATTTTCTTGAGACAAAAACTGTATTTATTTTTTTTTTTCATACCTATGGAAGTTTTGATATTTGATTTATCAATCACATATTCCTATATCAAATATTTCAAATGTTAAATACTGGTTTGTTACTATTTTCATTGTTATCATAAGTGCTATGCAAATTCACATGGTTTATAAAGAATTAATATATATATTAAATGAAATTTAAAATGACGTCGTTTTGGCGGGTGGATTGTCATTTCGTTTACAAGTGTTGTCGTATTGTTGGTCCTTTTGCAGGCTAAATTTGGCCCAACTTATCTACTCAACTGCCCTAATCCATATCCAGTAGCTTCTTTCTGAAACTTCCTGAATCATCCCACCATCTTGAAAACATCATCCCTCGATTGATAATTGCCTAGGGTTTTCTTTCTTACGATCAATTGATATTATGTTGTTATTTTTTTACTTATCAATCGATCAACCGATCGATACAGGTGTATTATTTGTTTCATTGATCAAAGCCTAATTATTATTGTTATTATTATGTGTGTCTGGTTCTTTCATAAAGACAAAACTGGCTATGACTAACAATAAAATAAGATAATAAGTAATATAACATAAATAAAACTAGATTTTCAGATCCGTCTATTATATACTAAATTACATTTGTTTCTTATTTTAACTATAAATTAAAATCTAAAGTTTAACAGTTAAAAGTGGGAACTAGAAAAATTTATGAAATACTTTTAAAACGTAAATAAATTTTTTTAAATTATATCTACATTCAATGTAACTATTATTTTCACCTTGGTAAGGCACATCATCCTTTTTTGGCATGTAACATATGATGTCACTATCTGAGTCATATTTTCCAAAACTTTATATTATATAGCTCTATATCGATGCGCAACTCAGTTTGGTTAAAAATAAATAATAATAATAATAATAATTAAAAAAAAATGCGTGAAAATGGTCATATTTTCAAAAACAAAAAAAGTCTTTTAAACAGACCATTAAGTCGGTATAAACATTGTCTTTTATATTATCTTTAGAACGAAATACAACCACCGTGTATATTTATATTATTCGTCTCATATTAAATGCTCGCGTCAATTTTCAAGATTTTTTAAAATTTGACTTTAAATATTTTTTTCATTATATAGATTAGATAAAATAATATATAGTGGAAATATATTTAAACTCAATATATTCATATATTTTCAGATCAAATATTATATAACATAACCAAAAATATTTATGATCAATGTTAAGAAAAATTAAAAATTTAAAGTGAACATTTAATATGGGACGGAGGAAATAGCATTTTTACAAATATGCAAGATAACGTTAAAGATTTGCCCAAAAGGGTGAGTGACTAGGACTGTCCGTCATGTCTTAATCGAATGAGGGCCAAAATATATGTGAAACCAAAACACTAGTCGACAATACCATGGGTCTAATGTGCACGAGAATTAAACCAGGTGCGTAAAAAGAAGGTACTCAATTTCTAAATGGAATCTACGTGAACCACCCATATAAAGATATGAAGATGTGACCAATATCCATATGAACTGTTATGTAGGTCCACATGTGTCAACAGGTCAGTTCAGCCAGATCACCACTAACCCATTAATCCTTGGTCGAATATGTTCTTTCAAGGCTTTTCTAGAAATCCCAATACAACTATCGGGATAAATCTCCAAAACAGACCATATGCGCCAGTGTCAAAAAGCTTAATTGTAACTAAAATGTCATTTATTATCTGAAAATTTAAAACTCACATCACAAATCACATTGGATTTTCTATGATCTAATATTTACCACCCGTAAAAAAATCGAAAAAGAATTTGTTGAAAGTATATCGAACTGTTCATTTACTGAAATATAAAAAAAATTATTGCAATAATATATTTTTCTGTCATTTAACTACCGTTTGTAAAATATTTTATTTTCGAAAAATAAACTTTTTTGTTTGAAAAAAATTGAATGTCCAGAATGTGTCTATTTGATCTTTGATTTTTAGTTTTTTTATTTTTTTTTCTAAAAATTATATTTATCACTTTCCTAAAATCAACTCAAGTATAATGATTACCGGTAATGTTCAGTTTTGAGTTTGATACAGTAAAAAGCTAGAATATTCTTTAAAAAAAGTAACAAAGCCCATTTATTAACAAACCACTAAACATATTTAAGCTAGCTGTAGTCACAAACAAACTGTGAACTAACCAAATTGTTGAAATGGAAGGAGTAGCAGAAAACCAGTGATGATCGTGGAGTAGACGACAGTGATCACAGCTTCTACGCACTTGAATGGACGATAGACCACTTTCTGAAACCACCTGCATCAAATTCACCTTTTAAACTCGTTGTCATTCATTCTAAACCTCCGCCTACATCCGCTGTTGGTTTCGCGGGTCCTGGTATATTAGCTTATTGTGTTTTTATAATTTATATTACGAGATATGTCTGAGAGGCCTAAAAGTAGTTGTCATGCAAGTTTAGGCGTAGTTTTAGGCATGCATGTTATTTTTGTTATATGATTATTTATGAATGATGATTTGATGATCTTTTTAATTTTTGTTGATTGTGAGATTAGGTGCGATTGCTGTGTATCCGATTGTTGATACTGATTTGAAGAAGATTGCTGCCAAAGTTGTGGAACGAGCGAAAGAGCTTTGTCATTCGAAATCGGTTTGTTTGTTTGATGTGTTTTTATTAATATGTTTAGTTATTTATGTTAGTTTATTTATTGTGTTATATGAAGAGAAATGAATGAACATAAAAGTATATGGATATGAATTTTTAACCATCGCGTAATTGCCTAGTAGTAAGGCGCCTAACCACCTCACAATAGCTCTACGGTTCAAACCTTACAAGTACACATGTGAGCAGAAATAAAAGTTAGAAACGGTCACGGGCTACCTTGGTTATGTTACATGCATTTTAGTTAAAAACTTGCCCTCCCCAAGTAAAGGAAAACCTCATCTTTTTTTTCTATGTGAATATGAATATATGTTTATTTAAGTGTTTGTGTTCGTTCGGTTAAAACTTAGAGTAACGAACAAGAACAATTGACAACTTAGATGTTGGGTGTACGGGAGCTTGAACACAAAAATAGCTCTTAGCCAAAATCGTAGTTTTAGTGTTTGTGTGATTGGAATTGTGAACATAATTTAAATGATGAGTGGAGGTTTTAACATCTAGTAACTAGAGAGTAAGGTTTTAAATGATGAGTTGGAGTTGTATACCGATTTTGAATGATTTGTGTTGCTTTTATATTTTCAAGCATCAAATTTATGTGAATTTTTTGCTTTTTGAGGTTGAAATGATTTGTGCATTAATCGCTTCATTCGTCTGCACTTGTTTGGATTGTATTTAAAAGATTGTAACGTATGTAGGTAGATGATGTGCTGGTGGAAGTTGTGGAAGGTGATGCGAGGAATGTTTTATGTGAGGCTGTGGAAAGGCACCATGCTATCATGTTGGTTGTTGGTAGTCATGGTTATGGAGCAATAAAAAGGTAAAAATGATTATTCATGTGAATATAGAAATTGGAATTTTATATCTATTTTGATCAAACAAACCTTTATTTGATTTGTTGTTAAGGAAAGCTAATTTTTTTTTTTGTAGGGCGGTTTTGGGAAGTGTAAGTGACTATGTTGCACATCATGCCCATTGCACCGTGATGATAGTGAAGAAGCCAAAGATTAAACACTAAGGGAACCTCTTGTTATGCAAATGGGGGTTTTTGCTTGCTCTAGTTATAATCTTCTAAGTATTGGCTTTAAAAGGTTAAAGACCTAATTGGTGTGTACTTCTTTACTTGGTTAAACACCTGCAACTTGAAACTACTTGAAACTACTCGATCTCTTTGTTGCAAGAATACTTGTGTAAATGTTTTTTTTTCTTCTTTAACTTGTGTAAATGTTTTATTACCAATAAAGTTATATGCATCGTATAATACTACGCGAACAGAACGGCGATCCGATTATTAAAGTTCACGCGCCAACAAAATAACAATGACAAAATGATTAACCGGAGAGAGAAAAAATGATCCGACTCGGTTCACCCGT
This sequence comes from Chrysanthemum lavandulifolium, assembly GCA_022545495.1. NCBI lineage: Eukaryota > Viridiplantae > Streptophyta > Magnoliopsida > Asterales > Asteraceae > Chrysanthemum > Chrysanthemum lavandulifolium. Next base: position 200,462,464 of record CM040238.1, read on the forward strand.
TTTACCGGTTTCAACTGGTCCTCTCTGGTTCGTTTTTGAATGACTTTTATTGGCTAGCAGAACCAATGGCGACTCCGGATTCGGGTTCAACCCGTTGGTCCGATCCGGTTTTCAAAATCATATGTACCATCAACTTGTGAACATATAATTGTATAAAACCAATGTTGCAAAAATCGGTCAACTCGGCCGATTAATCGTTGATCGGCCGAGTACCTTGTTGATTTTTGAAAATCGGCCTACGATAAAAATCAACACTAAGCAGTCAAAAAATCAGCCGAATCGGTCAAAATCGGCCGAATCGGTAAAAAATCGGTCGAATCGGGCAAATCGGTCATTTTAAAAATAATAATAATTTAGGATTATACTTAATTTGGGATCGATATTTCACTTATAACGCATAATGGGCATCATAATCGAATTGGAGCCTTTATTGAGGTTTGGAAACATAGCAGCTTTGAATCGCTTAAGATTTTTAGTTTGGTCTCCGTAAATACCAAAAATTGCAGGAAATGTCAATCCGATTAATCACCGATTAATCCCGACTTGACCGATTATCATTGCAGGCGGTCGACCGCCCACTACCGATTCACGATTTTTGCAACATTGTATAAAACTTTGTGTTTTATTTGTTGTATAATGTATATAATAACATATATTTTCTATTACTAGCGAGGTACCAATAGCGATGCGGCGGCAGTACTCAAATAAAAATTTCAATCAACCATGCTTTATAATCAAACGCTTTATGTGACGATAAATTTGCGGATGCCAAAAGTTCCATGTCGCATATTTCAACTCTTTAGAATATTATAGTAGGGCATCACAGTGTCATGACGGGTGTCAAATAATAAAATTTTCGCAAAAATGTTTTCAATTTTATGTTTCTCTTACAATAACTTTACCAATAATAAAACATAACGACTTTGAGTTACTTTTAAAAAGTGATGGATAATATCAAACTAATTCATATAAAACAATTCAAAGTGGCGTGATTTTGCGTGCGGTAGTCAATAATGTTATGGGGTTATGGTCAAATTAATGATATCTTGTCCGTAGTCACAAGTAAGTAGAAACATTTTTTATGAAATATATACGAGTATGTAATAATCAACAACTCGTAATAAGTAAATAAATATATTTTTGAACCTAATATTGTTTATTTCACTTGTCCCATATAGATAAAAGATATAAATAAAAGAGTGTTTATAATGTATACATCTTGTAAAGTATATATTTATGAAAATGTTTGAATCATTAATATTGTTTATAACACTTGTCCCAAATAGATTGAAGATATAAATAAAAAAATGTTTATAATGTAAAGTATAATAATTAATATACTATTAGCACTTAGCACTTTGCACTTTTGCATCATTTATCTTAAAAAAATTATCCCGACTTTTACAAAAAATAATTTTTTACTTTTGTGGTTAATTTTATTTAAAATAATATAAAATTTATTTAGATTGGTTCTCGAAACACTCTTACGATATAATAATAGTTTTTTGAACTTTGTAGTTTTGCATGCACTTTAAAATTATATTCATTTATATGTGCATTTTTGCATTAAAACTAAACTAATTCAAAAAGAAATAATAAATGAAGCATTAAAATGTTGTGGAAGATAAATTAGTAAAAGCTATGTATTATGTACATTATGCATTAAAAATTGTAATGCTTAAAAAACACATTAATTACATCTTAAAAAAATTTAGGAGAGATGGTGTTAAATGCTTTATAAGTAGTATAGATATGTGTAATATGTATAAAATCATATAAATTATCACTTATAAATTTACATCTTTGCATCTTTGTCTTAAAACCGTTTTTTACTTTTGTGGTTAATTTTATTTAAAATAATTTACAATTTATTTATATTGGTTCTCGAAACACTCTTGCGATATAATAATAGTTTTGGAACTTTGTAGTTTTGCATGCATTTTAAAATCATATTCATTTATATGTGCATTTTTGCAATAAAACTAAACTAATTCAAAAATAAATAATAAATTAAACATTAAAATGTTGTGGAAGATAAATTAGCAAAAGCTATGTATTGTGTACATTATGCATTAAAAATTGTAATGCTTAAAAACCAAATTAATGACATCTTAAAAAAAATTTAAGAGAGATGGTGCTAAATGCTTTATAAGTATAGATAATGGTGTTTTAAAATAACTTTAATTAGTGTATTTAATATTGTTTTCTTAGTTTAATAGATTTTGAGATGTGTGTTTAATTGATTTCTACTAAGAGCTTTATATGTTGTATTTCTCAATTTTAAGACTTTTGATTGCATATAATGAAGAGAAAGTGTTCTCTCCATTATATGTAATAGCAGAGTACCCGCCATGTGAATGCGATAGTGAGACGGTAAATTTTTGACTAACAAATGTTTTTCATTTATACGTTTTTTCTAACAATAACTTTACATATGAAGACAACTTTTAATTAATGTTTACAGAGTTGAAGAAATTTATTTTTCAGTGGGCTATTACAAATTTATAGAATTAAAGACAATTATTTCCATTATAATAAGCAAAGTGTGTAGTTTGAATTTTTTAAGCATTCCATTATTAACAAGTCTCAAATATAATATAGATAGTATAGATATAGATATAAAAGTATAGCCACTTTCGGATATAACAAATAATTTGATCCAATTAAAATCTACTTAAACCAATCCAACATCACACAACCCAAGTTACTTACTGAGTATGTAGATTTTCGAGTATAAGTGCAAAAATTATACTCGAAATAGGGCTTAAATGACCCCCTAAAAGCGTATGTTTTAAATCCTTATCACTCGTAGTAACTCGTATGGAGTTTTTCCTAAGAATGGTCTAATTATGACTCGGTTTAGTATATAGGTTGATGTGTCGACGGCATTGCACCAAAATTTTTGAGGAATTGATTGCTCATTAATCATGGTGTGACTCATTTCTTGTAGGGTTCTATTTTTCCTTTCAACTACCCCATTTGATTGTGGAGTGCGAGGAGCCGAGAAATTGTGAGTAATACCATTAGCATCACAAAAAGCTTCAAATTGCGCTTCATTATCAAATTCGCTACCATGATCCGTTCTAATAGACACTATAGGACTTCCTAATTGTCTTTGGATTTTCTTACTTAATATTTTAAAGTAATCAAACGTTTCAGCTTTTATTCTTTAAAAATTTAGTCCATGTGTACTAGAGTAATCATCCACTATAACCAAAGTATAGTAGTTACCCATAACTTTGAATAGCGGATGGACCAAATAAATCCATGTGAAGTAGTTCTAGACACTTAGTAGTAGAGACCATATTTTTAGCTTTGTGACTAGTATGGACTTGCTTTCCTACGTTATAAGCATCACAAAATGATATTCAGATTTTAATTTTGGTAGATCTCTTACTAGTTCTTTAGATGATAGCGATCAAGAAGTCAGATATTATGCGTGACCCAATCTTCGATGCAATAGGTCAAGTATCATCTATGGAAGTAAGACAAAGTTTGTCTTTAGGTTCATTACCGATTTTAATGACATAGACTCCATGTTTTCTAATGCCTCTTCCTATAGTAATACCGCTTTTCAATATTTTACTACCGTTTCACTAAAAAGTACGTTGCACTTTTATCACATATTTGTCCTATACTTAGAAGATTGAAGTTTAGGTTTTCTACGTGACATACATCGTTAATTGTTAAGGATTTGTGAGAGATCGCACTTTCTGGATGATTTTGCTCTTGCTATTTCCAAACACCACATTTCCTCCATTGAAGGATCTGACGTGGAGAACAAATCTTTATTACCGGTCATATGCCTCATGCACCCGCTATCCTTGATCCACTCGTCCTGATCTAGGTCAACCTTTAGCACACCTAAGAAAACAATTAACTAGAAAGTTTGGTCCCTATTTGTTCATGGGTCCATTGGTGTTATACATTTCATTTATATGAGGCATATATGAAAACGGTGAGAAATCATTCCAAGGTGTAAAATTTTGAAATGGAAAACCGTTTTATGCATTAGGATTTCATCCCATTTGATGGTGGTGATAACATCAAATTAGCCTGATCTTTTATATATCAAATTCCCGTGTTTATGGCCTCATTTGCATTAATATGGTACTTAATTCTTTCATATTCGTTCATATTTGCATTTCGTGATAAATGAGGCGTTGGAGCGAAAAGAAGTGATAAAAGGCCAAGTATATGTTCGATGATCGATTTACGGGGCCTGGATTTTATGTGAAGATTACGCCAGAATTAGCTAATAAGGTTACGCGTAAATATGAGCTTAAGGATACTACGTAACCAATTCTTATGGTTATCGTAATTATTATCTTGAAGTTACGCGAACATGGCAATTTAGTTACGCCCGTAGTGATTATTTCGGAGGAATAAGTATGAGATGAAGAAAGATTACGGTAACTTGATAATTAGTTACGCCGTAATTAATTACTTGGACGCAAAGTTTCGAGGTCCAGGGATTAGAAGCGGCAAGTTCATATTTATTTTATTCACTTCGAGGACCATGTATAAATATATCAAGAATGACGAGGGGCTGAAACCGTAAGTATTATTAAGGCTTTTGGACTTAATTTGAATCAACACGCTACTTCAGGAGCCAAAAGTAACTACTAGTGCAAATAAGTTTCATAAATATTATTGGATGAAAAAAGTACGAAGTTGAGATGTTACTTCGTAATTGAAATTGTAGTTACGGCGTAACTTAGTTACGACGTAACTATTTATTTTAGTTACGACGTAACTATTCGACATCCAGATTTCTTTACGCAGTCTTTAGTTACGGCGTAATTTGCACTTAAGGTTACGCCGTAACCATGTCGGGGCCTATAAATACAGCCCTAAATCTGCATTTTTTAGTATCTCTCTTCACCCTTCTCCTAGGGGTCGATTAGGCACCACTGTGGCATTTTCCAACATCCGCCGCTTTGAAGGAAGAATTCACTCGTAATCATCATCGTTATTAGCTCTACATCAAGTAATTTGTATCAAACATTATGTTTAATTCTATTCATGTTTTATTCATTATTGTTGGATTAATTTACTATATGTTCGCTAAGCACCTCTTGTTCGGCCTAGTTATGATTCCTTAATTGTTTTGTTTGCATTTACCTTTACTTCCGTACAATTATTTCTAAGTGTATGCATGCATAGTTCATTGGTAGTCACCCTTGGTTCGGTAGTTTTGAATGGCGGTAGAGGCCAATTGCCTGGGAGATATGACCAACCGACCCTAGGTGAGCGGATCGAGACGGAAGGGTAAGATATGACCAACCGATTTCACTCTTTCTACTTGTGCGATTTGACCAAATGACCACCTATTGTTTGGATGAACTTAAGAATTGGGGTGTAGTGTCTAAGTTCTAACGGTCGGCACTCACTATTATGAATCTAGCATGTAGCGGTACTTAATGAATCGGCTTAGGGGACCGGGAACAACAGGACTTATGACGGTGGGCCCGATTCTCTGTGGTGGCATCTTTCTTGATAGGTTAGGCTGAATTGACCAAATGATGTCCTCTCGACTTTGACCCCACCAAGTAATTGGAAGTAAGTAGACGTGGACATAACTAGCTAGGAGGATTAACTAGGTTAGCACCACTCTCCCTCATTGATCACATCTCTTGCCTTTATCTGCTTTATTGTCTTATTAGTTAATTTATTATTTCAACATCTAAACCATCTAAAAATCGTGACATAGACTCAAGTTAGTTTCCGATCCTCGTAGCTCTTGGGACGACCTCGGTTTTACCGAATATTACACTACACACGACCGGCACACCGCCCAGTTAGTGCATTAGGGTACCATAGGTATAACGAGTAATTACAAATATTAAAACCTCGTCAAGAAAACTCGCATCAAGTTTTTGGCGCCGCTGTCGGGAGCTATTTAGATTTTAATTTAAGTTTTCTTTTATTTTCGTTATTTTTGTTTTTAGTTTTATTTTTCTTCTTTTCTGCTTTTGTTTGTTTGTGATATTTCGTGATATGGAAGATTCAGTTTTGACATGCTCACTATGGAAGAATATATTGCTTTGACTCAAGGTAACCAAAGATCGGGCATCGATATCCCGAGTTTAATGATGACATCGAGTTTGAGATCACCGCCAGTTCATGAGGAACTTAGACAAAAGCTTTCAAGGAACTAATGATGAAGATGCCCACCTTCATGTGCGAAGAGTTTTGGAGATCGCAGATCTTTCCACACTCCAGTGAGTCTCTCAAGATGCATTAATGCTAGAGTGTTCCCAATTACACTCATCAAAGCGACTAAAAGATGGATGAAGATGCTTCATGTCGGTCGATCAATACATGGAATCTTTGGAGAAAGCATTTATTAGAAGATATTATCCTCCTTCAAAGATTGCCAAGAAGATGGAAGAAATAAGGAGTTTCGATGTAAGATGGATGAAAAGCTAGATGAAGCTTGGGAAAGATATAATGACCTTCTTTACGGATGCCCAACGATGATATCGCAAACCATCGATGGTCCTTATTTTCTACAAAGGTTTAAACATCTCGTCCCGCCAAATGCTCGACTCTCAAGGACCTATTCCTTCAATGCCACCGCGCAAGCCTTTAGATCAATTGAAATGATGGTCGACCATTCACGAAATTGGTATGATGGAGCAACCACTTAGGTAACAAATAGCAAAGACTTGATGACATTGGTGACATCACCAAGCGATTGATGGACTTGATGTGATATGAATATGGTTATGGAGACATTCATGCTATACTAGAGAATTCTCTCTCGAAGAACGCAAAGAATATGAGCGGTCAAGCACGTTGAATCATCGAGGAAGTCGTCAAGAAATTCTCTGATAATTTAGAAATGATGCACCACTCGAATGACGAATGATTAGGAAATTCAAGGAGGCACGAACTTGAATTTAAAGAAGCTGGAAGCTAAGAAGAAAAGCTTGGAGGTTAAGCTTGAAGAATTAAACCATAAGGTCCTGGAAATTAAAAATAATGCAGTTGGAACTATCAAAGCAACAGTGGGAAAGATGAAAAAAGTCAACAAGGAGCCGGTTCCTCGTGATTTACCTTATATCAGACCCTATGTACCACCTATCCCATTTCCGTGACGCTTGAAGATCGTGGAGAAAAGAAGAAACAAGCGACGATCAATTAAAGAAAATGGAAGCAAAGAACTTACAGTGATGAAGCAACGCCACAAGCTAATGAGGAATCAACCACAACACAAAATGGTATTACTCCTAACTCTTCTTTATTCCTAACAATCTTGCTTGTTTTTCTATTCGTGATGTCAAATTATGGATGAAATCGTGCAACCTATCACATCACCCGATGATGGCTATGTAGCTCCGGCTACTGAACCTATTTTAGTTGATCTTGCAATGGAATTAGAGGACAAGATCTTGGACACTTCAGTGATTAACGAGAAGACATACGAGCCTATTAATCAACCACGTCACGAGGTGAACCAATCATTAATGCCATCAACTAAAATGGGTAAAGTATGGAGGGAAATGACATCTCCTTTTCGGTATGATCATAATTTATCATTTCCCCGTCCCATAGAAAATTCACACCCTCATGGTGTTTATTGTTATTTTCACCCACACTTGATTTCAAGTGAGGGATGAACACCCTTTACGTAGTAAATAAGGGTGAGTCAAGCTCGTGACTCAACAAAACAAGCGCTTGGGAGGCACCCATGCCTATCTTTTCTTTTCATTTTATTAGTATAGTTGGGTTTTGTGTTTTCTAACCATTTTTGCAGAAACGAGGAAGTAATTGTCATTGCGGTTGTTGATTCGACCGTAGTTACGGCAGAACTCATCTTAGTGATTACGCTGTAACCAACTTTTTAGCAAGTTAGTAATTTTGACGATTAGTAATTACGGTAATACCATCTCCGTGGTTACTGTCAGAACCACCGCTTTGGACTTATGGTCGTTTTGCTAGTTACGGTAACTCCCTCATAAGAGTTACGACGTAACCTTCCTCTCGCTTAATTCTTTCATTTTAAAACACAATAACCTTGTATTAGTATTTTAAATGAACTTTGTGGGTATGTTCCTTGTAAACCCTCACGAGACTTCACTCGTCCACTTGGGACACCAAGTGGTTTAAAAGGCTTGTTGCATTCGCTAAACGCAACCGTGATTCCTACGAAAGTGAGTTAGGTTTTTCATTTTCTTTTTATACTTGTTGTTTTTCTAGTATGATGCGTTTGGTTGTCTTAAGTGAATTCAGGTTATTAAAGTTTGCTCATAAATCTCAAGGCGGGACATGTTAACTCGTGTGTCTTCGATCATGCCGAGCAAATCCAGGGGAGTTTTCTGTTTCAATTCTAACCCTTCTTATCTTTCATTTAAATGCTTAAGTATGACCCATGTGGGGGAAGGGATTAGACATAGACACCCACTTGATTTTACCTGCCCTTATTTTTCTAGTTTTTGATGAAAAGTGTTTCATTAATAAAATTTTGACATGTTTTCATTACTTAACCGGATTAATTTGATCGAGCACACCTACCCTATATTTCCATTGTGTAAGGATAAGCCTTTTCGCTTTTCCCTTATACATAATTCCACAAAATGAGTGTCTTTGGTTGTAGTAGACTTTAGAACTTGGCTCAGATATCTTTTCGAGACCATTATAATGAGCATTACACCGAGGTAACTTGGTGTGATCGGCAAACTAGGATTTAAGGCAATTTTAGGATTAAACCCAAATAGCCCATATATGTATTGTGTATATTGACTTTTCGGATCGATCACCAATCCCCATGTTAAACCTTTTGTTGCACTCACCATTAGTGCAAGATACCCTAGATACACCCTTCGAGCCTTCCTTTCATTTTGTTCACCCAATATATGTTTCGTTACACCCATCGCCTAGCCTACCCCGTAGTTTCTTTATGTCCATGGTCCGGTATTGTTGGTTAATTTGGTTCCACTAGTGAAAGTCATGGATTTTGAATAAAGGGTTTTGGAAGAAAATCGGGTTTAGATGATAGTTGATCTCGTGGGGATACTTTTTATGTTCGTATCGTTAATATCCATGTATACCTTGTCTTGCATCAAAAAAAAGCATGCAAGCAAGTGTTTTGTCTATAATTAGTGTTTTCGCTTGTTCAACTCGGGCGAATTTTTACAAACTGCTTTGTCTTACTTGATAAAATTAGAAACCCGAAAATTTCTATCTCGCCTTTCAAATTTTAATCAATATTCGTACAATGGGGACATTGTACATTTCAAGTGGGGGGTGAGAGATAGAAATGGCCGATTTTGATTGAAATATGTGCTAAATTGACCCAAATTTTAAAATTTTTTATATAGCACATTCTTTTTTCATTGATGATGAAGACCGAGTAATGCATCTTATTTGCCTAGATTATGGAGTTTATGAGGCACCACATTACATTTCTTATGCATTAACTCGTATTGGATTATTGAAGACCCTTGACTCTTGACCCTCGGTTTTTGCTACGGATTGAATGCGACTAGTGGTGGGCGATCAGACTTAGGAATCTATTTGTTTCGTGTCTTTTGTTTACACCCATTAAAATTTCTCATGTCTTATCCTACCCTTAGTCATGAATCGAGTTTAGGTGAGGAAGCGAGCAATCATTGGTGTCTGGCCATGGATTTGGTCATGTATTATTGGTTTTGTCCCTTCACCGTAGCTCGTTAGTAATGACAAAATAACCCCATAAGCCTATGTTGTGTCAACCCATTGCCTTTTAGAATAGCCGATCTATAGACTCTAGTGGTGGAGATTAGTATCTTTGCCAAGCCTATGATAGAATACTCACCATGACCGAGCAAATGAGTGATCACCCTAAAATATTAAACACGTGAATTATGAGAGAGTGTGATTTCAATTCCTTTTCGTGAGGTGCTGGGTTTGGAATTTTCTAGCTTAGGTGATTTTAAACTCATAACTTCCAATTAATCCGGAGATATCTTTTAAAGAATTATTTAAAGGGTCTACTTGAGGACAAGTAGAATTCAAGTAGGGGATATTTGATAACATCAAATTAGCCCGATCTTTATATATCAAATTCTGTTTATGGCCTCATTTGCATTAATATGGTACTTAATTCTTCATATTCGCTCATATTTGCATTTCGTGATAAATGAGGCGTTGGAGCGAAAAAAGTGATAAAAGGCCAAGTATATGTTCGATGATTGATTTACGAGGGCCTTTGGATTTTATGTGAAGATTACGCCGTAACTAGCTAATAAGGTTACGGCGTAAATATGAGCTTTGAAGAATACGGTAACCAATTCTTATGGCTACGCCGTAATTATTATCTTGAAGGTTACGCGAATATGGCAATTTAGTTACGCCGTAGTGATTATTTCGGAGGAATAAGTATGAGATGAAGAAAGATTACGCGAACTCGATAATTAGTTACGCCTGTAATTAATTACTTGGGCGCAAAGTTTCGAGGTCCGTGGATTAGAAGCGCAAGTTAATATTTATTTTATTCACTTGAGGACCATGTATAAATATATTAAGAACGACGGGGTGAAACCGTAAGTATTATTAAGGCTTTTGGACTTAATTTGAATCAACGCTACTTGAGGGCCAAAAGTAACTACTAGTGCAAATAAGTTTCATAAATATTATTGGATGAAAATGTACGGTTGAGATGTTACTGAATTGAAATTGTAGTTACGGTAAACTTAGTTACTTATCGAATTATTTATTTTAGTTACGACGTAACTATTCGAGATACATATTTCTTTACGCAGCCTTTAGTTACGGCGTAATTTGCACTTAAGGTTACGTCGTAACCATGTCGGGGCCTATAAATACAAACCCTAAACTGCATTTTTATTATCTCTCTCACCCTCTCCTAGGGTCGATTAGGCACCACCTGTGGCATTTTCCAACAACCAAGCCGCTTTAAAGGAAGAATTCACCGCAATCATCATCGTTATTAGCTCTACATCAAGTAATTTGTATCAAACATTATGTTTATTTCTATTCATGTTTTATTCATTATTATTGGATTAATTTACTATATGTTTGGCTAAGCACCTCTTAGTGCCGGCCTAGTTATGATTCCTTAATTGTTTTGTTCGTTTACCTTTACTCGTGATAATTATTTCTAAGTGTATGCATGCATAGTTCATTGGTAGTCACCCTTGGTTCGGTAGTTTTGAATGGCGGTGAGGCCAATTGCCTAGAGATATGACCAACCGACCCTAGGTGAGCGGACCGAGACGGGAATGGTAAGATATGACCAACCGACCACCCTTTCTACTGTGAGATTCGACCAACCGATCACCTATTATTTGATGAACTTAAGAATTGGGGGTGTAGTGTCTAAGTTCCTAACGGTCGGGCACTCACTATTATGAATCTAGCATGTAGCGGTACTTAATGACTCGGCTTAGGGACCGTGAACAACATGACTTATGACGGTGCTACCGATTTCTCTGTGGTGGCATCTTTCTTGATAGGTTAGGCGAATCGACCAAATGTTGTCCTCTCGAATTTGACCCACTTGAAGTAATTGGAAGTAAGTAGACGTGGACATAACTAGCTAGGAGGATTAACTAGGTTAGCACCACTCTCCCTCATTGATCACATCTCTTGCCTTTATCTGCTTTCTTGTCTTATTAGTTAATTTATTATTTCAACATCTAAACCATCAAAAAATCGTGACATAGACTTAAGTTAATTTCCGATCCTCGTAGCTCTTGGGACGACCTCGGTTTTACCGAATACTACACTACACACGACCGGGTACACTACCCGTTAGTGCATTAGGGTAGACCATAGGTATAATAAGTGATTACAAATATTAAAACCTGGTCAGTAAAACATGCATCAGGTGGTTACTTCTAGGATAAACGTTATTTGGTCTTCTTAAATTTGTGTTTGGTTTAGAAAAGATGGACCTTTGTTTTCATAAAATTTGATTTTGTTTTAGTGGAAGTGGTTGTTTGACATTTCTACAAGAATATGGGTTGGTTTCTTCTTGTTAACAATAACAAAGTCGCTTTCTAGAGGACGTGGTTGCATAATTTCTCGTCTTTTATGCACCCACGGATCCCTAAATTTACACTGACGGTTCCTTTTCAAGGGATCCTGGGATCCGTGGCATCTGATAGCCATTTTTCAATTGCTTTAACGAATTGTGTTTCTTTAATTTCACTAGTTGACACTATGTGTTCCTGAATACCTATACCCTTTTGATTATTACCCGTTTTAACACTATCAAGTATTTTATCAAAAGTATTAGTACTTATTCTAGCAATCTTAGAATCAAGATGGTCAACTAACGTTTGAAGTTGAACACAAAGCTCACATTCACTATCTACTTTCTTTCCCTTTTCTAAACGTTTTAATTTATCTTTTAGCTCAAGAACTTCCTTTTCTAAAAGTTCATTTTTATTTTTCAAAATCTTATTTTTGTTAATTACTTTTAGACTAATTTTGCAAAGCTTATCATATTCACGATGTAAGGATTCATCATCTAATGATAAACTACTATAATATAGAGATTCGGAACATACCTCGTTTGAGTCTTTTGCCATGAGACAAATTTCTTCGTTCTCCTCCTCACTCATTCCCCACGAGCCACTTACGAACGCCTTTTATTCGTCACGTTTGGGACACTCACTAATGAAGTGATTACGATCCCCACATTTAAAACATGTGTGTTCTTCCTTTACTTTTTTATCGTCTTTGCCTTTCCGAAACCCCTTCTTGTCGTCATATGGTTGCTTGAAATATCTTCCTTTTCTCCGAAAGAACTTCTTGAAATCTTGTACCGCCATTGCATACTCTTCATCATCACTTTCCGAAGATGAGGTTTCTTCATCGCTTGAGTCCTTCTTGGCCACAAGAGATTTATGCTTCTCTTTCTTTTCTTTTGAGGCTTCGGAGTCTTTAGTGAGGACGAGCTCATAGACTTTTAGGTTGCCTATGAGTTCATCGAGAGTGAGGATTGATAAGTCTTTGGATTCTTCGATGGCCGTCACCTTCGGTCTCCACTTTGATGGAAGCACCCTTAGAAATCTCCTGACATGGTTACGACTAGAAAAAGACTCATCAAGGGCTTGTAAAGAGGTAATAATAGTATTAAAGTTAGCAAAAGAATTATCAATACTATCCTCATCCGATATTGAAAACTGTTCATATAGTTGAATAAATAAACCAATTTTGTTATTTTTAACTTGTTGATTTCCTTGGTGTGTTACAACTAAAGAATTCCAAATTTCTTTAGAGGTTTTAAGCATAGAAATTCTTTCAAATTCCTTTTTAGGTAAGGCATTGTATAAAACTATTTTTGCCTCACTATTTTTGGAAAGCTTTTTCTTTTGGTCGTCGGAGAGACGATCATGAGAGATGTTTACTTTGTTGCCGGTTTTATCATCTTTTGAGGTAGCTTGAAAATCACCTTCAATAATAATATACCAAAGATCAATATCTTTTGATTTCACATAAGTTTCAAATCTATTTGTTGGGTTTTACAGATTTGATGTGACAAAACAAGAAGAGTGAAAACATGAAGGACTAAAGTTGACAAAGAGAGAAAGCTAAAAAGAAATCAAGATACAGGGAATAAACTTATTATGTAAAATGATTTACATATATTCTGTATTTACTTTTAATACTTATCTCTTGTAACCTAATGTCTCTGCTTATATAAAGAGACATATAGGTATATACTTTAGTGTGTGTCAAACATGTGAACACCAAGTGTGTGTGTGTGTGCTCTAAGGCAGGAGAACGCCTAGAGTATAGTGTTAGTCGACTAGTGTTTAGCCTCAAGGATCCATGATTCCTTGTTATAGATAGATAACACGTCCTACAGTTGATCGTGTAGGATTGGGGCTGTATTGGTGATTTGTAATAGAGTAGAGATGATGACGAAGAAACCTCAATAATAACAATGATAGTTTGATCATTCCGCTGCGTTCTATATATGTTTATCATTGTTATTGTGCTTTATTGATAATCCTAGATAAGGTCTAAACAACCTCGAGCATCGATTTTAACACTATTTTTCCAATAAATAAAACCATTAGTTTCAAGTAGTGGAGGTCGTTGTATAGATTGCCCTTCTTTATAATTTTCAAAACTCATTGTGATCGAAAAGTTTTTAAAATACAATTTACTTTAAAACTTTTGTAAACCTTGCTCTTGATGCCAATTGTGAAAAACTAGAAGGGGGGGTTGAATAGTTTTATCGATTTTAATTTAAGTTTTAAAGATTTATGTGAATTCATTTGGATGGATAGATAGTATAAAGCGATAAGTAAAGTAAATAATGAAAGCAAGTAAAGTAAAGGATATAGAGTAGCGACATAAGTGATTTATAGTGGTTTGGCTACAAGGACACCTTCCTTGCCCTACTCCACTCTCCGAGTTCCCTACTCGAGAGTTCAAACACTATGTCAACAAGCTCCTTCAACACGGCGGAGAAGCCTCACAACGTCATTTACACTTTTTCCGGTACAAAGCTAAATACCGAGTCCTTAGCATGGCGGACCAAACCAACACAACTATTACACAACAACTATGTGAAATATGAAAATACAAGATCTTGCTACAGAAATCTTGTGGATGAACAAATCAATCAAGGACCCTTTGCTTGGATGACTTGTAGTGTATCGTGATCTCGCCTTTGAGAAGGACCTATATGAGAATCACAACAAAAGAAAGAAGAGCTACTAGATTGATCAAGTGATCAGAGATTAGAAGAGTGAGATAATATATGAGAGAGTTGTAAGAAGAAGGGTGAGAAACAATGAAGAAATGGCTCACTATTTATAGGCACAAAAGCTTAATGTAGCCCGGTTCCGGCGGATCCCTCACTTGGGGGATCCGTCCAGTGCAATTCTAGGGATCTGGCAAACTGGGTTGTACAAGTCCGGATTTTAGGTTGCAAACCGGGTTATGGGTTATGGGTATGAGCCATGGGTACCCAACAAGATACAATGTATCTAGACAATGGGTCATGGGTCATGGATAATACCCAACATAATTTCATGCATGATGTCATGCAATGGGTCATGGGTTATGGATTAGCTCCATGGGTATGGGTCATGGGTCTTGGATATTACTCATCCTATTACATAAACAATTACAACAAAAGAATTATTATAACATTTTATGTGAATGACCAAATGTATATACTTTACAAAAATAACATGTATTCTTATAATTTTACTTATGATAACTTTATATTTGTTATCAACAAAACACAACGAGATCGCTCAATATGAATAAACGTTTTTACGGTTTATTTGTATTAACAGATAAGTTACCGGTTATTTTCTACAATGCCAGTCAAATAAAACATACATCTATACTATCTATAATGGGTTTACACTCATTCTTGAATTCTTGAAAATTAAGAAACCAATTAAGGAAACTTAATTAGTTATAGTAATGATGAATAATTGTACTCAGATGCGTATGATATAGTTGACTAAGTATGTTTGTACAATGTTTACATATGCGTATGAGTGTATGTTTATAAAATTCCTTGAAACAAAATTAGTACATAGCTTTATAAAAAACTACACGAGTACCCGTGAATAGTAACGGGATTTTATTACGGCAGATAGTTATAGTGATACTTTGGTTACGCAAATGATATTTTGGTTAAGTGTTTTGTGTAACCAAAGTATCACTATAACTATCTGCCGTAATAAAATCTCGTTGCTATGCAAGGGTACTCGTGTAGTTTTTTATAAAGCTATGTACTAATTTCGTTTCAAGGAATTTTATAAACATACACTCATACATACATGTAAACATTGTACAAACATACTTAGTCAACTATATCATACACACATACGGAGTACAATTATTCATCATTTACTACATAATTTTAATTAATTAAGTATCCTTAATTAGTTTCTTAATTTTTCAAGAATTCAAAAAATGGGTGTAAACCCATTATAGATAGCATAGATGTATGTTTTATTTTATCGACGTTGTAGAAAATAACCGGTAACTTATCATACTTTCATATAATAGTGTATTTAATTTATTCTACATATACATTAAAAAAAATACCTTAAAACTTAATAATGAGTAATGTTTAATGCTCAAAATACTCTTTTAAAATTTCAATTTTTTGATTACCTTTCCACATGAAAATTCAAATATTGTTGACTCAAAACCTTTTTAAACCCCGTATCATATGCCTAGCAAATCTTTGAAATAGTTGTCTTAAAAATTGTTAGGAATTAGAAATTCTAGATATTAAAGAGTCGGTCACCTCAAGTATTTGTAATCGTTAGAAAGCTCGTAGTCGTAGTTCTTTTATGTTAAGTAGTATTTAGTTAAGTAACACCGTGGAGGACGGACGGGTCTTTACCACCGATGCCCGATCCACGCCCGATGTGTGGCGATTTATGTAAGACTATAAATACTCTCACCTTCCAAGGTAGAGTTGGAGCTCATAATAATATCTTTCACTTTCTCTCACTAAGTTCCCTAAACCTCTAACTTTCTCTCTAGAATTTCATTTATACGCCACTTTGTGTTATGGTTTGATGTGTATGAAAACTTATATCTAACAATTGGTATCAAGAGCCATGGTTAGATCATATCTTGCACATCTTTGGATTTCTAGTGGTTTTAGGTGGTTTTGAGTTTGAAAAGTTTAGTGGTTTTGCATCATTTGGTTGATTTCTTGTGTTAAAGTGTGGTTTTGTTAGTACTTTTATGTTTAGAATCATCACAAGTGTGTAGGTTTTCATTTGGTAAGCTTGAATCATCTTGGTTGGGTTGTTTTTGGATTGAAAAGTGATGTTTATGTGGTTTTTTCTCTAGCGACTTAACTCACGGATTACTTTCTTCAGAGCGACTTGCTTTACAAATTTGTATCGAGTTACGCTTTAGACCCAGCGACTTAGATCTAGCGATTACAAGACAAGTAGTGGACTCTCCACTACGGGTAGCGACTTGTGGTAGCGACTTGTCTGCAGAGCGAGTTGCTTTTAGCGACTTGTATCTTTAGCGACTGAGTGGCAATTAATTGTCGCCAAAATTTTGCTAGCGACTTGAGGCTTAGCGAGTTACTACTTAGCGACTTGCATTTGTCTAGCGACTGGGACTCTAGCGACTTAGTGGTGTTGCGAATTAAGTGTTAACGACTTGGTGCATTATCTTCTAAGCGACTTGGGTGATTGTTTACGGTTTTCTCTTGATTTAGTAAAATCCGTGAAAGAATCTATTTCTGGTTTAATCATAGAGTTATAAAATCCCGTATTATTCGTTAACATGTCTACCAACGCTCCTACTATCATCTCCACGGTTGCAGAGGATGTTCAAGCACCGGGTCGACACTCGTCCACCCATGCTTGATGAATCGACTACGATTCTTGGGCTCAACAATCGATTGTACCGCCTTGGAAAGGAAAATGGTGTCAACAATCTCAAATCCATTGATGAAGGACCATATCGAGTTGAGACGACTAGAGAAATACTTGATACTAATGAAGATGGTACTCTGTTCACTAATGGACGGACCTAAATGTATGATGAGCTTGATGATAAGGATAAAAGAGATTCGATGCGTATATCGTGGCTTCAAACATTGTTCTTCAAGGTCTTCCTAAAGACATCTACAAGTCGATCAATCATAACACCGATGCAAAGGCGGTTTGGGATAATGTTAAGATGCTTCTCGGGTTCGAATTAACTATGGAAGACAGAGAATCCCAACTCTATGATTTAATTTGAACACTTCAAGATGAAACCAGACGAGAATGTCTATGAGTACTATGTGAGATTTCATAAGTTAGTGAATGACATGAGGAACATCGAATGACTATGCCTAACATTCAATTTGAACTCAAAATTTGTGAACAACATGAATCCCGAATGGCACAAGTTTGTCACCGTGAAGCTCACTAAAGGATTGAAGAATACAAACTATGAGCAACTCTATGCCTTCCTCCTTCGTAATGAGAGACATGCTATGTTTGAAAAATTGATTCTCAATCGGGTTCAAAACCAACCAGGAGAGACAAGCTCGCCTAATGACTCAACCGCTTCTACTCAAACATCGGAATCACAACCAAAGCATCACAAGTCATACCTTGGGTAATGGTAATCACAAACTCATTCCCGATCCTATGTTCAAACAAGTCGATGCCGATGCACACGTGGTAACTTCATTAATCAACTAGCTCTTCCGATTAGTCAAAACATGAATTCTCTCCCACAAACCAACAACAACCTCGTATCGACATCTAACCCACACAATCAAGCCACCGTTAAAGATGGAAGGATCGTGGTGCAACCGATTCAGAAAGACAAGATAATCGGGGAAGAGGTGGGCTGGGAGGTTATGTTGGCAACGTAATCGAGGAAGGAATGGTAACCAAGGTCAAGCTAAGCCAATCAAATGTTATAACTGTGGTGGTGAGGGACACATTGCAAGGAACGCACATCTCCAAAGCGTCCACGAATCGCCGATTACTTCAGAGATAAGATGTTCCGCACAAGCTCGGGACAATGGTCTTTGCTGGATGAAGAGGAATTGTCTTTTTGCCGAGGCAATGCCAAGACCTATGATGCGAGATGTGGATGAGCGGCCTATTCGGAGATAGGTCACAATCATCGAATGCCTTTCAAGTCACCGATTGGATGCATACGACTGATGTGGATGATGGACCCACGGCACACACAATTTTTATGGCTAGCATTTCTCCAATGGTTTCTCCCAAGGTCTCTTCTTCACCACTAGTCGGCCCATCCCAAGACAAACTCATCTCGGATGTATTAAAACTATACGATAATCGTCGATGTGCAATGATGCATGACAAAGTACAATCAACTGAAACTATTGAATCAAATGTTGAAAATATGGGTAATATCGATATTATCCCATATGATCAATACGTGAAACAAAGTGAAAGTGAAGGTGTACCAAGTGATGCATCTTCTCGTCAACAATGACTATGTTTTGATGAATACACCGCATGTGCCCGATGATTCTTACGTAATTTCGAACTAAATGCCTATAAAGAACGTGTTGCTATTTATGAACAACGTGCAAAATTTGAGTTGACCACTCGTGAGCGAAATGGATGACCAAGTGCGTACTGGTCATTAGAAAAAGTAACTTTAGAGAAGAAGTATTGAAACAAGAATTAAATTCCTTGCAAGAAAAACTTTCTAAAACAAATAAGCAAAAACAAGAACTTCAAGAAAATGTGAAAATGCTTAAGCAAGAATTTAATGCAAAGGAATCAAAACTCTTGAGAGACTTTTCTAATCAAAACTTTGAAAAACAAACTTGAAAACAAGTTGTACATACAAGGAAACACCATTCGATCGCCACATGGTCACTAAACATAGAGTTCTAGCGATAAGCATAGTGTTCCCATTATAGATAAACCCAACCTCGAGTACGGAAAGATAGCAAAAGCAATGCAAAAGTGTGATCTATGATGGAAATGAGATTCTTAAACCTAGACGTAAACCTAGTTGCGTTGAGTGCACCGAGGAAGATAAGAAATCGATGAAGTCACTAGGAAAGGATGAACAAAAATTAGATAACCCTAAATGCAAAGAGAAAAATAATTATCACTCCCATGACTACAAGAAGGAAAACTGATTTCCTTGAACATGTTTAAGCCTCGAGACATTGTTGACTCCCGAACAAGTTTTCTCGAAAAGGATTTAGATAAGCGTAAAGTCGAAAATATTGTTGAAACAAACCCCCTTTTGGAAAATGCCTAGAGCGACCGTGTATCCTCCTAATACACCAATGCATCTTGTTCCTAGAAAAATTGCCACTAAAAGCAAGACCTTAATTAGCCAATATGTTATATTTCCACTATTTGTTGATTTTGAGAAAACTTGCAAGAAAAGGATCACACCCATCGTATAACGGAAGGAGAAAGGGTTTTGAGCAAATGAAAGAATGTTATTTAACCGAGGTCATGCCTTTCTTTAAACTTCGAAAGATCACTTTGAGAGTCTTAAAAGGGATAGAAACGATATCAAGGGAATGGAAAAGGAATTTGATGCAATGGTAGTTGAAGTTAGTGATTATGAGCGCAGCACTAAAAATAATGAGATTGAGAGGAAGAACTTGCATACCTTAAATGAGACTCTTATTCTTGAATGTGTTGCTCAAGATATTTTTCATCGCTTCAAATGCTCTATTAATGCTTCCAAATTTCATGAACTATCTGTTGCCTGAAGTCTCCCATGATCGTGTCATTGAGCTTGAAAAATCTAATTCTAAACTAAACGAGAAAATTGAACCGGATGATCACGACAATTTGGTTAAACATTTTTCTAAACTAGAAGTTGAGTATTTTAATTTACAACTAAAATATCAACATCTTAAAGAAAATGTCAAAACTTCAAATATCAAGACATCATCGATGCTCCGAGTTTGATGCGTTTTCAAATTAACAAACGTGATGAATGATTCAAGCTCGATGCAACACAATCGTAAAGTTGAAAGCCCAAATCTCTCAACTAAAGGGTCAAACGAACAATATGACAGTTCCCAAATGCCTCCTCCTTTAGATTCTCGAATTCTCAAACGTTTCATCTTCAAAACCTAGTAAATGCTTTACAAAAGGAAAACGAAAGTTTTCTAGAAGAAAATGAAAAGGTTAAACATCATTTCAATGAGTTATTTGAATCAATTAAAGTCACTCAGAAAAAAAATAACGAACAAATAGCTTCATTGCAAAAGGAAATTGAGAATCAAGAGTCGTAAAAGGAAAATGCCAATGACCAATGGGGAGAATGTTGTATCAAAGGTTCACTCTTGTAATAAATATGCTTTATCTCGTGACATATGTCCTCCTCATCTAAGGAACAACAAACTCGCTATTCAAACATACTTCTCATCCCTTAAGGATTGCCTAGAATGTCTGCGTGAGATTGTTGAAGAGGATAAGCTAGAGAAACCTCATGATAATGCAATTGGACATGCATGCTTATATGCCAAACGATCTCAAGAAATCTTAGAATGCTTGATCACAATATGCCCAAAGTCATTAGGTGAGAGAGTTAATCCTTTGATTCCATGCTCGATGCCTAATGCCAAGTATGATATGCATTCGATTCCCAATGTTTTGAATGTGAACCGTGAGTGTGCCTTTATGTAGTTCGATTCCGGATCCACAATGCTAAAAAGAGAACTCAAGTGTGCCTTCTAGAGTACAAATCTCAAGACTCTAGTTTTATGAAAGTGAACCTTAGTGCACCCGCATGTAGTTCGGACCCCAAGACATCTAAACAGTGATGCAAAGAGTAGTTAAACCAACTAATGTTCCCATTCCCTCTACAGAGTAATCAGTGACATTAAACCAAGGTGTCAAAGTCTCAAGACAATACAAGGAATGATAGGACCTCTCAAGCTAATAATGTGACCTTTGGAAGAGAGTAGAAGAACAATCTAGGAACTTTAAGCTTGAATTGAATAAAACGAATCGTGTTGATTCTAGTATTAGCCATAGGCGTCAGAATTAATTCAATTCGATACTATTTGCAAACCTTGTATCGATGTCCGCTTGAATTCTTTTCAAATCATGAATGTGGTGTTAATGTTCGCCTAATGATGTTAATTGTCCAGCTAATATTGTTAATGCAAAAATTCATGCTAAGAAGGCTAAAGGCAAAACGAAAGAAAGTTAGAAAACAAAGGAAACCCACGGGAAGAACATTGATGAAATTAGGCTTTTATTGGATACCGTTGGTCATAAGACTAATCGAGATAATGCCCACTAGAAAATGGATGCCTCTTGGTAGAACTATTCCCTTAAGAAGTGATCACATCGTGAATGTGGCTAATACGACACTAGTATCGCATCTATTCACAATGATTCCATTGCCTCAATTTCGATATGAATGCTTCTATTTCGATGTGGGTGTTCCAAACATTGTTACTAACCAAATGGAACCCATTCTTGCATGGGGATCCCAATTATCCGATTATCCATTCTTGTGCATGTTCAACCGCGGATCGCTCAAATCGCTTACGGGTACCGGACTCAGTATTTCCAAGCATATACCTTGGAGACCGGTCGCTGCTCATGAACTTCGAGAAAATTCATCGGGACTCGTTAGATTTGGTAATGATCATTTCGTGCTATTATGGGTTATGAGATTATGTTGTTGGTGATAGTGGCATCTCTAGAGTTTACTATGTGGAAGGTTTGGGTCATAATTTGTTCTCTGTTGGTCAATTTCGTGATTCGATCTAGAAGTAGCCTTCGAAAACATACCGCTTTGTTAGAGATCTTAATGGTAAGGAACTGCTAAAAGGAACTCGTGGCTCAAATCTTTACACCATCTCTATCGATGACATGATGAGGGCCTCCAATCGCTTGTTATCAAAGGCTTCAAAACAAAGTCATGGTTATGGCATCGTCGTCTCAATCACTTGAACTTGGCACCATCAACGATCTTTCCGAAAGGACTTAGTTGTAGGTTTACCTAGACTAAAGTATGAAAAGGATCATCTTTGTTCAGCATGCCAATTGGGTAAAAGCAAAAGTTTGCCCACAAACCCAAACCTACTAACTCGCACGAAGTTCTTCATATGATTCATATGGATTTATGTGACCAATGAGGGTGCAGAATATCTTTGGGAAGAAATATGTGTTAGTTGTGGTTGATGATTACTCTAGATTCACCAGGTCAAGTTCTTATGGACAAATGATGAAACTCCGATATCATCATCAAACTCATCAAACAATGCGCAGTTCGACTTAACAAACCGGCCGTAATTATCGTAATGCATAATGGGCCGAGTTTGTCAACAAACAACTTAATGAATTCTATGAAAGCGTTGGAATCAGCCATCAAAGAAGTGTTCCACGAACTCCTCAACGTAACGGTGTAGTTGAAAGACTAAATCGAACTCTTGTTGAAGCCGCTAGAACAATGCCGATTTACTAAAGGTTCCAATGTTTCTCCGGGTCAAGCAATCGCCATCGCATGCTACACACAAAATCGCTCCTAATTCACATCGTACATGGAAAACTCCATATGAACTTGTCCACAATGAAAACCTAATCTCTTCCTTCGTGTGTTTGGTGCATTGTGTTATCCAACCAATGAGGTCAAGACTTAGGCAAACTTAGGGCTAAAGCCGACATTGGAGTATTTGTAGGATATGCATCAAACAAAAGGGATACCGAATCTACAACAAAAGAACCGAAATATCATGGAAACAATTCACGTTACGTTTGATGAGTCGATCGGTCAAATGGCTCTCGGACATTCCACTGTGACCCGACTTCTAAATGCAGTCCCATTGGTTCATCCTTTGTTCCAAACTCTTCTCAAGAAACTCCATATGTACCTCCATCCGAAGATGATTTAAAGAAATTGGTTGATCCTATGTTTGATGAACTGTATGATTCAATTACCAATGAGGTGTTGATCCCTCACAATGAGGATGCTCATATTCACGTGAATGAAGTCAATCCTTGAGCCTCAATATCTTTAAGTCAAGAAGCACTGCTGCCGATCCTTCGATCTCATCAACAAATCATCATTCTTCAAATGTACATCATGGAAATGTTTCGCATCAATGATGAAGTTAACCCTTTGCTACTCCTCGAAGATGCTCCATTTGAAAACATATTTGCTCTCGAATCATCATCGAACCATCTTCTTCGTGAGACATCGACTCGCCTACCTCGGTCCCTCAACAACCGCCACATGAACATCTCGAAAATGGACTCACGATCATCCATTAGACAACATCATTGGTAATCCTCTCGTCCCAGTATCAACTCGGAAGCAACTTGAAACCGATGCCTTATGGTGCTTCTTCAACTCCGCACTATCTAAGATCGAACCAAAAGATGTTAAAACCGCCATGAATGAAGATAGTGGTTCAATGCCATGCAAGATGAAATTCATGAGTTTGATCGACTTGATGTATGGGAGTTAGTACCGCTCCAGATCGGCTATGATTATAGCTCTTAAATGGGTCTTCAAAGTGAAACTTGATGAGCATGGTGATGTGTTGAAAAACAAGGCTCGATTAGTTGCTAAAGGATACCGTCAAGAGGAGGGATTGATTTTGAAGAATCTTTTGCTCTGTTGCTCGAATCGAGGCAATCGTAATCTTCCGCTAATGCCGCTAGTAAGAACATGGTAGTCTATCGATGGATGCAAGACGGCATTTACGAACGGAGATCTTAAAGAAGTCGCTCACGCCACCAACTCAAGGATTTGTGAATCAAGAGCATCCTACCACGCTTATCGTCTCAAGAAGGCTCTTTACGGTTTAAAGCAAGCTCCAAGGGCATGGTATGATACAATCACAAAGTTTCTTCTATCAACCGGATTCAAAGAAAGGAGTAGTTGATCCTACATTGTTCACCGTGAAGTCGCAAACATTTAACTCATGTTCAAATTTATGTTGATGATATTATTTTGCCTCGGCGCACCCAATGGAATGTGATCGTTTTCAATGAAATGAGTTCAAAATTTCAAATGTCAATGATGGGACAAATGTCATTTTTCTTGGGATTACAAATTTCACAAAGTCCCGGAGGCATTTTCATAAATCAATCTAAATATGCAACAGAGATCTTAAAGAAATTTGGATTTGACTCAATGACCAGAGACACCCCATGATCGACCGAACCAAACTAGATGAGGACCACTCGGGGATCATGATTGACCAAACGAAATATCATAGTATGATTGGATCCTCGATGTACCTCAACGCTAGTAGACCGTGCATCTTGTTCATTGCTTGCATGTGTGCTAGATACCGTGCTAAGCCTACTAAAAAGCACCTTGAAGCGCTTAAGCGGGTCTTTCGGTATCTCCAAGGAACCATCAATATGGGCCTTGGTACCCGAAGGACACGGTATGTCACTAACGGCCTATCACGTATGCCGATCATGCGGGTTGTCAAGATACACGTCAAGCACGTCCGAGGTGCTCGCCATGGGTGATAAGCTTGTGAGTGGTCTTCAAAGAAGCAAATGAGTACTTTATTTCTCTACAGAGGTGAATACATAGCCATGTCATCCTGTTGTGCTCAAATCTTATGGATGAGATCTCAATTATCGACTATGGCTTTGTATTCAACAAAATCCTCTCAGATCGTGATAATAAAAGTGCTATTGCTCTCTCATGCAATAATGTTCAACACTCAAGAGCAAAGCATATCGACATTCGACATCATTTCATCGGGGAACAAGTTGAAAAGGTGTGGTGGAACTCTATTTTGTGAGGTCTCAATATCGCTTAGCGAACATCTTCACCAAAGCTCTTCCAAGAGAACGTTTGAGTTTATTCTTCCACGCCTTGGCTTGAAAAGCCTTCAACCGAACACTCAAACGCCTTCGTGGAGGAAGACGAGGAGTAAAGGTCTATCTTCATCTATCTCTTGTATATATCTATTCGAAAAACAAAATACAAAATTATAAAACCTTCAAAATCAAATAGAAAATATAAAACTTTCAAAATCCATAAAAAAATTTTGAAAAATTCAAAATCTTCAAAAAAATATTGTCATTTTGTCATGTTTCTCTCGATTCGATAATATCTACGGTTTGATGTTGTCATTCAAAGAATGACACGGGTCTTTAGATGTTGTTCGAATTTTTATAAAATATATATATATATATATATATATATATATATATATATATATATATATATATATATATATATATATATATATATATATATATATATATATATATATATATATATATATATATATATATATATATTTTGGGAGAAAGAGAAAAATGGTTTATTGTCATTTTCGTGCAATAACCCGGTTTTTAAAAGAAAAGAATGAGCCATGTTTTATCATGCTTACAAAATTCCATGCTCGATTCTATAAACATTTATCTGCTGAAAACTAAATGCTTTGAAAATAACTCGATCTCGATTTTTGATAATCATCGACTTATTTGTCAAAATCTCATCTCTCAATCAACAACCTATGTCATTGATTGAGGGGAGAATGATTTCAATTAAATTAAAAAGTTATTTGGCATTAAAATGTTTTCAAAAGATAATCATGCATGTTTTATCAATGGAGTTTAAAGTCTTAAATCCGATCCTTATCGATTCAAACGATTTCATAATCAAGTCACAATTCTCCTAAAAGCTTTCAAAATCAATTTAAATCTATAAGAGATCACAAATCTCAAATGATTTGATAATTGTGATCGGGAGAATGTGTGATTTAAATTGGATTTAAACCGATAATTGGTAAATGGTTTTATAAGGATGTACATGTCATCCTTCCCACATGTGACAAACGATTTCAAATTTT
This sequence comes from Chrysanthemum lavandulifolium, assembly GCA_022545495.1. Classification (NCBI taxonomy): domain Eukaryota; kingdom Viridiplantae; phylum Streptophyta; class Magnoliopsida; order Asterales; family Asteraceae; genus Chrysanthemum; species Chrysanthemum lavandulifolium. The sequence continues at coordinate 200,488,730 of CM040238.1, forward strand.
CCATGAACATGTCGGTGGGGAGCATCTATCTTAAACCTATGATTTGAAATGTGATCAACTTATCTCATGTGCGGGTTCCTCTAGTATGTGCAAAACTCTCTTCAAACCTCGAGGCACATATCGAGGGGAGCAAATTTATGGAAACCTCATCCTTCCCGAAATGCTCTATCTACTTGATTTGATGCGGAAGTGATGTTAATATCTTTAGAAAATGGTAATCAAAGAAGTTAATTCTTTCTCTTGCCTCCGTGTACAAAACATTTTCAAATACTTGATGCACATGTTGAGGGGAGTTCTCGTTTAAAAATATCAAAAACAATTTCGTGTACAAAATGCTTTGATAATATATCATAAGTATCCAATTGATTTTCAAATGGTTTTCAATTGGTTCCATATGGCGGATGAACAATACCAAAAGACCTACCAACTTTACTTTATGTATGGTGATATAAGGATGATAAGGTTAGGTTTTTGTTCCCATGATCCGCTGTAATCCGGAGGGATCTACCCAGGACAATCCACTAGTTAGTGTAGAAGTCCTTAGGTATGATGATAAAAGGAGAAAAGTGAGATATGGGAAGAGTGCATCGAGACCGAGCTAGTCTTGGAATAAACCCAACAAGGTTCTAGCTATGAAGTCTCGGTAAGCACTAAAGGGTTGAAGAATTAAAAAGAATTGAATGAGAAAAGGGTGAAAACAAATAGCCTCCATTTATTCAACCTTAGAGGCGTAAACCGGGTTCACTTCATATGCTACCGATGGTAACATCGGTATTGAAGACAAGACGTCATGGACCCAATGGACGACCGCACTTCAACTTTCCAAACCACTCAAGTTCCTCTTAAAAGGACTTGTTTCATTCTCACGGGAACCGACATTATCTATCGACTTTCTCTTAGAGATTGTTGATATTGAAGAAGGAGACCCTCTCCCAGTCTCCCAAGACAGATCCAAATATGCACAAATTGAGTCTAGAGCCACGAGATCATCAATAAATCTCATTAGGACACTTTCAATGAAGACTCTGCTTTCACACAATGTGGAAAGAGAGATTATATCTTGAGTCCCACGATTATCCTTGTGGTATTGCCGTAACATCCGAGTAATGTATACATATTCACAATGAAGATGGAAAGCCTTACGAGCCAACATCAAACAAGCTCCGGTAGGTGGCATGTGAGATCTATTATATGGATCAACCATGTGACAACCGAACGAAACAATGGGGCGATTCAATCTCGAATCAATCTCGTTCAGAGTTATGGATTGTGGATACCTTTGAAAACCGGTCTTTGTGCTTAACAACTCTTTTCTTTAGCACATCGACCGTGTACTCATTTTTCAAACCAAAAGGTGTTTTATGATTGATAATTGATTTTCAATAAAACCTTCGTTGTATTGCAAAACAATTTCTATTGAAAGCAATACACGATTGTTTTCAAATCTCTTTTCATCAATCGGTGGACTTAAAATTCGATGGTTCACTCAATTCGTGTTATCTTCTTTGAGATGTTCCGGTTTGAGAACGACTAGAGCAATTGCGAAACCCCGTCAAGGAAATTCTTCTGAATTATACCGATCACAGCAAGACATGTATCGATCAACGGGGAACCGTGGGCGTGTACCTCAATTCAACGAAGTGATCAAAGACACTTTCGTGCGATTTATTGCTAACTGTTGTATGCGAGTCGCCCGACGTTTGCAAATGATCGAAATGAAGCGGTCAATCCATAGCCGCATGCTCACTTAACACATTCATCTCAAAAGAAATCATGATTAGTGCATCAATGACTCGATATTTTCACTCCATGCTTCGCTACGCTCAGCCAATATCATGATTCAACAAATGCTTCCGCCACTCGATGAGAAGATATCATAATCCGTAATGCGAGCATGTCGGTCCTAAAGTCACAACATCACATAATACCAACTCCACAAAGGATGTCTCGATATTTTGATTGATGATCTCAAAAGTGGCACAAATTTATTATCACGTGGATCGTTAAAGACCTCCACTTGAAGTAACCAAACATGCAATGTGAAGAATCAATGACTACGAGCTTAGGGCAAAAGACTACATCAAGAATGCAAGATCAATTGTTAATGTAATATCTATTTGTATTCAATGTAATTTTGGTACATGATTGAGGCGACCTCCTTGGGAGATTGTTAGAATTAGAAATTCTAGATATTAAAGAGTCACCCCAAGTATTTGTAATCGTTAGAAAGCTCGTAGTCGTAGTTCTTTTATGTTAAGTAGTATTTAGTTAAGTAACACCGTGGAGGACTGGACGGGTCTTTACCCACCTGTATGCCTGATCCACAAATTCGATGTGTGGCGATTATGTAAGACTATAAATACTCTACCTTCCAAGGTAGAGTTGGGCTCATAATAATATCTTTCACTTTCTCTCACTAAGTTCCCTAAACCTCTAACTTTCTCTCTCTAGAATTCCATTTATACGCCACTTTGTGTTATGGTTTGATGTGTATGTGAAAACTTATATCTAACAAAAATGCTTTTAAAAATAGTTCTCACATTAAGAGATACTTAAAAGTAATTTAGCCATTTAAATTTTTAAGATTTAGGATTTTTTGCATGAATCATCCTTGGAATTTGGTCAAATTGCATGTTTCGTCCCAACCATTTTGAAATGGCAGAAATCGTCTTTGTGGGAAACCTTTGAGTAAATTTTCGTCCCTGATCGGGACGAAACATGCAATTTAGCACTTTCAAAACATGCAATTTTCGTCCCAACCAGGGACGAAAATTTGGTCAAAAGTTTCTCACAGGGATGATTCCTGCACTTTCGTAATGGTTGGGACGAAACATGTTATTTGACCAAAGTTCAGGGAGGATTTATGCAATTTACTCTTTTAAAAATGGTCATTCTTAGTGTGTGATAAAATTATTTCGAAAATTATTGTCATGCATAAAATTATTAATTTATTATCACCAAAAACATGTAATCGAAAAATCTTGTTCAACAAAAAATTTAATTACATGGTATCCGTCGTCGCAACGCACGTGATCTAAATACATTTAAATCAATCTTTCCTTTACTTCTGTGTGTGAGTTAAAGTTAAGGAAAAGATGAAATAAAATAAAAATGAAACATAAAAAATTATGTTCTCTAGTAGTACTTAAAGAGAAAAATAAAATAAAAATTAGTGTAATTTTATTAATTATTAAAGTAAAGTGTTTGGAAAATGGTTACTTTACATTTATTTTCTTTTGAGTAAATTGCATTTTTGGTCCCTAAGGTATGGCCAAATTGTAGGTTTCGTCCCTAACGTTTTGAAAGTCGTGGTGAGTCCCATTTTGAATGTTTTGTTGCATGTTTGGTCCCAATGCAGATTAGTCCTAAAAGTTTGAAGTTTCCGTTGCGTGTTTGGTCCTTAAATTGCAGACAGGGACCAAACATGCAAAGAAACATTCAAAATAGGGACTATCATTGACCCAAACGTTAGGGACTTAAACCTGCAATTTGGTCATACCTTAGGGACCAAAATGCAATTTACTCTTTTCTTTTTTCTTTAATAACAAAACTACAAAACAAAACGTGTTACTTTTCTTTTCCTTTTCTAATTACTGTAACAACCAACAAAACACATTTAAGCTAGCTGTAGTCACAAACAAACCGTGAAGTAACCAAATTGTTGAAATGGAAGGAGGAGCAGCAGCAGAAAAACCAGTAATGATCGTGGGTGTAGACGACAGTGAACACAGCTTCTACGCACTTGAATGGACACTAGACCACTTTCTAAAACCATCTGCACCAAATTCACCTTTTAAACTCGTTGTCATTCATACTAAACCTACACCCACTTCCGCTATTGGTTTCGCGGGTCCTGGTATATTAACTGATCGTGTTTTTTATGAGTTTTTATGTTCTTTTGTTTTAATGATTTTGATGAATTTTTTTGTTGTTTGTGAGATTAGGTGCGGCTGATGTTTATCCGTTTGTTGATACGGATTTGAAGAAAATTGCTGCCAGAGTTGTCGAACGAGCCAAAGAGCTTTGTCATTCTAAATCGGTTCGTTTATGTTTCTTTATTTATTTATTCTGTCAAATCAAATGAAATGAATATAAGGGGGTGTTTGTTTAAGCTTATATGTGGCTTATGAGCTTATTTGTTTTTCAGCTTATATTTCATAAGCCAATTTTCTGGCTTTTTTTTAGACTTGTGGGCTTATATAAATTTATTATGATACAATAAACTTATTTTGAGACCCAAGCCAGAAAATTGAGGCTTATTGAAATATAAGCCGAATCAAATAAGCTCATAAACCCATATATAAGCTTAAACATACACCCCCTAAAAGGCACCATGACCTCTTGTGTTCAGGGTTCAAACCAGGATACCTCGGTTAGGCCACGTAAATCTGAGTCCAAGACTCACCCTCTCGAGATAACCTAAAGAAAGAATCACTTGTTTTTTTATGAATATCAATATTTGTTAATTTAAGTGCATCTTGGGGTTCATTAGGTTAATTAAAAACTTAGACCAACCAACACAAACACTTTACAACTAGGATGTTTGGTACACGGGAACTTGTACACAAACATAGCGCTTATTAAAAAAGTTTAAATTAGTTTGGATGACAATGCTTAATAGAGCTTTTCAATAAAATAAGCTTGTGATGAAAACTACCTCTTCAATTACCTTTTAAGATGTCTCAGCTATGAGTTACATGACTTACAGCTAGTTTTGCCAAACACGCCTCTAGAATTGAATTCAACATCAAAATTGTGAGCTATAATAGTACTTGTGTAAAAATTAGGTTTTATTTGTTAATTGTGCTCATGGATATGCTGTTACGTACTTGAATTTGAACGTCGAATCAAGTTAATGTCATGTAATTTTCTACACAGAATTGTAGTGTTAGGGTTTGTGTGATTGATATTAGGATCGGATTTTCAATTATACATCTGGTAATTAGAGAGTAAGGTCTTGCGCAGCTGGAGTTGTATACCGATTTTGAGTGATTTGTGTTGCTATTAGATTTTCAAGCATCAAATATATGTGTAATTTTTAGTTTTTTGAGGTTGAAATGATTTGCACATTTATCGCTTAATTCGTCTGCACTTGTTTGGATTGTATTTAAAAAAGATTGTTCGTATGTAGGTGGATGATGTGATTGTGGAAGTTGTGGAAGGTGATGCGAGGAATGTTTTATGTGAGGCTGTGGACAGGCACCATGCTACCATGTTGGTTGTTGGTAGTCATGGTTATGGAGCAATAAAAAGGTAAATTTTTATTCATGTGAATATTAGAAGTTTATATCGATTGATTAAATCTTTATTTGATTTGTTGATAAGGAAAGCTAAATGCTTTTGTAGGGCGGTTTTGGGAAGTGTAAGTGACTATGTAACACATCATGCCCATTGCACCGTGATGATAGTGAAGAAGCCGAAGACCAAACACTAAGGGAACCTCTCATTATGCAAATGGTGGTTTTTGCTCGCTGTATTGGCTTTAAAAGGTTAAGACGTAATTGGTGTGTGTTTGCTTAGTTAAACACCTGCAACTTGAAACTATGATCTTTGTTGCAAGAATATTTGTGTGTATGCTTTTATTACCAATAAAGTTATAAATATCATATAATATTTTTTATTATGCTTGTTCGGTGTCTCTTATTGAACCTGCTCTCACTCGTTTGCTTCTCTTGAGAAGCCTTTTGTCTGGAAATTTCTGTTAAACAGGATGGCAGAAGAAAATTTTAGAACGTTTTATCAGTACGTGATATAGGTAACTGGGTTCTTCATAACTCGGTGCCAATTATAGTCAACTTTTAAATAACATACACTGATACACGACACGGCCAGGAACCTAAAACCCATTTTATTAGAAGTATTTACAATAAAATCGAGACTTTATTCACCACCTCTTTAAGAATGACCCCTTTGTGTAAGTTTCTTCCTTGGAGGAAATTAGAGTACCAATGTGAACACAGCTTGGGCAAAATTTTCAAGTCCTTGTTATTGTAAAGGCTGGAAGTCTTCCTGCCTGCAATCTTCTTTATAAAAACGAAGCGGGTTAACAAGTGCGTTGGTCAAGATCGTTGGCGCCGATCATTTTATTCACGGGAATGAATTTGCTAAAGTTTTTTTTTTTTTTTTTTTTAACTGTTCACCGCGCACTGTTCATGCGGTTACTATTCATGCGGTTACTGTTCATGCGCATGAACAGTGTTTTTTACTCACATTCACCAAATGTTATTTACAATAAAATCGAGACTTTATTCACCACCTCTTTAAGAATGACCCCTTTGTGTAAGTTTCTTCCTTGGAGGAAATTAGAGTACCAATGTGAACACAGCTTGGGCAAAATTTTCAAGTCCTTGTTATTGTAAAGGCTGGAAGTCTTCCTGCCTGCAATCTTCTTTATAAAAAATGTGAAAGACGACAATAATTATGTGACAATTCGTGTTTTGTTCATATTAAAAGAGTCAGGTTAGCGGATTCATATATTTCAAACATAAGCCGACCCATTTAGTTAGTTATTTTGAAAAACACGTTTATTTTTTTCAAATAAACATGGCCTTGAATGTCTTGTTTTTAATATTTTTAATTTTTAGTATTATTAAGAAAATTTGTTATTTTACATATAGTAAGGTTTATTTTTCAAGTGAATGCAATTTAATAAGTAAATTGTGAAAAATGATAGTTTAACACCTTTAAACATTTTTAAAAAACAAACTGTTTTATCAGAGACAGATTCAGATTTCTCAATCATGTATTCAGATTAAGATGGAATTAAATTCAGACTTTTTAACCATAAATTCAGATTCAGTTGTGCGGATCAAATTCAGACTCAGAGACTTTCAATAAACAAACAGCTAGTAGAGACGAAGCACGAAACCAGCAATTGAATATTGTTCAATATTGTTCTTCCTTCTCCAAATAAACTTAGCTTACCAAATAACTAGTATAGTTTATAACACAAGTAAATTGTTCGACAATAATAAGCATTTAGCATAGTTAAAAGTTTATTGAATCAAAAGCCAAAAGCAATAATCGTGTTTTCAAATAATTTAGGAGTCTGTTTATGATACGAAACAAATTACTTTCAGACATGATTTGTTACGAATGCACTTGCATATTTTAACCACCACTTTGAAAGTAGAGTAGACAAAAATACTTACAAATTAAGAAGACGTGTATTTCTTTTACACACAATTTCGAGACCAGGTTCATTTCAAAGAAACTTTGATTTTTAACAAAAATTTACATTAGACAACAAATATCTGCCACGTTCCCGGAAAGGCGGAAACCCCCCTAGGTCCGCTCTAATTGACATCTAGTCTCATTGTCAAGACTTCTTTTTTAGGCTTATTTTTCCTATCGGTCTTTCTTCTCTTAAAATCCCATATGCGTCGGTTACCAATAAACCAAATACCGTCTTTATATAAAAGATGTGCCACCTGAGGTACATGCTTAAACTATAGTAAACACCCAACAAGATTTTAGCAACTCCAATCATAAAATAACTAAATATGCTCTCAACAATACATTCCAATACAACAAATTTATGCAGCTTGTTCTAACAAATATAAATAGGCATTGACCGTCCGAAATCCATGCATGCCCAATATCCATAACACAAGGAATGTTCAACACTGAATTTAGTTAGGCTAAGGTAACTGATAACCTGCACTTGATCGCATAACAAGTGACTAAGTAACCCTTTCGTGCACCTTCATGGCTTCGGATTGTTACCTGTCAAATTACATCATGCAATTGAGCAACTACGAATATGAGATACTAAAAAAACGCAGTCTTCCCAACAACTTTATAACTAATCTACACACAGGTAGATCAGGTGTAGAAGCAAGAGTAGATTAATTAATGGTGCATGTAGTGAAACTAATTGCATACTTCAGGGATAAAGGATGCATTTGATAACATGCATAAGAGACCAAATGTGATGCCATTTACCCTTTAGAGACCAGATGTGAAAATAACTGAAAAGCATTTTGTACTCTATACTGAATACTCAAGACACCAAATGTTATTACTCTATAATGGATAAAAAAAATGAAGTACAAAATGCATTACCGCGATAAACTCTTGCTCCTGCTACGACTCCTGCTTTTGCTTGGGCTCCTGCTCTTGCTAAGAGAGCGTCTTTTGGGGGGGCTTTTACTAGCACGCTTTGTGCGCTGAGTTGAGAAGCAAACACAACATAACAGCAATATCAAGAGTATTAACCCTAAGTAACAATTCTACATAAATCTAAAGAGCTTACAAGCCAGTGATTACCAAATACTAAATGTTAACAAGAGCATGTCATATAGGTTCTTAATTAACAGAATAGATCAGAATCATCAGATTACAGTTTCACTTACAGGAGGTGGTGGAGATCTGGATCTTGAAGGAGATCTGCAAAAGTTCCAGAAACAACCGAGTTTAATATCCAAATGTTCCTCTTAATTACTCTGAGCCAAGAGCCTTGATGCCAATTCCACGTCAGAGAATCAGTAAAAACCATAAACAATAAAATGAATGCAGAATCAACAAATGTTTAGCACCCAAGAGACCAATCAGAAATCATCTTTAAAATGATAAGAAAAGAAAGATGCAAATTAAGACGCAAGTGAACAAGATACCAATTAAGCCGATAAATAAGTTGAACAGCATGCTTTATTTCCTACGTGGTATTTGGAGAAGCAATTTGCCATAGTGCATAGTCCATAACCATATAGCCCGTATTCAGAATCCAGTTTTTTAATGCAATCCATATCCATGATTCTTCTTGTCCCAAATCTAGCACCATTGGACATTAGTGATGCTCATTAAAGAGACAACACAATGGATTCCGAAACTAGCTTTTATATCATACCTTCACAACCAAAGTTGTTACAGGTATTTGTAACATATCCCACCAAGATCCTAACATGCAATCCTTTGAGAGCGTTGTTACAGGTATATGTAACATATCCCACCAAGATCCTAACATGCAATCCTTTGAGAGCGGTATATATCCATATCTAGAAAGGCAGAAACAAGACAGTTTCATCTTTAAATTTTTCAGGATGAAGAATCAATGAAGTTGAGAGTATCATTTTCTTCACATGCCCAACCGACACAAATTCATGAATCAGCCCACAGGGTACAAACTAAAGAGCTTAGAAAGTTACAGGGAAGTTTCTACTTAAAAAAAATGTAGGGCGGAGAATGATTGGTTTTAAAGGAGCGTGTTCTACAAATGCCTGCTAACATGAATTCATAGACCAGCCCACGTGGTAAAAGCTGAAGATATAAACGATATTTTTTACTCTATTAAGGGCCCCCCGTAACAGCTGCCCACCTCATGCCTGAGGCACTGAGAGTGGCTCATCCACCCACGCGTCAACTGAGTGGTGAGTGAGGTGGGGCCTGCACAAGGGTGGCCTAACAAACCAGGATCTAGACTTCGAGAGTAAAATCTTAAACAGAATATACCTATACCTACTAAAACTAGACAAACATTCTAGACTATCAATAGTAGGGTAAGACTTTTGGACAACAATAACTTGAAAATGACATGAACAAATACAACAAAACAACAAACACCAATATAGAGAATCATTAGACACTGAAGAAGAAAGGTGCAAGAAAAATCGTAACATAAGTGACATCTATATGAGATACATAGGTAACCAGTTCCTATGGCAATATCGTGCACGATGACAAGTTAACTACATAGCAGAGAATTCAGCACACAGAGATAGTGAAACGCCAACGCCATAGTATTAACTCCGATTAAATTGAGATATGACAAGATGTTGAGAATAGGGTGAAGAACTTTAGCAGATGTATATATACAGAAAAGTAAAACAGTAACCTAGGATGCGTACCGTGCTGATGGGTGAGGAGAAGCAGACTTTGAACGAGCACGCGGAGAGGCAGACTTTGAACGAGATTTTGAGCGACGAGAAGACTTTGCTTTTGGAGACTTGCTGTTCAAGAATATAAAAAAACAGCAATTTTGATTTAAAATAGGAGTAGAACAGAATGTTCAAACAGAGAGCAAGGAAGCTTCCACGATAAGTTTAGGTGAACTGTGATATAAAAAAGGATCGGACCTTCGGCTCCTGCTGCGACTACGGCTATAGCTCCGGCTCCTGCTACGGCTGCGGCTCCTGCTCCTAGAGCGACTTGAGTCATACTCCTTCACCTATAGGTGGTTCACATGTAGTTTTGGTAAATCGCATGACAAAAAATCTGTGTATACAGCACATAGCAGCTAAGCATAATTATTTAGTTTAAATCATACGCGTATTACTCCCCGAGAGAAAGCGTTTTTAAACTCTGAGTCATCCAATTTCCGTATCTGTGAGCAAAATTAGTAAGCATTACATAGTACCACAAGTAGCCAGAATTTTCTCAGTAACTTGATAAAAGAAAAAAGGTGAAAAGCAGGGGAAAATAAATACCGCATATTTCATGTCATCATAGTTTGTGTAGTCAACAATCCCTGTGGTGCCTGCACAATAATTTATATGACACATCAGACTTTTTACTCGAGTAAAAAAAATCCACATGCTTTCCAACACGCAGTGTTACTAGATGATTGTCATTCTGATTATAATCTTACCGCCACCCTCCTTAAACACTTGGGAGAAACAAACGTCCCCAGCACGACGCATGTGATCCTGGAAAAATAAATAAATAAATAAGTGAGGCAAACAGCGCTTCAGTCAAAGAAATTATGCATCACTGCCTTAATATAGTGGGTGGTAGAAGAAAAAAATGTACTCGTAACAATGAAAAAATTGAGATTTAGCATAGCAAAAACCTACTAAAATGTTCAGATAAACCAAATACCCTTCAGCATTTTCAATCATATATTACCCAAAAGTATGCATAATAAAGTGAAAACATCTATTCACCTCCAACTAGTAAGAAGAATACTTGTTTCATCATAAAATAACACCAATATTCAACTTGACTGATGTCCATGGTGCAACAACTGCTTTGATGAGAAACCTTACACAATTTTTAGCAGGAAAATGGCACAAACAAAAAAATTTGGTCCCAAAAAAAACTAAATTGTTAAATCCGGATGCAGTAATGCTCAATCCACTTTCGCAATTAGACAGATAAAAAGACAAAAACTTTAGCAATCACTGAGTTAGAATTTAAAGGTCATTTCAAAAAACTTGGTAAAGAATATATCTTAATGTCCTCATTAAACTTTGAAGAAACTTCTTTAAATTTTTCCCAAAAAGTGCTTGAACATGAATAAGACTAGGCATAAAACTGGTCTAATGTACATTTAATCAGTAGTGTTAAGTTATACAGAGACTGAGACAAATAATTAGAAGCATGCAAGTTAATAGAGTAACTGTATCATTAACTAAGCGACGTTAGCATACAATGGTGCTGGTTGCTGACAAACATTGCAGTTTGTTGAGCTTATAGCAGGTTGGACAGAGGTGTTCCGAGCGAGTAGAGTGCGATTAATACAGATTCAAGAGGATGTTATGGAGTGCAAATGTTACAAACCACCAATTAAAGTTTTGAAAGATACTAACCTTAAGGTCTTGCCAAGAAGCAGAAGAGGGTAACCCAGTGACCAAAACTGCATCATAGAATTCACATATCGGGATCAATATATCCATATGACCCAAGATAAAAAGGGCAATTTCAATCCAAAATTTGTACCTCTGTAATCAGATCGTCTTGATACTCCTCCAACATGAGCACCCCGACCACTGCCGTGACTATTATGACGATCTGTAGAAGATGAGTTGCCGCGGCCACCATGGGCAAGTTCCACCTATAATAACAGTAACATTCTATTAGTGACTGTCACTACCATTTCCACCTTAACGAATATATATATGTGCCTTGTATGTGCGACTAACCCTTAATCTGTGCCCATCGAAATCATAGCCATCACGGCCCCTAATAGCATCTTCTGCATCACGAGCCTCGTCAAACTACAAGAAAGAGCAACATACCATATCAGTAAATATATAGATAGACAAAAGTGGTGGTGACAACAAGATGAAACTCACCTCAACAAAAGCATAACCGGGAGGTCTTGGTGGGACCTTCAAATCGATACGGGCTATTGGACCATACTGCAATTTGCAAAACAATACGCATATGAAATTCTGTTTAGTTCAGGCAATAAAACTCGTACTAAAAGCATTTCGTATATATACACCTTTGGTTCATTATCATTCGAAGCAATGGATTAGAAGTATGTACAGTTTTAATTGTGCAGATAAACACAAATATTTTTCTCCATACAAATTAGTGAATCACAAAATCAAATTTTCCAATATCAGAATGACATCCCATGAAACCAGAATTATAACACCTTGAATTCTTACAAATCCTCATTACTTATTACATATTGAATGCACGTATACAACTCTTAATTCTTTTTACAACAATCTTTGAATACGTAAGATGTATAAAATAGATTAAAACCAAAACGAGCCAGTCACCTTGTAAAACAAATCCTCCACTTCCCGCTCTCGAATATCCCCAGGAAGATTACCAACGTATAGCGTTCTGCTTGACCGACTCATTGTACCTGGTAGAAAACAAGGATAAACAAGCTCAAAACCTATAAAAACGAAACTCAAAACTAGAAAGATAACAATAGCATGAAGATAACAAGTGTTGCAATCAACTATTTAAAATTGAATTACATGAGTACATGACAAGTAAAATAATCACGAGTGACAAAAATATTGATTATTATATAAATCCGACACGAATTTCACATTTTCATTTTCCCCTTACGTCCTAACCAAAACATAAACATTAAGGGTGTGTTTGTTTTTAAAAAAAAAAGTCTTACTAGCCCTCCTACTCTTACCAGTAAGAGGAGGGACGTTTTGCTTGTTTGTTTTTTTCTTTTGAGTAAGACCCAGTTAGACATATAAGATCTTACTCAGTAAGAGGTGGGAGACTTGTCTTACTACCTCTTACTCATTTTGTAAACTTTATATAATATATTTGATTGTTTATTAACTATGTTATATTTATGATAAAAAGTCTTGTTTAATATTTACATAAGTTACTTATTATCGTATTGCGTTGGTTTAATAAACAAATTGCAAAAATGAGCAATTAAAATCATTCGGACAATTATACAAAAACAAACAACATTATTTCGTTCAGATTTAGACTTTCTAGCCACCTCTTACCAGTAAGATGCGGTAATCAGATTCAGACCCAAAACATCTTAATGAAACAAACACACCCTAAGATTAATACCGACACAAACTCAAAATGTAACGGCAAAACGATAAATTACAATACCTACATGTGTTGAGTTAGGACGTTAGGGTAAAAAAAATTACAATACCAACACACATGAGCGGAGAGAGGGAGGGGTCCCGTGCCCCCTAGCAAAAAAAAAGTGTAGTGTAAATTTTCTAAAATATCTGGATTTTGTTGTAGTTTTCCCTTCCCCCCTTAATAAACATTTTGTAATGTAGTTTCTAAAAATTATTATCAAAATGTGCCCCCTCGAGCAAAAATTCCTGGCTCCGCCCCTGCCTACACAAAGTCAAAATCTTACGGCAAAAATATAAATTCAGATGTAAATTATTTCGCAAAATAATACCGTAATAATCACAAAATTCAAAATCTAATATTACATCAAAAGTAACGTTTCAACGAATTCATAAAACCTTTAAACATTAATTTCAAGAGATTAACCTCCAAACTAACTTAACCTAAACACGAATTCAAACCGCAAACGAGTTCATAATAAATTTAAACAGTAATTTCAAGAGATTAACCTCCAAACTAACTTAACCTAACTAAACATGAACACGAATTCAAACCGCAAAAGTTAACAAAACAAAAATAGTTACAAATCTCAAAATCTAATGACTTAGTGAAAGAATCACTATCCTACGGCACGTTGAGATATCACTATCCAAGCCTGTAAAAATATCTTTTTAACCTAACTGAATTTTAACCTAACTTAACCAAGCCTGTAAATGAATACAAATAGTTACCAACCGATAGCTAAATTCAATTATAAGTGTAAGAATAATGAATCTACATATCCAAAAACCGATTATATATATAACAATTGGATTGGATGTTATTTCTTACGAATTGAATATTTAACCTAACTTAATTTTAGACTTGGTTAATAAACATGAAGATGAATATAATATATAATTGTAAAATTTTACCGTATGAATGAAAGTGCTTACTGTTTGAAATTTGGTAGATCCGGCCGCCAGAGTCGTTTGTTAGGGTTCAGTTACACGATTAAGTTGTTACAAACTTTAACAAACTGGTCTGCTGTGATCGTCTGTATGCGAGTCTATCTAGCTTATAGTGGACCGCTGTCTGAATTTCAATCTACCGGTTGAGATAGATTCCGTTTGTGTTGAGTTAGCCCATTTGTTTGGGGCTTTATGTTTTTGGTTTAAAGAAGGCCCATTTGTTAAAAGAACATAATAGGAGTTATAAGCACCTATATAAGAAAGTTAAATTGTTGAATGTTGAAAAATATCAATGTTAAAAATTAAAACTATCTTATAAAGGAAATAATTTCATATGGCAACATTTAAAAAGTTGAAACTATTCTTATACATGAAACAATTTACTGGGTTGTTATACATTTACGAGGCAATGATGACCAAATCTTCTAATGAAGTTATGTTTGGTTTCTTGTTGGTAATTATGTTCAAAAAAGAAAAAAATAATAATAAAAAAATATATATATGTTAAATTTTGTGTCAAAATTTTTTTTAAAGTTTAAATCTTACTGGTGGTTCCAGATATGTTGTTGTGGTGATACTTGAGAAACCCGAATTCGTTGGTTGGTTTGGTGGTTTTCGTTTTGTAGCTCTGTCAATGTCGTGAGGTCCACTTTAGATATGACGTTTGTTTGTGTGCTTCTAATATCTTTAATGGTCATAGTGTTTGGTACGGAGTAGATCTTCAAGGTAATTCCTTTGAAATCTGGTTCAACAAATCTGACAGGAATATAACATATTGGAGGCTGATTATTATATTTAAAACATCTTTTCGAAAAGAAATGAGACACATGGTGTTCATAACCGAGGCCAATGACTTTATTAAGCATTTTGTGTATGTTTTTTTAATCAGGTAAGTGAATGTTAGTAATGGTCTTGAATAGTTTATGTTCTTGAACTTTATTTTAAAGAATGTGTTTGGGGTTATCTGAAGTTGGAGTTTACATTATAAGTTAAAAGCTAAAGTTTATATTTTTAAATAAGTGTTTGACGAATTAATAGGAATTAAAATTATTATTATAAAATAACATAAAAATATCACAAATTAATTTTATATATATTTTGAGATTTTGCATGTTCATCAAACTACAATTATTTATTTGAATAATTTTACTAACTATAAGATATTTTTGTTTGGCGCAAGGCTTATATGGGGTTGAGCTTACAAAATAAGATGTGTTTGTCACACGGACTTATAAAAGCTTGTATAAGCTATAAGCCTCCAAAAGCCCAAGCCAGTTGAAACGGGTTTATAATTAGTCGAATTACTTTAATATCATTTAAAATATAATGGATTAACACGCAAAAGCTAACAATATATATGAATTTAATTTAATGTACTGTTATGCGATTTTACATTAATAAGCTTCAGCTTCAACTAATACGTCAAACAACTTTATAAAAATGTAAGCTCCAGCTTTCGACTTATAATATAAGCTTCAGCTCCAGCCATTTCTCCAAGCATACACATGCTCATTTCTAAAAACTCATTTTAGCTAGTTTAAGCTTATAGAAGCTTATATCTTAAAAATGATATCATAAATTTGTGTGACAAACAAAAATATATTATTTCGTCTTTTTGAGCTCTATTAGAAGTTTCAATGTCCCAAAACACACCCTATGTTTATAAAAACCTTACCTTAATTTGTTTTATTGAAACACTTAAAACTACTTGCCATTTAAGTATTGGCAGATAAGTTGAAAATAATAAAAGTGCAATGTCTATCTGAGATTAACAAAACAAATGATTTTGTATCGTGATTAGTGCACAACTCGTAATCGACTCTTGCATCTTGTGACCATTAACAGACGTGGCATGGAATTTGGGTATGTTTTACACCACATTCTGTGAACAAATGTATAATGTTATGCTTAAATAGAGGAAAATGAGATAGTAGTTGTTCACGCGTGAAACGAGAAGAGAGAAATAGTTTGATGGTGCAGACAACTGAAACAGAATTATTTTGTGTGAATGTGTTAGGAAGTATTAAGGGATGTATACATTTAAGCGATGTATGTGTAAATGGTGATGAATGTATTAAGGGATAATCTATTTAGAGGCTACCAAAGTTTTCAGTTTTTAACGCCACCCGTTTATTGAAATAAATTTATTAAATTTATGGGTCGTTCAACTATGTGTTTGTTTTCATTTACATTTGTTGTAGTCAAATATGCCCGAAAACTATAGTGTGTAAATACGGAGCCAACCTCTAATTTATCAAAGTAACAAGAATGACAAGTTTGGTGTATAATACCAATTATACCCTTGTTTTAAGTGTGACTATATATTATCAAAAGTAATTTAGAAGGATAAAAGTAAAATTTTGCGACTAGTTTTTTATTCATATACTTTTTATATGTTATTGCTAGTTTCATTATTATCATTTGATAATTATTTAAATTAAATTTGACCAAAATTTGTGTAAATGAAAATACACATATAGTTGGGAGGTCTATAAGTTATTTTTGACAAACGGATGACCCATATCATAAAAACTTAAAAGTTTGGTGACCTCCTTATATATTATGTAACAACCCGTATTTTGAAAGTATATGTTTACAAGCGATAATACTCCGAAATCTTATAGCTAGTTGTATGATATGACTTTCGTAAGTGAGAATACATTAAACCATAGTTGCAATAGTAATAATATTAAGAGTTAAGTGAATACGGGGTTGTCTCACATCTGAAACTACATATGAAGCTTTTAAAACTAAATCTTTTAACAAGAAAAACATTAAAACTATCTCATTTGTATTATGTCCTTTCAATATATTAGCGTTTTCATTTGATTGCGTCATCACATCGTTAAATTTTGGTTCACTATAATATATGTTATTTTACATCATATTATTTGGTGTTTTTTTGTTACCTAACCAATTCAGCTTAGATTAAACAATTTGTTTGATTAAATCCACTATTAAAAAGTGTTGCACCACTCATACATTAGTTTCACTACTTAAATTTTGAAAATAAATCAAAGTGATGTAATTTTAGGTTATTTAGAATAATTCCGCATGTAAGCTTAGATGTGAGACAACCTTATATTCACTTTCCTTTAATAATAAATGAATATAAGGGCATCAACTATGTGGGTTTATGAAAAGGTCTAACAAAGATGAAAAAGTTTAAATATATTTCAACTATAGTGGATACTCACTTCATGTCTACGTAGCATTAAGATGTCCTAATCTTGAACTTTTTTATAAATTCAATGCATTTAATGCATTTGTTATGTAAAACATTTATATAAAACATGATCCCGAACGGAGTTTTCAGAGCAAAACTCGAGGTCGAGAATATTATCTCGAAGATGAGAGAAGGAAGGTTGAGGTGGTTCGGTCATGTAAGGAGGAGGCCACAAACAGCACCAGTAAGAAGAGTCGAAGAGATCGTAGTAGATGGCGTGAGAAGAAGGGGTAGACCTAAAATCAGGTGGGAAGATAGAATTAAGCTCGACTTGAAGGAGCTTCTCTTGTCCGAGGACATGATCCCAGATAGTAAGGCGTGGAGAGATAGAATTAGGATCTGCGGGTAGTCCAGGCTTGTTGGCTAGACTAGGAGCTTTGTGGGTTTTTTTCGCTTTGGGTGTTAGGCTTTTGGCGTATCTTTGTTGCCCCTCCTTGCGTTGTTGGCTTTGGTGTCTCCCTTCGCTTTCTGTCGTAGCTTTAGGCCCGGTGTTGTTTTTCTTTGTGGCTTTGTGTACTGTTTGCCTCCTTTATTTGCTTGTTTTCTTGCCTGCGTTCTTGTTTTGGTTCCTCCTTTGCTTTGCCTAGCTTTAGCCCCCATGCGTTGTTTTGTTATTTGCTCCGTCTTTGCCGCTTAGGTTTGTCTCGCTTTTGTGCCTTGGCTCCCTTTTGTTTGAGATTTGCTTATGTGCCCTTTTGTGTGTGCTTTCTTGGTTTCTTGTTTTGTGTCTGTTGTTATATGTTGTTCTTGCTTGCTTTGCGTGTTTGGCTTGCTTTCTTTCCGTTTCTCTTGCTTGTTGTTTGTCTTTTACTCTCCCCTTTTTCTTTTATTCCTCACTGCACACTTGCACTTAGGAGGTCTCGTTGAGGCAGCCTCCCTACCCCGGGTCTACCCCGGATAGGGTATGATCTGCTCACATTTTACCTCCCCCATACCCTGCCCTGGCGGGATTGGGTTTGTTGTTGTTATATAAAACATTTATGAAGTTGTAAAGGTTTATAATATCAAAAGGTCCAAAATTTGTTGATCTGTTAATGTATAAACTTTTGTAAAAGGTTTATCATAGTAAATGCTCTGAGCTTTATTTATAAGATAAATAAAATGATTAAACATGGAAACAAATACAAATGGTGTGGTAATAATATCCACATATGACTTTACTTTATCTTTTTTAACGGATGATAATTGCATTAAAAGGCTGCTTGTAAGGCATTAGAAGCTGAACATAACAAGAACAAATCTAGAAATATACAAAATACACATACTAGAATCCTCATGAGAACTTTAACTATGAGGACTGCAAAAATGATGAAAAAACTCTTGCCAATTACAGTGAACCGAGACAAGAGAAAAATCCCCACCCACAGCCACCGGCTTTCACTCCAGTGTGTTTTTTATGAAGACCCAAACAAGCCTCGAGGAAAAGAAGCGGAACAAAAAGAAATAAAATCATAATGATCCAAACTCCTTGAGAAGACTGAAAAGACCAACAAAACGAGACGAAAACCATCATCTCGATCCTGTACTCGATGCCAACAAAGGAGATTTGAGCCAATCAACCCAACTACAAGACATACGACATCTATGATGAATCCAAGAGAAGGTGGAGGATCGAATATTATCATAGATGTCACTTCTCTAATCGGATGTTGGCAAAAATGATGTTGTTGCGATACCTCCACATCCACCGTAAAGAGGAGGCAAACATGACGGATAAGCATTTACTCTTCTCTTTAGGCACTTGCCATGAACCAAACCAATTCTTCAAATGCTCAAATGCAGTAAAGAAGGAACTGGATGTCATACAAATTACAAACAAGATTTCAAATATCTTTAGCAATAACACATTCAAAGAAAATGCGATTAAAGGTTTCCACATTACCGTTACATGAAGGGCACAAGATCATCGATAAGTCAATTACTCGAGACGATAAGTTAAATATGTGAGGAAGACGGTCGAGCATAAATCGCCATATGAAGATATTTACCTCACGTGGAAGACATTTGTCCCACTAAGTCGGATTATCCAATGAGGGCAATAGATGAGAGTCAATGCGAGGTTAATCGAAAAAACTCCATCATTAGCTATAGTCCATAAGCGAGCATCTGAATCAGATGATAAATCAATAATGTCGATCTCGTTGATAAGGTCGTTGAGATACGCGGAATTACGAGCCCCTAGAATAGGACAAGGCCATTTCCAAGTCCAATGGTTATTAATGAAGCGATTAGATATAAGACAATTTTGTTCAAGTAGGAAAAGTCTATTATAACGAAGATTTAAAGGAATATTACCGGTCCAAAGATCTTTCCAAAAGCGGATCAAATTACCATAGCCAAGTCGAAACCGAATTGTGTCACTAGGAAGAATATCATTCGAGTGAAGATAAATAGAAGATCCCATAATATTAGCCACGGGTCTTAGACCAAATACCATTTGATATGTTGTTGTTGAGACCAAACCCGCCTTGACCATGAAACGCTTTATGACTTTAACCCAAAGAACTTTGGGATTAGAATTCAGTCTCCATCGCCATTTTTTAAGAATAGCTAAATTAAAAGATTTCAAGCTCCCGACGTCGAGACCTCCTTTGTCAAGAGAGGTTAAGACGATTGGCCATTTAACCCAATTTCGAGAATCATGAGTACCACCCCAATAGAAAAGAAGCCCGCTTTTTTGCAACAATTTTAAGACAGATTTCGGGGCTCTGAAGATTGAGAGATAGTAAATTCGGAGACTTCCAAGAACGGATTTGATTAAAGTAAGACGTCCTCCAATAGAAAGAAGATTGGCTTTCCGTTTGGACATCCTAACATCAAATCGATCAAGAAGAGTCTTCAAGTTGTCCATAACATTCATGTTAGCGCCGATAGGTAAACCAAGGTAAACAAAATGGAAGGAGCCCGGAGTACATCCAGTATTATTAACCATTATACTCACCTCATTATCACGAACACCGACACCATAAACATTAGATTTGTGAATGTTGATTTTGAGACCTGAAGCAAGATAAAAAAAAACTTGAAGAATACGTATAATATTATACATATCAAGAGAGCTCCAATCTGTAGTAATGACAACGTCATCAGCATAAAATATATGTTATAAGGTAATATTCGAGGAACAAATTTTGATATCACGAATCAGTCAAAATTGAGTCACCTCCATTAAAGCCACACGGAGCCCTTCCAAAACAGGGATGAATATGTTACACGAAAAACCAAGTTTTGAGTATTAAATAATGAGAATGGCATTGAAATAGTTTGACTAAGACTTTTATGAGTCGAGAGACTTGATATGATTGATTAGTCAATGAAGGTTAGGTTGTAGTCAAACCCGATAATCAAATTAATAGTCAAATAATGTGTAATGTGGTTATAGAATCATGATACATATACTTAAGGGACTAAATTTGACAAGTGTTAAATAAGTTATAAAGTTGGTTGTGGCCAAAGTAGAAAGAAGGGGACTTGAGGGACCAAAAGTGTCAAGTGGTGACATAACTTTGGTGTAAAAAAAGTATTAGCTAGAAATCTCCAGGATATTGATAATTCATGATTATCCAAGAGGTGAATTGTTTATGTTATAATAATTATGGATTAGGATGTGGAAGGATAATGATGATGATGATGTTCTTGGTTTCATTAGATTAGAATAAAGGTAAGTAAACCGGTTATAAGATGATGTTATATTGATTTCATCATATTATGTGTTATGTATTATATGTTAAGGTTATGAATGTATGTGCTTATGTGAAAGTGTGTTAGAGACTAGTTTGGCATAACTTGTCATGAAGAGTTAGATAAAGGTGAAAAAGGTTTAAGGTATGTTGATGCTTTGACCTATAAGACATGTTGGTGCGTAAGTGATTTAAGGTATGTGTTAATGTTTAATGGTTTAAAGGATTGATGGATTATGTTGCGAATGCGTGAATGGTTATAGTATTATGTTATGATCGTTTTACTTACTAAGCTTTGTGCTTACGGTTTAAGATGTCAATGTTTTGTAGGTGCTTATACTAAGTAGGTAAGGTTTGGACTAAGGCCTAAGGATGATCAATGCGGAAGATTAAGTATGGTAAAAAGTAAGAGCTTAGGTAGATACCGTGTAGGATCGTAAATATTATTGTGTTTGATGATTCGGGTGGTCTTGGATGATGATGATACAAGTATGCCATATTTTAGAGAGAGAAAGAGTGAGAGGGTGTTCTTGGTAGAGACTTGCTTTACAAAAATGAAAGGTTAGATTATGAGAAGCACCACCCCTTCCAAGGATGGAAGGGGTATTTATAGTTACAAATACTACGTTCTCCTATCGGACTATGGATCAGGCATACAGTGGGTAAAGACCCGTCCTTCCTCCACGGTGTTACACTAAACTAATCTACGCTACAAACTAACTAACAAACTACTAAATAACGTAAATAACAGCAAGTCTACGAGCTAACATATGCTAGACCATAATTGGGGTGACCGACACTTTAACATGGAATTTCCAATTCCTAACAATCTCCCCCTAAGGGAGGTTACCCCATGAAATACATTTTGCATCCTAGCATTCTATCTTTGACTTTGGTTCTGAGCTCGTAGACTTCAATTCTTCAAGTTTCGCAATCTTAGTGCATTAGTAGCGATTCTTCAAAGTCCGCATTGATTTGTACTTTTATTGGAGGCCTTTAAGCGATCCACATCTTGATGATCTTCGAGCTTTCTTGAGATCATCACCACAAGAAATCTCTCGGATCACCCTTTGTTGTGTAGCCATCATGTGATGTTGTGACTTTTGGACCGACATGCTCACACTACGGATCATGACATCTTTTCATCGTAGTAAGGAAGCTTTCTTGGTTCATGATATTTGCGTACTATCGAGCCAAGTTATGTAGATAGGCATTTGTCATGATTTCTTTAATTAAGTGTGGATCTTTGTGAGCATGCGGCTTTGGATTGACTTCTCAATTCGATCACCGCAACCGTCAAATGTACCGCAAACAACAATTAGCAATAAAGCACACGAAAGTGTCTTTGATCACTTTCGTTGAATTGAGGTACACGACCCACGGTTCCCGTTGATCGGACAAGTACCGCCTGTGATCGGTATAATTTTGAAGAATCTCCTTGACAGGTTTCGCAGCTTGTTCTAGTTGTTCTCAAACCGAACGCCTCAAAGAACACAACACGGAGTGAGTGAACCAATAATTGAGATTCACCGATTGATGAAAATTGATTTGAAAAACAATCGCGTATTGCTTGAAGAAAGAGTTTTGCAATACGACGAAGGTTTTATGAGAAAGATCAACTTTCAATCAAAAATACTTTTGTATTTGAAAAGAGTACACATTCGATGTGCTAGAGAAAAGAAGAGATTTACACATCGAACGGTTTTCCAAAAGTATTTTTCAATCGAGATACTTTTGTGTTTGAAAATGAATACACATTCGATGTGCTAGAGAAAGAAGATTTTCACATCGAACGGTTTTTCCAAAAGCATTCGTCAATTCATTTCTCGGACCAAGGTTGATTCAAGAATGAATCGACCCATTGTTTCTATCCGCTTGTCACAAGCTTGATCTTTTGGAAAGATCTCACATGTCACCCACCAAGAGCTTGTTTGATGTTGGCTCTAGAAGGCTTTCCATCTTCATTGTGAATATGTTAGTATATCACTTAGATGTTCTGGCAATACCACAAGGATAATGCGTAGGACTCTTAATATATTCTTACTTTCCACATTGTGTGAAACAAAGCAAGTCTTCATTAATTTAGTGTCCTAATGAGATATTGTGGATGATCTCTGGCTCTAGACTTAATAGTGCACATTTGGTTTCCTATGCGGAGACTAGGGAGAGGTCTCCTTCAATATTAACAATCTCTAAGAGAAAGTCGATAGATTATGTAGGTTCCCTTGAGAATGAAACAAGCCCTTTTAAGAGGAACTTGAGTAGCTTGGGAAGTTTAGTGCGGTCGTCCAGGGTCCATGACGCCTTGTCTTCAATACCGTGTTACCTTAGTAACCACCAAGAGTATATGTATTGAACCCGGTTTACGCCTAAGGTTGAATTAATGGAGGTTATTTCTTTCACCCTTTTCATATTCAATTCTTTTCATTCTTCAACCCTTCAAGCTTACCGAGACTTCATAACTAGAACCTTGTTGGGTTTATTCCGGTTCTAGCTCTATCTCGATCCGAACTCTTCCCATATCTCACTTGTCTCCTTTTTCATCATACCTAAGGACTCTACACTATCTAGTAGATTGTCCACGGTAGATCCCTCCGCTCTGGCGGATCGTGGGAACGAATACCTAACCTAACCATCCTTATAACACCATGCATAAAGTAAATTGGTCGGTCTTTTGGTATTGTTCTTTCCTTCTCGAAACCAATTGAAAATCATTTGGAAAATCAATCAAGGTACTTGTGATATAATATCAAAGCATTTTGTACCTTAATTGTTTTGATCTTTTAGAAATGCTCCCCTCAACATGTGCATATGATTTTGAAATTGTTTAGCACATGGAGGCAAGAGTTCTTTGAAATGATTTCTTGATCACAATTTCCTTAGAAAAAGCCATTTGAATTTCTTTGGTAAATTCTCTCCTCAATATGCGTAGGATATTTTAAATCATTTTATCACATGTAGGAAAGAGTTCTTTTGAAGTACATTCACGATTCACAAAAGCCATTTAAAAACCATTTGCTCCCCTCAATATGTGCATCGATAAACGAAAGAGTTTAGCACATATTAGAAAGAACTTGCACTTTGAATCAAAACGATCATCATTTATCAGATTTCATAATTAAATCACAAATTCTCCCCCGATCAAAAATATCAAACCCTTTGAGATTTTGGATCTCAAGTGATTTAATAAGGTTTAGAAAACATGGGAGAATATGTGGCCTAGTTTAAATACTCATCTTGTTTTTGGATAAATACTCCTCCTCAATCATGTGCATCATATATTGAAATCGTTTGGCACATGGAGGCAGGAGTGCCTTTAAAGGACTAAAACAGATTTGAGATTTAAATCACGATCTCTCCCGATCAAAAATATCAAACCAATTGAGATTTGTGATCCCAATTGATTTAAATCATTTAGAAAATTTTGGGGAAAGACGTGGCAAGATTTGATTTTGAAAAATGACAGATAAGGACCAACTATAGACATTAAAGATTGTTAGTTTCAGGTATGATAATTTTTAAGAGATCTTTAAGTAAAATAAAACAACTTCACAATCAAACAAGAACAGAAAAAATTTCATTTTGTAAGATCTTTGAGTTTTAAAGAAAATCATACCATGATATAACATTAAATCTTTAGATCACCACATTAAACGCATAAACGGACTTTTGATGAAATATCGTTTGAAAATATTTAATTTGAAATCATCAAGATTTGAAAAATAAAGTCCGGTTGATTTCAAAACTTTGAATCCGATTTATTTTCAAACAATATTTTCCATTTTCAAAACAATATTTTTCAAAATTGTTTGAAAATGGTAACATGCACAAATATATGTTAGGTGGTTGAGCCGCTTTTGTTGTTGTTCTTTGAGGTTGGAAGAAAACCGCTCATCGATGCAATGAGACTTCTTACGTTGCATTTTAATGCCAAGCGAGGTCAAATTAAGCTCCGTTTCTTCATTTGTCGATGAAGAAAACCATCTCACGATGCAATGAGACCTCTTACGTTGCATTTTTCCATGCCAACTCTCCATAGAAGTCCAATTAAGCTCCGTTTCTTCATTTGTCAACCCAAGATATAGTTACCCTTTCCTTTCGGTATCTAATCATCTTCAATTGTTGGATCCGGATCGGGAACATTCTTATATACCAATATACCTGCATACGTTAGTGAACACACATACAGATATATGATGGTCGACATCACCCAAACAGCAATCGACTAATTAAAGTCAATCCAACATATCAATCAGATCATGTAAAGCATGGGAATAATGTGTTCATCAAACTTTAATCATCTAATTCTAACAATCATATCCTAGGCACCTAGTCATTCAACATAGGTTAACATGTTTTTACAGTTAAGCATTTAGGATAATTAAGAAAGCCCGTTAGATGATATAGATTTGAAAACATTCTCCCCTCAATCAATGACTTATTTTTCCTCAAATGTTTAAAACGCCGAAGTCATTGGTGAGTTTTCAATTTTACAAAACTCGAATCGATAGATTTACAAGCAACTCATTTACCACCATTTTTGAAAACAACAAATATTTTTCTGAAAAATTTATAAAAAGAAAAATATTTGTGTATGAACAGTAGTCCTTCGACATACTTTCCTCAATTAGTTTTTAGGATAAGTGCACAAAAATTTTAGAAAATTGGTTTAGTGCAGCACTTTCCTTCCTTGAAGAGCGGGTTGCTATCTGAAATAATAGAAAACCATAGTTTAAGCACGAGTTACGATCGATGTAATCAGTAAGCCATCATTTTGAAGCGGGGTTACAATCAAATAATCAGTAAGCCATTTTTTTGACATGTTTAGAAAGAATATTTACACCTTCGCTCGAACTTCATCTATGGTCCGTGCCATTGTTGAATGACATTTCTAAGACCGCAGATGTTATCGATACGAAGACATGTCTTTGAAAAACAATCTTTTGGTCTTTTTCAAAAAATTTTGATTTTTATGGGTTTTTGATGGTTTTATATTTTTCTATTTTGT
Organism: Chrysanthemum lavandulifolium; assembly: GCA_022545495.1. Lineage (NCBI taxonomy): Eukaryota > Viridiplantae > Streptophyta > Magnoliopsida > Asterales > Asteraceae > Chrysanthemum > Chrysanthemum lavandulifolium. The sequence goes on from CM040238.1 coordinate 200,514,842, forward strand.
TTTGCTGGTTTTATATTTTTGTATTTTGTTTTTGAAAAATATTTACAAAGATAGAGTAGATGATATAGATTAAGAGGATGATGATACGAGTACCGAGATAAGGATATCGAACAGCACGTCGTAGAAGATAGAATTCGCCATCTCTTAAACTTCCACCACCAAAGCTTCCGAGGCTCCATAATAGAAGATAGAACATGAGCCTTTGAGAAAAAAAGACTTTGGCGACTTCCCCCAAACCAATATCCATTAGATGAGCAGATTCAAGCTCTATTACAAGCTTGCCTTAGCCGGTGCAGATAAGCACACCATTATCATAAATCCCATTGCTCCTTTTAAGAACGATAATCGAGGTTCTCCATTCGGGTTATATCATCAAGAAGAAGAACATCAACGTATCATCCCACATTTGAATACCTCTTCTCAAATTCCTTTTCCACCAAGTCCAAGCAATCCATTCGAAAGGTGTCAAGAGAACAATTCCCCAAGTAGTTGAATTGATGCGATCATCTCTTTGTATAATGCTTAAGAACTCTCCGAATACACATCATTCTCGGAAAGAAAACACCTCCCAAATGTTTGTGGTAAACAATGGCTTTCTTCCCTGATGATCGTGTATGAAGCTCAAGAACCAAGTACACCAATATCCAAGAACTCTCCCGAATACACATCATGCCCGGAGAGAAAACACCTCCCCAATGTTTGTGGTAAACAATGGCTTTCTTCCCTGATGATCGTGTATGAAGCTCAAGAACCCGAAGTACACACATTCCCACCGAAATAATAACTGATAACACCTTACTCATGTTATACATTTATCTCCCCTGAATATGTCATACTTGTGTACCTCTTTTATCTTCAGAAACTTTCTCTAACATTACTTCCCCCCACGTAGTTGGAATAAGAACACTAGAAGCCAATAGATATATTGAGTTTCTCTGCGGTCATGACATTTGTATTCCCGGGATAACTTCAATCACTTAGAAGTATTAAGTTCATCATGTGTACTCGTTATGCTTTTATATGTATGTCTCCTTCCCCCTTGCTGGTTTTGATACTTCAGAATCAACAACTCATTTTAAGCCCAAATACTAGAAATCTTGTGAGAAGAATACCATTGAAATCTTGTGGGAATCAACTTGCTGAAGAATAGCGTGAGCAAGTCTAATTGGGGATTAAATCTGACATTTCACTCTCCCCCAATTAGTGCTCTCCCCTAAACCGACAATCTGTTTGGATTAAGAAGAAGTCTTTAGATCGTTAAATGCAACTCGTCTTTAGTCTTCTAACATGCATCAGAAAATGTAGAACAGACTGTAGACTCGACCTTCTTCAAGATTGTCCATTTGGGGAATAGAAAGTTAACATCTTCATCTCACCAAAAAGCATTCCCGTTAACTTTGAAATAGCAAATCCCCTTAACTAAAATCCCTCACAATCAAACAAGAACAGAGAGATGTTCATCCAAGAAATCAGCCCAACAACTAGAAGCACTTTGTCATTAAACTCATCAGTCCGTATGAAGATGTCAACCAACGACTCTTAAAAAGAAACTCCATGTAAAGATGACCTGATAAGAAGAAGCTCGGTTCTTACATGAGTTTGGAGCCGTTTGACCATTAATTCTCATAAATCAATCAACCATGCGAGGTTATCATACTTTTCTCCCTCAAGAATTGCATACGAGTTGCCATTCTTGATTAAGTAAGTGAAAATCATCCAAATGCATTCTATTCACTTCTCCCCTCAAAATTATCACATGATGTCGCCATCGTCATTATAGTTGAGCAAGTGGAATAAGAAAAAAAATCAACGGTAGTCTGGTTCACTTGATGTTTGAAAGCGCATGGAAAAAGCATGAAGCATGTTGATGAGAATGGTCATAATTGAGAAGATTTCTCTTCTTCTGAAGATAAAGCGCACTGAACCGTACACTTTTCTTTTCTTTGAGGAACGGGGCTTGAACTGTTGTGTTCAAACGTCATAAGAAGATTTCTCTTCTTCAAAAGATAAAGCGCACTAAGACGTACACTTTTCTTTTCTTTAGAGTATGAGGCTTGAACTGTTGTGTTCAAACGTCATAAGAAGATTTCTCTTCTTTCAAAGATAATGCGCACTAAAACGTACACATTTCTTTTCTTTAGAGTACGAGGCATGAACTGTTGTGTTCATACGTCATAATCTCTCTCTTTTCAGCTCTCTTGGCAAAACATGTAATCAACCCCATTATCATTCAGTAGGCTCTTTGTGGTGACAGTTGATGGAGAAAACCCAATATAATGAATTTGACCCTAAAGTAAACTAACCGGAACTCATAACTTAAACTTGCACATATGTAACAAAGAGCGATGCCGAGACTTCATCCTCCATTGAATCTCTAAGTACTCTATACTCTTCATCCAACCAACCATCAAGTATAAGACGTACATCACATATTGAAAATCCACAATTGAATGTGACACTGAGCACTACAACGTAACTCCTTAAAGTGATAGTTATTTTGTGGTGGTAAGAGCCCAATTCCCCCAAGTGGTAAAAGAAAAAGAAAAAGACACCCAACAATAACTAGATTTCCAAGTCTTCATTTTTGATAATACGCTCGAACAAGGATCTTGAAGAATCTTCATCCAACCATCCCCGATACCTTCAGATACTAAGTACACTCGCCCGTGATAATTCACTTCAACCTCAAATAAATAATAGTGAATTAACCCCGTTGTCACATCTTGTTAAAAGCTCAAATCTAGCCTCCTTTGACCTTAAAAGTGAACTTTGATAATGGTTTCATCCCGACCATGGTTAAAAGCACGTAACCCCGTAAAACCATGTAATAACCAAACTGCCATGACGAAAATCCAAACACACATCCAATTCATGAAGTACACCCTTTTATCCCTTCTTTGAAGTAGAAACCGTAGCACCAACATCAGATAAGATCCCGAAATACACTTTCCATTCTCCAGGATGGATCCATCATCACGGGATTTTACAATTCTATGGTCTAAACCAAGAAATAGTTTCTTTCGCGGGATTTTACAACACCAAGAATAAACCGTAAGATAGGTCCGGAAATGCACATTACATTTACCAGGATGTTTCCATTGTCACGGGATTTTACAAGTCTATGATTTAAACCGAGAAATAGAATCTTTCGCGGGATTTTACAAAATCAAGACAAAACCGTAAACAATGTCAGCTTGAATGTGTTATGACAACTTTGGTTTCGTTGAATATATGTTTTAGGGGAACATGCAGCGGTTCTTCAACGATTCTTATCCACCATGAACAATTCTTTACCCATATGTAGACAACTCCACAAACCATACTAAGTCAAGTAGTATATACTACTTCCCCTAGAGGTTGACCGTAACACATCAAAGTACACGTTTCTCCCCCATGATGGTTTCGAACTTTCGGAAGCATCATAATGTGTACGACTATTTGCACGACAAGTTCTTGTCATAGGCAAACATCTTGAAAAAAATCATGACTGACGCTGACGATTCTTAGAAAGATTTTGCTTAGACTGTGAAGTATCATTGACATTTTGTGGCGTCGAATATCTCATGGGAATTGCTGAAATTGAACCTCCATTGATTCAACGGCTAATAGTAATGACCACATATGAAGATAACGTCACTTCAATAATACCGTACACAAACCCCGTAGTCATTTTTTACTTTTTCGCTCAAGCCGTGAATTTGTATCCTCCGTGAAATTATACCAAACCAAAATACCACTCTTAAAGCAATTTTGTATCCAATAATTTTTATAACAAAAATATTTTGGATAACAAGATTGTTTATATGTGACTTGTCCCACCATTTCGTTTAAACAATATACCATAAAACCCAAGTCCACGTCCAATAAGTCTCAATACGGATACAACGACCCATCCAACACACATAAAATGCATTGAAGTCAAATATCATGATTGATAATATCGCCCAAAACACGCTATAAGTCCAAGTCCATTTCAATCCATATTACTCGGCCCAAAGCAAATGAAATGACAGATCCATGGTACACCTAGTAAGACCCGATCCAAACTTAACACACTGATATAAAGTTTAACCCTAATTTCTCTCTTCATTTGCAAACCCTAACCACACTTTTCATAATATCCGCCTCTCATATAAACCTTTTCTCAGCCTCTCCACATTATATCTCTTTCCTCAAAAATACATCTTGACATCTCAGATTAGCACCCTTAATCTCATCAAATCCGAGTAACAATCCCTTACAATTGAACCATACACGACCTCAACCTAACAAGATGTCAATAATTTCTTCTCAATCCGAATCAAGAGCAAGTCAAGATCCTTTGGAGGGTCAAAGGTAGGGTCGTCGTATGATATTTCATTTTGTTAATGGTCTTGAAACGAGCCAAGAAAAGATTATAACACATTTGTTATACATATTTTCTTTTTGTTCGGATATTGAGAGAAGCTTCGACTTCAACACTAGATCGATGATGATTTTCTACTTTCGTTTTAAGGACCTTTCAAGAGTCATGATATTTCTTTGAATATAACGAAAGTAAAAACTGAGATTTAATTTATTTTCATTTTCAGTTTAGTCCGAATCGGTTGAGTGTTGGTGAGTGATGAGTCTTGGTGAAGAGAGTTGTTGAGATTGTTGTAGTTTACTATTGAGATTAGAGGAGGTGAAGGGTTTAGGATATAGTGAGTATTGTTATGGTTGTGGATTGTGGTAGCCTAGTTTTACCATCCGAAGCATCTTTTGGGTTTATTTGATATTGTGGTTGTGGTCTTGTGGTCGTTTCTTCTTCATCCTTTATGTCAGGTCGCTACATGTCACAACTCGCTAGGTTAAGTCGCTAGGTCAAGTCGCTACCTTTTTTAACACAAATCGCTAAGCCATTGAAACCTTACAAGTCGCTATTGACTCAATAGTCAATAGTAAGTCGCTACTTCATTATAAAGGACAACTCGCTAGCACAACTCGCTTCAGTTGTTGACTCAATAGTCAACAACTCGCTACCATTAAAAAGGACAAGTCGCTAAGTCATTATAGTCATAACTCGCTAAGATGAACACAAACCGCCTCTGAGTCAATACTCATCGGGTACAATGAATCTGGACACTTATGACAAGTCTCTATGAAGAAATAAGACTTTTTCCGATGAGTTTTTCCGACCAAAATTTCTGACCAGCTTATTAGAAACCCAGAAAACTGCATAAAACTGCTTCTTTTGACTGGTTTGACCATGAATATGACTGTTTGACCACAAGTTTTTTCACAGATTTGGTACAAAATAAGTCATAAAAAACTGATGAGTTACAAGACTGCTGTTTGGACAAAAACTTGACACAAAACAGATGTAACAAAACAGATGTTAACAAAAAATAGACCACTTGATAATTTTGACCAATAAAGAGGATACAAAACTGAAAACATGTAAAAACTGTTTACCAAACTATAGCAGAAAAAACTTTCCGACCACTAAAAAGTACACAAAACAGTTTAAAAACATGTATCAAAACCACAAAAAATCAACACAACACAATAACCATGGCTCTGGTACCATTTGTAGGATCGTAAATATTATTGTGTTTGATGATTCGGGTGGTCTTGGATGATGATGATACAAGTATGCCATGTTTTAGAGAGAGAAAGAGTGAGAGGGTGTTCTTGGTAGAGACTTGCTTTACAAAAATGAAAGGTTAGATTATGAGAAGCACCACCTCTTCCAAGGATGGAAGGGGTATTTATAGTTACAAATACTACGTCCTCCTATCGGACTGTGGATCAGGCATACAGTGGGTAAAGACCAGTCCTTCCTCCACGGTGTTACACTAAACTAATCTACGCTACAAACTAACTAACAAACTACTAAATAACGTAAATAACAGCAAGTCTATGAGCTAACATATGCTAGACCATAATTGGGGTGACCGACACTTTAACATGGAATTTCTAATTCCTAACATACCGAGCTCAAGTCAATGTTGTACCCCCAAAAGTCTAAAATGGTTTGTAAGTATGTTGTCAAGTGTCAAGGTATAAGTTATGGTTGTTGAAGTAATTGAGTCGCCAAACGGAATGTCATAACATGGGTCAAGTGTTTATGGCCATGTTTAAAGTGGTGTTTGGATTAATGTATGTTTGTACCCATTTTAGGATTTGAACGGGTCAATGGTCATGGATCAAGTTTGTCATGGTATTTAATGTCAAATGTGTGTGTTGTTTCAGGTTTAAGCGTTTGTGTTATGGTTAAGTTGTGTATGCAAATGAGCCAAAACGGGTATTTTGACATAATACACGTCAATTGGTAAAGCACGTTTTCAAGGGTCATTATAACCAAGTTTATGCATATATTTGATGTTTATAATTTCTTAATGATTTTTGGAAGTTTTAATGTTATGTCATGTTATATAAGTCATTTTTCAAAAAATGGGTCAACAGTGCACAAAAGAAATGTGCAGAAAAATTGGTGTTTAGGACAAGGTACATTTTAACCCATTTTGGGTCAAATGGGTCAAGAATGTTGGGAAACAATATCTATGGTATATTTTTAGTTAATGTGTATCATATATGTTTAAATATAAGTCTAAGGTGTTGATTTAATGTTTAAAGGTGTTACGGGTCATTTTGAGATAATAGTGCACTTAAGGGGGGGTCCTTAGTGCATAAGAGGGTAGTAGTGTACTTGAGGGGGTCCTTAGTGCACGAGAGGGTAGTAGTGCACTTGAGGGGGTCCTTAGTGTACAAGAGGGTTGTAGTGCACTTGAGGGGCTTCATAGTGCACAAGAGGGTAGTAGTGCAATTAAGGGGAGGGGGTTCCTTAGTGCACTTAAGCGGGTTTTTCAATCTTTGGTTGTTTTCTTGATTTTGTATAAAGTCAACTGTAGCTCTTTGGAAGTCGTGCCACCGATCATTTTAAAGGTAATTGAGTCTAGTTTAATTTAAAAATAGTCTCAAGGGTCGGTCTTCATCAAATTGTTGTCAGTTCATAAAAGAGTAACAGAAGGTCAGTATTGGGTCATGTCGTGTCAGCGAAAATTTTTAAATTTTTAGTCAAATTGGACACGGGGCGTAACAGAATAAAAAGGGCGATAGCGGATCTCCTTGCCTTAAGCCATGTTTAACGTAAAATTCGGATGCAGGACTTCTGTTAACCAAGATAAAATCCTAGAAGATTTTAAGCATGCTTTAATCCAAGACCTCCATATGTGACCAAAACCAAGACCATGAATAATGAAGTCTAGGTATTTCCAACTGACAGAAACAAAGGCCTTTTCGAAATCAACTTTAAAAATGAGCATTTTTTTCTTCTGTTTTTGTACCAATCAATCATCTCACTAAGCATAAGAGGACCATCCAGAGTTTGACGACCCCAAATAAAGGCGTATTACTCATGATTTAAAATTTTGTCCACCAATTTGGCCAACCGATTAGCTAAAATTTTGGCAATGATTTTGTAATGAATGTTGATGAAGGAAATGGGTCGGAAGTCTTTAACATGAATAGGATTACTAACCTTCGGAATAAGGGTGATAAAGGAAGAATTAGAACCCACCGACATCTTCTTCGATTCAAGGAACTTGGTCACAAAAATTTGGATATCATGTTTAAGGAGCTCCCAATATCGTTGAATGAAACCAAAAGTGAAACCATTAGGACCGGGAGCTTTATCACTGCCACAAACCCACACAACAGATTTAATCTCTACCAAAGATACGTCTTTCTCCAAAAGCTCATGATCAGGAGGGCTAAGATTGGATGGAAACGATATGGAAGGAACTCTGTCGTCGAATCAAAGGGCTGGAATTTATCTTTAAAGAAATTCAGAAATGTCTCCTTAACTTGATGCGGATCAATAATCCAAGTGACATCATGCATGATACATTGAATAGAATTGGTTCTACGTTTTTTATTCACCAAACCGTGTAAGAATTTAAAAGTTTCGTCGCCTTCGATGTCCCACTTGATACGAGATTTTGGGAGCAAACCTAGAGCTTCAAGGTTATCAATCTTATCAATCTCATGAAAAAGTTTGATGCGAGATTCACGGTCTTCAAAAGAAGCGGTGTTTGAATCGATCTTGGTTTCAATGTTCTTTAAAGCAGCAAGGACGTCCTGCTTATGATGTCTCTCGTAAGATTTAGTAATTCCAAGCCATTCTTTAGTATTAAATGTTAATACAAATAAGCCGTAAAAACGTTTATTTATATTCTACGATCTTCTAATGTTTTGTCGATAACAAACGTAAAATCATTTTAACGAAACAAATAGAATACGTAAATAGTTTGAGTCAATAGTTTCCTAACACACTTACGTTTTCACATAAAACACTAAAACAAATATAAGTGATTTTATGATTTAGATATACATGTACAACAACTAGTGTTTACATATTGGGTTAACATATACTTAAACTAAGTATACTAAAATGGGTAAAAACAAGTATATATTAAAATGGGTAAAAACAAGTATATACTAAATGGGTAAAAACTAGCAAATGGTATTGACCCATAACCCATGGTTTTATATATACCACTTAATCAAGTTCATTGTATCCTTAAGATACATTGTATCTAGAAAGAAACCATGGATCAACCCATAACCCATGACCCATAACCAAAAATACCCATGGGCAAGAGAGGCGTTCCACGGATCCCAGGCTTTGTGCTAGCGGATCCTCGTGGGAGGATCCATGGGATCCGGAACGATGAGAATTTTCTATAAATGAGAGCCATTTCTTCCTTTCTACACACCACTTTACACACATACTTCCCAAGTATTATAACCCTCTAACCTCATATCCAAGTGATCTATGTAGTTTGTCTTTTGTTTTGTGTGATCTTCTAGGTTCCTCTTAAAGGTGAGATCACCACTTCTGAAGACGAGCAAGCTCAAGTCCATGAGTTGCCATGTCAGTCATCATCAAGACAACTAAGGTTCTCTTGTTGATAGTTCTTTCTTTCTCCATATATGTTGGGTTGAAGGCATTAGTGAAGGATGCCGAAAGTGTCAAGATGAAAGCATTAGTGAAAGGTGCTTATCGTCCGTGTCAAAGCATTAGTGAAGAATGCTAAAGGTGTCGAAGGCGAAGGCATTAGTGAAGGGTGCCAAGCGTTGTGTCAAAGGCATTAGTGAAGGATGCAGAGAATCAAATCAAGTAGCATTTGGGAAGAATGCCTAGGTCGTATAATCGATGAGGTGCATCGTTATACATATAAGTATTTGTTTATTTCCAAGGATGGTGATATCCTTGATGGTATTGTAACAAGGAGTAGATCTCCTTGAGATTAGGTGTTGTGTTGTGAAGGGTAGTAGTTCCTCCATAGTAATGGAACTAGGTGCTTAGCCTAGTACCTAATAAAGGGTAAGCGACGTTGTGATAGGATTAGTTCTCCTTGGTGTGAAAGAACTCGGTGGTTAGCCTAGCAAGTATAAAGGGTAAGCGACGTTGTGTTAGGTATGGTTCGCCTTGGTGTGAAGGAACTCGGTGATTTAGCTTTGTACCGAAAAAGGTTAAGCGACGTTGACGGCTTCTCCGCCATAAGAAGTTGGTGTAGTGCTTACGAACTCTCGAGTAGGTGACTCGGGAGTGGAGTAGGCAAGGAAGGTGTCCTTGTAGCGAACCACTATAAATACTTGTGTCGTGGTGATGTGCTTCTTACTCTTTATCTTTCATTACACGCTTTATATATCTATCTATCAACGTCCAATATAAACAACTAAATAGATTGACATAAGTCGATCTAAATATTTAAAAGGAAGTTTTAAATTGGTAAAACTATTCAACCCCCCTTCTAGTTTTTCACATTAAATTTGAGACATTTAAGCTTAACGTGAGATAGAAGGTTATGGTTGTCACTATTTTGATCAAAGGAGTTCCATTATGTAGATATAAGATCATTGAAGCCTTTACGATTGAACCATGAATGATAAAGTCTGAAGGGATTTGGGCCATAATCAGATTTATTACAATGGAGGAGAATAGGATTGTGATCAGACCATAACCTATCGAGGGTAGTAACTTGGACGTATGGGAGAGCCTCAATCGTGTTTTCGGAGAGTAAAACCAATCCAATTTGCTTAATTTTGTGCCCCCTCTGTTCATCCAAGTGAATAAACGTCCTCCCATGGGTAACTCAATTAAACTAGTGTTGGTAATGAAGGTGTTAAATTTACCAGCTTCCAATTGAGAGAAAGTGGAACCAAGGCGCTCAAAATCATAATGGACCTCATTCAAATCACCAAATAACACAAAAGTACCACTGTGACGTTGCATAAAATCATCAATACGGTTCCATAAAATGACTTTAGTTGAAGATTCTTGGGGCCGTAAATGTTGATCATAAAGAAATCACCATCTAAAATTTTCCAATGTCCCTTAACTATGACAAAAGCGTTGTCACACCAAATGTCTTCTTTGACGAACACGTTAGGATCCCACAAAGATATTAATCCACCAGATCTACCGCGAGCCATACTACAAGCATAATCGAAAGAATAATTGCCCCACATAGTTTTAAGACGAAATAATTCTAACTTTGTCATCTTGGATTCTTGGATACCTAGAAATTAAACATTATGTTTAAACAAAGGTCCTTGATCCACACACGTTTACGTCTTTGTTTTGTGCCACAACTATTAATAGAAAGAAAATTCATTTGTCAACTATGTGAACTCCAATACCGTCAATCATTTTCTTTAAAGATTTGCGACATCCTCTCACGTCAAAGCCTAACGAATCTCCAACTTCAATGATTCTAGTCATCTCATTGATAAGGGAAAAACCTTTGATATCCTTCTTCCAAAATCTAGCAAAGGAGGTGGAACACCTGCTAGTGGATGACTACTCTCTCTTGTACGTTCAAACCTGGTGGACGGCTTAAATCATGCGAACTAGGTTCATTTGAAGATTGATGCTGAGCGATTTTTGATTCTTTCACCTTCTGGTTAACGTTCTTCTCTTTATTGGGATAATTGTTATCTTCTAAGTTGATATCATTTTGACCTTTTGTTTCATTTAAGTCATTTATAAGATCATCTAATTCATCAACGGAATTCACATCCTCTAAAGTTTCATCCTTGTCTTCTTCATGTTCGTCTTCTGTGGATTGCAAATCTGTAGAGTCATCGATGATATTAATACTCCAAGTGCCTATTTCAAGAAACCTAGACATCAAATGATTCCTCACGAATTTCAACTTGAAATTTTTCTGAAACAGACTGATGAGATTTGGTTGCAACACAAACTATACCAATACATATAGTTGTCGTTTGTTCGGTTTCAAACAACATAAATTTTCCAAAAATACACACGACCTTTTTGAATGCAGCGGATCTCCAAGTACATAATGGAAGGCTACTTATTTCAATCCATATCAAACATCCGTCGACCTTAAAAGAAGGAGAGACGGTATTAACAGTTGTAGATAAACCTTTCATGCAATTGTTGGCTTGAACATCTGTGTGCGAGGTTGTCGAAGGGAATAAAATCCAAATCCATAATCTGCCTACATGATGGATTTTTAAGTTCTCAAAGCCCTCGTTTCTACATACATATATATATCTTACTCACATAATCAACTTCCTTAAGCTTGACCAGTAAGACCTAGAAGAGTCATCAATGCTTACAAGGTCTTGGTCCTTGAGGGAGATTGATAATATCTTGTTAGGGTTGGGTGAATCACCTGTCGATTTAGAGCCATGGACCACAAATGCAAATGATGGTTTACCAAAAGGCATATTGGTGATAGCGGGCATGGTGGTTTTAAGTATATGTTTCTGTTGATTCAAGGTTGGTTTGTTAGGGTTTAAATTGGTACAAGTAGGATTTTGTCTTTGGTATTTTGCTAGCGTAACAAACAGGTGAAAGATCCCAATCTAAACATTGGATAATGACTGTAAAAAATTAGACGCATCATGCACACCCAAGAAACGGATAAAGCCAAAGCGTTTACCTCCTTTTAATCTTTTGTTTGCGATGAACGTGTCTGCGAGGCGACCGTAGGGCAAAAAAAGGTGTTCCATAATTTGTTTGCGTTGGTCGAATCAGGAAAATTAGTGACATAAAAAGAAGCTGTAACCTTTTCCAGATCTTGTTGAAACGGATTACCGATAGGTTAAGTGATATTGTCTTTGCTTTTCCAAAAGATCCAGGTCCAACCATTGGTGTCAGTGTTGTGTGATGATCTACCTATCTTGTATGCACCCCACCCCTCAAAGGTAGTCGAAAAGGAATCAGAGATCCAAAAATTGTGAAAGAAGACGGTATTAAGGTTTTTGTGACAAATATCTTAAATATTATCCATCTCAAGAGAGCTCCATTCCGTAGTAGACTTTACGTTATCTGACATTGTCTTTTTTATTTTAGAAACAATCTTATATTTTCACCACATATTCTAATTGACCACTGCATGTATTTTGAACTGTATCCATGATTAGTAGTTGTAAGGTTTTTTATTTTGCGTTTAGTATTCTTTTTAATTTTTTTAAACATGTCGTTATCATCATTATGTACATGTCTTTTTTAACAGTAAATAAATTTATAGAGCTAGTTTGTCTATCGAACGAGCTTTGAATTATGATATACGTGTATATTTATTTGTTAATGCATATGAAGTACACTAAATATTGTTTTAGTTTTATCTACTTGAACACATTTAAATATACGATTTTCTTTAATATTTTTCATCAAGTAATAATAATCATAAATATATACTAAAAAAAATAAAACAAAAACAAAATCCGGCTAGCCCGTTCGCTAAACGAGCTTCAAATGTGGTGCTTCTAATAAATAAGAAAGGTGATAGTGCACATTTCATAAATCGATTGTCAGACTTTAAAATATGTGTCTTGACAATTATACCTTTATGTTAATTATAGGGAGGTGAAAAAAAAAGTAAAAGTGATATAAAAATATAATTGTCAAAGACATATATTTTAAATATACAAATCAACTTATAAAATGTGCAAATCACCTCTCAATAAACAAAAGTACGATTATATATAATTGTCAGAGAAAGATCCTCTCAAATTGTAAACATAACTTGAATCAAGTTAAGGAATTATGAACCATTGAATTTGATCAAATGGCTCAAATCAAAAAAACTTCGTTTCATTTGAATCATTAAATCAAATTCAATGGCTCACAATTGACTATCTTGAATCAAATTATATCATACAACTTGACAAGATCCCTACCCATTATTGTCACCAAAATATCTACTTGATCAAACTGTGGCCTTCATGACCTTCCCCACTTCTTCCTGTAGTATTTTGGTATACATTAATAGAACAACAGACAAAATCTAACATAATAAATTTAGAATAACTTTAATCGATATGAAAGATATTTTCATATAAGCATAAATAAAATAATGCAGCATCTTCGACATATCGTAACCAAAATTCTTTCAATAACACCGCCAGCTTGTACAATAAAATAAACAAATAAGTAATTAAACAATCATCGTAGAGTTATGACTTATGAAGGTTAATTTGCGTATTAACCAGAAGAAAAAAAAAAATTAAAAAAAATGTGAGATAATCAAAAAGTTTGTTTTTTTTTTCTTTTTTTAACCAAAATTGACATTTCATATTTTCAGAATGACAAAAAAAAAGCTATCGCTTGACTTTTACTTAAGTTCGGAAGAAAAAAAAGTACATTTTAACCTTAAAAAGGGTGCAACTGTACATGTGTAACACCGACTGCCAAACACCACTTCTTGCTTTCATTGGAATCTTAATGCCACGTGTAAAAGAAATGTCATGTCCCATGTTTCATATCACACATTTTGCGCGTTTTCAGATCGCATCCACTTTTTTCACACAATTTGCAAGCAAAGGTTTCTACGTTACTCTTTTATTTCATTCTTTAAATATATTACTCTTTTATTAGCATGTAAAAATATATTACTGTAGCAAATAAAGATTTCAACGTAAAAGTAATTTTATACTTAATGAAAGCAATTAACTATTGACCTAAATGACCTCATTAGAGCAGACAACACACTAGTTTAACATGTATTTGTACATTTTATTCAAGATATTCTCTGCCATCTAGGATGAGTTAATTGTTAAATATAAAAAAAGTCATGTTGGTTAGTATATTGTTAATCACTTGGTTAGCTTTAAGATGCTTTTAGTTAATTGGATATCTCCCAACCAATACGACACAGGATGACAATCATATGATTACGAAGTCTTCTTTATAATACACTTTAGCGAGTTCTGCGCGATGCGGCATGATTCTGCGAAATAAAATTTTTCAACGAGCCATGTTTTATAATCAAACGATTATGTACTATAAATTTGCGAATGTCAAAAGTTTCGTATCGCGTATTTCAACTCTTTATAATATTATAGTAGAATGCCGTAGCGTTGCGATATTGGTATCAAGTAATAAAATTTTCGGCAAAAATGTTTTCAATTTTATGTTTTCTCTTATAATAACTTTACCAATAATGAAAACATAATGAGTTTGAGTAACTTTAAAAAGTGATTGATAATATCAAACTAATTCATATAAAACAATTGAAAGTGGCGTGATTTTGCGTTGCGGAATCGATAATGTTATGGGGTTATGGTCAAATTAGTTGATAGTGGTCCAGTAATACAAAGTAAGTAGAAACATTTTTTATGAAATATATATATATTTTGAACATGTTTGTATCATTAATATTGTTTATTACACTTGTCCCATATATATAAAAGATATAAATAAAAGAGTATTTATAATGTATACATCTTGTAAAGTATATATTTATGAAAATGTTTGAATCATTAATATTGTTTATAACTGTTGTTCTCTATTCACTATCGTTTAAAATCAATTAAGTACTTAAAACAAATTTAACAGTGAACAATGACTGAAATTAAAGCAAGTAAAACACACAAAGTAATTTTCAACATCATATTCTTTATTAGAAATTAATAAAAGAATACGTTACCCAAGTATTTGCGAATAGCACTTGGGATTGAAATGAAAAAGTTTGGTGACTCTCTCTGCTCGTGCTAAGTCCGAGCACAACTCTTAGAGCCCATTTGCTATCTCATGAACTAAGTTGTATTTGGAGGTGAAAAGATGGCTCATTGTGTGTGTGTTTTACAATTCACAAGCAATCTTTTCACTCCCATCTCTTATGCTATTTATACATGTATGATATTTGACCTTTTCTTAAGTGACAACTGACATCATCACGAAGACAAAATACTAATGTATTTTGTCTCATTTACAAAGACTATTCTAGGTAAGAGACAAGAATACTTTCCTAAGTTCGGTGATGACACGAGCCCGATCTTTGCCATTCGGGAAAGTTGACTTTGGTTGATAAGGACTTCGTCTTTTCGATTCAAACTTATCCCGCCAGGCCGCTCATTCTTCGATCTTCACATTCTTGCCTTCTACTTGGTTTGTCTTCGATGTAAGAGTTGGAGAAGTCTTAGGGATTCGATGAGTTATTGTCATCACTCACCGAATCCATCATCTTCTTGACTCGCCTTCACCCTTTAAGTTCCGCCATCGAGTGGAGAGACTTCTTCGCCTCGTCTCGAGTATCCTCGAAGATGACTCACCGAGGACTATGCACTCGGTGACCTATTCGTGTTTAACGGACTAAACACTTGGGCTATTTTCTATTCAAATCCTAGATTAAGGGTTTGGGTATTTATCGAACCCAATCCTCCCTATTTGGATACACAAATAGCTTAAGTGATTGATCGATGTAAGTGAGCAAATGGATTTTTCTTACATCGAATGTACTAATGGATACATTAAGGAACACTGAGTATTTTAACAAAACATACATATTTTATTGATCAAATTACATGGTTCCTATCACTAGTACAAAAGATAAATAAAAATGATGTCGCTTGAGATGGATCCCAGTGCTTCAAGTTTAGGCTTCTTTTTAGGAGTGTTTCTTTGTCGTGGTGCTCTTATCTTGGCATTCGGTCTTGGCGAACCCGATGTTTCTTGGGTTTGGATTTGAGAGGCCACCGGTATGTAGCTCATCATTGCGACCACACCAACTTGATCAATATCACTCCATCTTTGAAATGATGGGTTTCCATAGACATCAATGTGGAATAGCCCTCTTCGTGCTTCTCAATCACTAGACAGTTCACAAACTTAACACCTTATGGCGCTTCCTGTTGCATTCAAGTCCGTGCACTTTTATCTCAGTGGAACTCAACTCTCTTCTTACCCCGTGAAGACCGAGGTTGAGATCCTTGTGGTGCAATTAAGGCGGTGAATGCCCGCCAGTCTTGGTGCATCCACGAGTCTTTCATACCTTTTGCCGAGCATCTTCATCGACTCCTTAACCACCGTATTCGCTTCTTTTCAATGATTGAACCAAATTCATCGAGTTCGGTGATCCCAAAGTCGCGAATTTTGGGGATCATGAACTTGAAATGTCTTTATCAACCCCCGTAGACGTTCATTGCATGTGGTTTGGATCCGGGATGATTTTGACATCTCGTGATCTTTTCGTGTAGCCTTCGACTTGTCATCGCCCTATTGTAATGCTCAATTATGCTTTTCCCGAGGGCTTGACTTTCTTCTTCTTTTCTTCCAACTGTTTTCATTTCATCCATTTTTGCCGCTCGAGCATCCTTGAACCTTTGTCTGCTGACCCTTTTCGAGCTTCTTTGGATCAATTCCCACATTCTCGCCTTCTTCGACAATCACTTTAACCGATGCTTCCTTACTCTTCTTATCATCCTCGACTTGTTTCAATCTCCTTTATTCTTTAGCAAGATATTTGGTTAGTCGTTGAGGTGTGAGAAGGTATTCGATGTCACCGATTTTGTAGGAATCTTCTCGGGCTCAATAATTGTCATTTTGCCTTTTCCTTTGTCCGTGCCCCGAGGAAGATGATGCAACCAAGGGTGGTGTTTTGTCATGATAGGTGTTGTATTTGTCGGTTGTTGTTGTTGTTGTTGATGTTTGTGGTGGAAGTGATGAGATGGGTACTTGAGGCGGTGGTGTTGGCTCCCCTCGCAGTGAAGAGGAGTTTCTTGACAATATTCTCCCCTCAACTATTGCCGGAGCGTCGGTGAGGCAAGAGTTGGTGTTGGTGCCGAGGGGACTGAGACTTGACCCTGAAGGCTGATAAATTTCAAGATCATGGCCTTTATATCCAAGTATCTGTTTGAATGCCAGTGACCTTAGCTTCCAAATTATCCCGAGACACTTCCAAAGCAAATGCGTGGCCCAAGATTCGAGCCAAGGAAGTAGATGTCCGAGCCAACGTAGCTATCCGAGTGTTCACAAAGCTCAATGTAGTTTGAAGAGACCGGATCAAGATTGAATACCACGAACATTTGCGATTGAGGGTTTCAATCGATTCGGTGAGGTCGATGATTGTTTCAAATGCGCCTCGGTAGCCTCCAAAGACTTTAGAGTTGAGCTGGGTCTTCTTTGATGATTCCCCGATTTCATTTATCACAGTGCCAACACCAAGATGTCTCAAGAATTTAGCCAAATTTTCATCCATGTGAATGGTGTCATACATCAAGTCCCCATGCTCATGAACGTTTTCATCAAAGGCTTGGACCTCGACCTTGAGATCCGCATAACTTGCACCAAATTTCGGTATGTTGTTCCCACAAAGTTTCAAAGTGGCCCCGAGTATAATTTCCTTGAAGCTTTGGTGATCCACCGAACGAGCCGCCTTCGAGAAGTGGGAGAACATTATCGATCTTGTAAATTCATCGGTGGAGGAAGAGGAGTCATCATTTTCGGTCGGAATGGTGATTCAAGATGCTCCTTTGGATCGGTGACGCTCTTGTTCGATTAAACCTCAACGTCCACTTCTTCCACAAATGATAGAATTTCATCATCGATGTCGGCAAGCTCATCTTGAGAGAAGAGTATTCCATAGAATATCAACAGCGGTTAACGGGGTTTGGTGATGGGTTCCATATCGTGGTGGTATTAATCCTCGAGTCTTTGTCCCCATTTGACCCCCGAGACAGCGATGGGTATTTTCCAAAGGCCTTTAGCGAGTCGGTGACATTGATATCCCTATCGGCGGGTTGTATGGTTCCTACGAGTCTTTGGGATCGATCATTGTGCCCTCGGACAAAGGCTTGGATTTGCTAATGTCATCCCGGGCGTAGTGGAAGGCGCCCCTACCGGCCGGGTTGTATGTTTCCTACGGATCTTGAGGAGTAGTGGTTGTGACCAAGGCACCGACCGTGATGTATCGGTGTCCTTCGTTGTCACGGGGTGGATGATGCCCAGTCACCAATGGGTGTCTGCTCGGTCAGGGGCTTTTGTGCCTCTTGATCGTGTTCCGAAGCCTCGTGGCCACGAGACTTGGGTTTAGTCTTAGTCCCATCGAGACTTCCCTTTCTCTTTTAGGGCGGGGTTTGGAGACATCGATCCACTCGATTGTTTACTGACAATCATATGGGCCGTCAATTCAATGTCGTGGACTTGGGATGGGTCCTTTTGAAAGTTTGATTTACTCGGATGCCATGTAAAGCACAAAATTTTCCATCCCGAGGGTAATTGCAACCCAAGAATACTTGCAAGCACAAGAGACAAATCTAGGATATGAGATATATTTAGCCCTAGATTTTCTCTCAGAGCTTAGTTACGAGATCATAAATGATCTCGCCAATGTCGACATTTACCCCATTCATCAAACAAGAAGCCATCATCAACGAATAGAATTAACTTGTTCGGTTGATGAGTGGTTCCGTCGAGGACCCGAATCACAAAAGTGAATAAGATCCTCCAAGCCACGGGAATGGATTTTTGGTGACGGGGTTCTGTCCAAAAGTTTGGCTCTAAAGCAATTCGTTTTAACCCATCCTTCATCATATGGGTTCGGGATGGGCGACATAAACACCTTTATTATAATCTAACCACGAAGAAGTGGAAAACGTTTTGTAATCCAGGCGATGATTGTTTCCCATCAAAAGACCGAACTTAATGAGATACTCCCTTAGTGGTCGCAGTCGGGTCTCATTAGTAGCAGTGTCGGGTCATAGGCCACGGTGCTGCCCAAAACTCCCGAGGAGGTTTTGGTAAACAATGAGGACAACGAACAAAGGCATTTTTAGTGGGCGGTTAAACAAAATTTCATAATGTCTTTATAATTCGGGACATTTTGTGGGTATTCAAAATTGCCTATGACATTATTGGTTTTAAATTCAACATTAGTAAGATCCCTTGCTTGTTGTGCATCTCAAGAGATTGAGTTCTTGCCATTTCCATTTGAAATAGTTTTTAGGGTTTTGAGAAAAGCGACAAGAACAATAAAAGAATTTTGAATCTCTTAAGTTTTGATGAAAATATTTTGTAAATGTTTACAATGAAGGTTTTTCGAAAGAGGTTTGAAGAACACAATGATTTATGGGTTTAAAAGAGATTTTGACAGAGTTTTGTTTGCAGAAATCAATTATGTGTGTTTTAATATTTATGATAGGGGTATTTATAGAGTGGTGAGAGGGGTGGTTTTTGCATAAACGTAGATATGTAAAGACGATTTTTGAAAACGTTTGAAATTCCACATTTAATGCCACCCACCACTACCCGCAGTAAAATCCCGTATTTCAAGGGAACAGTTGCAGTGCACTTTTGCAGCAATAAAATATCCATAGGATATTGGATATTTTATGTGAGAGAAGGCATTTAATGCCAAGTGGGATGGGGTAAGTGAGGAGACCCCTAACAGTAAGACATATATTCCTATATTAAATTGGCATAGTTACCAACCTAGGACATTTAAGTAATCGATACTTGGATCATTTAGTTACTCATTCAATGCTCAATATCAATCGTCAGGTCCCCGAATGAGTCTTACTCATTCAAAGAGAGGATCTTATGGGTTTCGTTCGGGGAGGAGGAACCATTTCATAGAACTTCTTCGAGATTGGTTTTAGATGCCCGACTTTCAATGTCAAGCATTCCCAATTCAACTTTCGGTCCTCAAGGTAGGTTCATCAAAGGGGTTTGTGAAGATATCGACAAGTTGATATTCAAAAAGAAATAATAAATGAAGCATTAAAATGTTGTGAAAGATAAATTAGTAAAAACAATTTATTGTGTACATTATGCATTAAAAATTGTAATGCTTAAAAAACACATTAATGACATCTTAAAAAAATTTAGGAGAGAGGGTCATCCATCCATTATAAGTAGTATAGATATGTGTAATATGTATAAAATAAAATAAATTATCACTTGTGAATTTTCATCTTTGCATCATTTGTCTTAAAAAATTTGTCCCGACTTTTACAAAAAACCGTTTTTTACTTTTGTGGTTAATTTTATTTACAATAATTCAAAATTTATTTAGATTGGTTCTCGAAACACTCTTACGATATAATAAAAGTATTGGAACTTTGTAGTTTTGCATGCATTTTAAAACCATATTCATTTATATATGCATTTTTTTATTAAAACTAAACTAATTCAAAAAGAAATAATAAATGAAGCATTAAAATGTTGTGGAAGATAAATTAGTAAAAGCAATTTATTATGTACATTATGCATTAGAAATTGTAATGCTTAAAAAACACAATAATGACATCTTAAATTTTTTTAAGAGAGAGGGTCATCCATTCATTATAAGTAGTATAGATTTCTTAATCAATATTGAAAATTTTGGTTGATGTTAATAAAGCATACGATGAGACGTTACCTTTTTAGTATACAATCACATACCAATGTTTCGTGGTTTTCTGGTTATATGTAATAAAGCATACGATGAGACGTTACCTTTTTAGTTAGTTGAAATTGCAATTTTTGACTTATACAATAAAAATGGTAAACTTTAAGTTATTATTTTCCTTAAACTATCTATCTCTCAGATATTATTATTGCATTTTAATATATCCTGCAACTTTGTGGAACGTATTAGAGCACAAGGTGTCGTCCTCGTCGTTCTCCTCGCCGCCACGGTGAACGCCTCGCCGTCCCTCACCGCCACACCGTCTTGCCTCGCCGTCTTTTGCCGTGGAGCCTCTCGTCTTCTGCACAACGAAGAGGATTGTCTGACAAAAGCCACAAAACCAAACGGATAAATAAATTTTGAAAAAATCTATCCGTTTTTTAACACATAGATTTTACCTTTAAAAAAAAAAAAAAAAAAAAACTTAACACCCCTAAATAACAAATCATAAACCACCATTTTCTCACAACAATTCAACCAACTTTTATATACTTTTTATATCTCTAGTTCAAAAAAAAAAAAAAAAAACAATGTCTCAAAACCCGAATGACGGAGGGTATTTCACGAACCTACTAAATTCAAACCCACCATGTAATACGGGGTTCTTCAAACCCGCTCTACCCTCCTCGCAAAATTCCAACCCATCTCCCCAAGAAATTTTTCTTAACCAACAATATGCGTTTCAACAAGGATTCGCAAGTTACCCCAGACGATTTCCGTCCACAGTTTTAACCCACGCAACCGCCACGCTTTTTAACCCGTCACAACCTCCAACGCTTCCCAAATTGAATCACAACCGTCCGGTTCACAATTCAAAGTACCAAAAGCACGTGAACCGCCAAAGGTAAAGGGAAAAAGACGAAGGCAAAAAATCAAAATAAGTCGTGGATTGGACGCAGACGATGACGAAGATGTGGAAGTCGAGGCGAGTGAGGCGGAGGAAGTGGAACAAGGTTGAAGAAAGGTTGCTTGCGCAAATTTGGATAGAAATTTCGCAAGATCGAGATATGGGAAATGACCGTTCCGAAGATTTCTTTTGGAACGACATTATGGACATGTTCAATGATCAGACTACCGATGACCATTGTACCAAAAATATTATCACGGGTAAATGGTCGAGGATTAACGGTGATTGCCAAAAATTCAACGCTATTTACAAACATTTGCAGCGTCGAAGTAGTGAAAATGACCACGATCATCTCGAGAATGCGAAACTGAACTTTGAGCAACGCTTTGGTGGGAAGGAGTTCGGGTATGTTCAGGCTTGGGGGATTTTGAAAAATTACCCGAAGTGGGATGTCGAAGATCCGATTGACATTACATGTCTCGAGGATATATTCGGCCCGGAAAAACGACCTCGTCCTGAAAGAGATGGCGGCAGCAAGAGTCGAGCCGCAAATAAACAAAAGTCGACTTCAACGTCGAGCGCTGCGAGCTCCGGTGGGAGTCAATTAAGTACTTTTTCGGGATAATTATCCGAAAAATATGCTCAAAAAGCCGACGTTCAAATGGCTTGTTACGAGACGAGGCGGGAGAATGAAATTGTTGCGTTATAGATGAAGGAGATGAAGTTTCTCATGCTAGATCCCAATTTAACTTCTGACCCGACAAAAGCAGAGATTATCCGAAAGAGGCAAGAAAGAATAATGAAGAAATATGCCGGAAGAGATGACTAGTAAAATGTTTAGGTTTCTTATTATTAGTATGTGTTGTATTTTTCTTTTTCCCTGTATCGTTTTTTTTACGTATCGTATTTACTTTTTCTTATTATTGTCTTGTTAATGTATTTTAATTATTAATGAAATAAATTTAGTTTATTTGGAATTTTGAAAAAAAATAATAAAGTTGTAGTGGTGGCCCCAAATGAAGAGGTTGAGGTTTGTTGTGAGTGAGGGGGATTAGTTGTGATTAATTGTTAACATAACCAAATCTGATCTCAAACCAACCACAACACAATCAATTCACCCAGCCAACCACTCTTTGGTGAAATCTTTTATTAACTGAATAGTCAAGAAGATGAGTCCACAAAACGTGTGCTCACCAAACAAATACATAAGACAAAGATAGTCCCCTTCAGAAGGATCCTATCTATCCCACTACAAAGATTGTAATACAACAGATCCTCACTACAACCCTTAATAATACCTAACAATCTATGAAACTGATCAAGATGATCAGAGTTAACCAATACCAATAATACCATACCAAACTTGAGAGAAAGAGATACGCAGCTTTTGATGTGAGAGAAACAATATGAGAGAATGATTATGCAGCCAAGGGTTAGGACCAGCTTTTATAGAAGCCAAGATACACTTTAACCCCTCAAGATATTAGAACCAGCTAACAATAGCCAAACATACAAACATTAGATCAACTTGGCATAACAAGCCCTTTGACTTCAAGTCAAACATGAGCTTGCATCCCAACTTATATATTTCAACACCCCCTCTCAAGCTCATGGCTTGAACAAATCTATTAGACCAAGCTTATCACAAAACAGCTTGTGTTGACAAACACTCAACCCTTTAGTAAAAATATCTGCAACATTATTAGCAGAAGCAACCTTCAAGGTTCTAATTACCCCTGAAGCAACCTTCTCCCTAACAAGATGTAAATCAATCTCAAAATGTTTGGTTTTTTCATGAAAAACTGGATTAGCAGCAATCTGAATAGCATAATTGTTATCACAAAACAAACTTGCAGGTAACAAATCCTCTATTCCCAAATCTTTAAAAACTTTTATAACCCAAATAAGCTCACAAGTAGTAGATGCAAGACATCTATACTCAGATTCAGCAGAAGATCTATAAATAGTGGCTTGTTTTTTACTTTTCCAAGAAATCAGATTATTGCAAAAATAAACACAAAAACCAGAAACTGATTTCCTAGAAACAGGACACTTAACCCAATCTGCATCTGAATAAGCATACAGATTAAGCTTTTTCCCATACACAAACTGAATACCTGTACCAGGAGCCTGTTTTAAGTATCTCAAAACTCTAAGTGCAGCAGTAAAATGAGAGCTAAGAGGAGCATGCATATGCTGACTTAGACAATGAACTGCATAAGAAATGTCGGGCCTAGTAATGTGATAAGTATATAAGCTACCAACCAACTTTTGATACTCAGTCATATTAGACAAAATTTATCATTCTCGCCTCAACATGACTCAAAACTACATTCTGCTGTAAAGGAGTAGCAGCAGGCTTACAAGCCAACAATCCATATTCAAGTAACAAGTCCAAACAATATTTTCTTTGAGAAAGACAAAGACCTGATTCACAGTTTAACACTTCAATTCCCAGAAAATATTTGAGAGGACCAAGATCTTTAATAATAAACTTTGAATTTAGAAACTTTTTGAACTTCTCAATTTCACTAACATTATTGCCAGTGATGACAATATCATCCACATAAACCAATAATGCCAAGAAAATACCATTAGAGTCTTTAGTGTATAAAGAATAGTCATTAAGACTTTGTTTAAAACCATTTTCTATCAAAGCAGTAGTAAGCTTTTCATTCCACTGCCTAGGAGCTTGTTTTAACCCATACAAAGACTTATTCAATTTACACACTCTAGTTTCATTTTTATCATAATAACCAGGGGGCAACTGCATATATACATCTTCATACAAATCACCATATAAGAAAGCATTATTAACATCCAGTTGAAACAAAGGTCAATTGTTAGAAACAGATAAAGCAATAAGACACCTAACAGTAACCATTTTGACAAATGGACTAAATGTTTCTTCATAATCAATACCTTCCCTATGATTATAACCCTTAGCTACAAGTCTAGCTTTATATCTATCATGTAGGATATAGGATTTCACAAACACATTAAACCATAATCACAAGTGGCGTTCAAGATGTTTAGAGAGAGAAAGTTCTAGAGAGAGAAAGGGAAGAGAGTTGGGAACTATGTGAAACAAAGAAAAATGGTATTGAAGCTCCAACCCTCTACCTTGTGAGGTAGAGGGTATTTATAGTGTCTTACAAATAAGCGCCACCCACGGGCCATGGATCGGGCATACGGTGGGTAAAGACCCGTCTGTCCTCCACGGTGTTACTTAACAAACTACTTACTAACATAACACGACTACGACTACGAGCTTTCTATAGAATACATATACTTGAGGTGACCGACTCTTTAACGATCGAATTTTCTAATTCCTAACAATCTTCCCCTAAGGAGGTCATCTCAATTTTTAATGAATACAAGCAGATATTACATTAGATTGTTCTAGGATTCTTGATTAAGTTCTTTGCTCAAGAGCTCGTAGTCTTTGATTCTTCATGTTCCGCATGTTTGGATAATTTCAAGTGGAGGTCTTTAAGCGATCCACGTGATGATGAGTTTTGAGCGGCATTGAGATCATCACTAATCATAAATCTCGACTCATCCATTGTTGTGTTGGTATTCGTGATGTTGTGACATTTGGACCGACATGCTCACATTCGGATCATGATATATTCTCATCGAGTAGCGAAGCTTTTACCGATTCATGATATTTGCAAGATCATAGCGAGAACCATGGAGTGAAAGTATCGAGTTGTTGAAGCACTTATCATGATTTCTTTAGAGATGAATGTGTAGTGTGAGCATGCGGCTATGGATTGACCGCTTCATTCTCGATCACCGCAAGCGTTGGGCGTGCAGATACAGCTTAGCAATAAAGTGCACGAAAGTGTCTTTGATCACTTTTGTTGAATTGAGGTACACGACCCACGGTTCCCGTTGATCAAGACAAGTATTGCTGTGATCGGTATAATTCAAGAATTTTCTTGATGTGGTTTCGCAATGCTCTAGTCGTTCTCAAACCGAACGTCTCAAAGAAGACAACACGGAGTGAGTGAACCATGAATTGAGATTTCTTGATTGATGAAAAGAGATTTGGAAAACAATCGTGTACCGCTCAATAGAAATTGTTTTGCAATACAACGAAGGTTTTAATGAAAATCAATTATCAATCATAAACACCTTTATTTTGAAATATTAGTACACATCGATGTGCTAACGAAAAGAGTTTTAAGCACAATGACCGGTTTTCAAAGGTATTCGTCAATCCATAACTCGAACCGAGATTGATTCAAAAGATTGAATCGCCCATTGTTTCATTCGATCGTCACATGGTTGATCTATTGGATAGATCTCACATGCCACCCACCGTGAGCTTGTTTGATGTTGGCTCGAAGGCTTTCCATCTTCATTGGGAATATGTTTGCATATCACTCGGATGTTACGGCAATACCACAAGGATAATGCGTGGGACTCATAAGATATAATCTCTCTTTCCACATTGTGTGAAACATAGAGTCTTCATTGAGAGTGTCCTAATGAGATTTATATGATGATCTCGTGGCTCTAGACTCAATTGTGCATATTTTGGTTCCTATGCCGGAGACATAGTCAATAGATAGTGTCGGTTCCCGTGAGAATGAAACAAACCCTTTTAAGAGGAACTTGAGTGGTTTGGGAAGTTGAAGTGCAAGGTCCACCGGGTCCATGACGTCTTATCTTCAATACCGATGTTACCTTTGTAACCACCAAGAGCATATGAATTGAACCTGCTTTTGCCCTAAGGTTGAATAAATGGAGGCTATTTCTTTTCACCCTTTTCACATTTAATTCTTTTCATTCTTCAACCCCTTGATTAAGCTTACCGAGACTTTATAACTAGAACCTTGTTGGGTTTATTCCAAGACTAGCTCGCCTCGATCCGCACTCTTCCCATATCTCACTTTTCTCCTTTTTTCATCATACCTAAGGACTTCACACTAACTAGTGGATTGTCCTCGGTAGATCCCTCCTGATTACGGCGGATCATGGGAGCAAATATCTAACCTTATCATCCTTATACCACGGTACATAAAGTAAATTTGGTGGTCTATTTGGTATTGTTCATCCGCAATTGGAACCAATTGAAAACCATTTGAAAATCAATCCGATACTTGTGATATATTATCAAAGCATTTTGTACCGAATTGTTTTGATATTTTAGAAAGAGAGCTCCCCTCAACATGTGCCTCATGTATTTGAAATCGTTTTAGCACATGGAGGCAAGAGGAAGAATTAACTTCTTTGATTACCATTTTCTAAAAGATATCAACATCACTTCTGATTAAATCAAGTAGATAAAGCATATTGGGGAAGGATGAGGTTTTCAAAGTTTGCTCCCCTCAATATGTGCCTCGAGGTTTGAAAGAGTTTTGCACATACTAGAGGGAACCCGCACTAGAGACAAATCAATCACGTTTCAATTCTTTGTGGTTTAAAAGATGCTCCCCTCAACATGTGCATGGAAAATTTGAAATCGTTTGGCACATGTGGGAGGAAAGCTCATTAAACACTTATAAAACCAATTATCAAGTTATCGGTTTAAATCAATTTAAATTACAAATTCTCCCCGATCACACTTTCCAAATCCTTTGAGAGTTGTGATCTCTATTGATTTAAATACAATTTTGAGAGCTTTTGAGGAGAATAGTGACTTGCTTTTGAAAAGAACATTTTAACCGATAAGGATCGATTTTCGACTTTAAACTCCATTGTTTAAACATGCAAGAGTATCTTTTGAAAACATAAAATCATGCAAAGGTTTTGAATCAATTGTATAAAACATTGTTCTTTTGATTTTCCAATAATAACCTTGCTCATTTACGTGCCAATTGTTTGAAAAATAACCTTTCAAAATAACCTCTTTAATTCGATTGAAATCATTCTCCCCCTCAATCAATGACACAAGTAGTTGATTGAGAGATAGAGATTTTGATAGATGATGAGCACATATGATTAACAAGAATAATAGAGTACGAGGTATTTTCAAAGCAATTTGGTTTTCATTAGATGGCAAATATTTTTCGGAAGAATCATTAGACGGAAAAATATTTGAAAGATAAACATTTGTCTTTTAGATGACAAACATTTGTTTTAAGAATCGAGCATGATATTTGAAAAATAAGATAAAGCATGGCTCATTCTTTACTTTATAAAACGGTTCTTGCTCGAAATAACGATGAAACCACCATTTTCTCCGCCTCATTTTTTTTTAAACAAACTTATGTACATTCAAGAACATCTAAAGACCCGTGACATTTTTGAATGTCAACACAAAGTCCGTAGATATATCGAATAAGGAAAAACATGACAAAATAACAATATTTTTGAAATTTTTCAAGATTTTCTAATTTTTATGGATTTTGAGAATTTTATATTTTATATTTTCTTTTGTGGGTTTTGAAATTTTGTATTTTGCTTTTGAATAAATATATACAAGAGATAGATGAATAACGACCTTTACTCCTCGTCTTCCTCTTGAAGGCGCTTGAGTGTTTTCGGTTGTAGACTCTTTAGACCAAGGCATTGGAAGGATAAACTCAAAACGTTCTCTAGGAAGAGCTTTGGTGAAGATGTCGCTAATTGGTATTCGATCCTCACAAAATAGAGTTCCACCACACCTTTTTCCACTTGTTCCCGAATGAAATGATGTCGAATGTCTATGTGCTTGCTCTTGAATGTTGAACGTTGTTGCAAGAGATAGCAATGGCACTTTTATTATCACAAGATCTGAGAGGATTTTGTTGAATTCAAAGCCATAGTCGATAATTGGGATCTCATCCATAGGATTTGAGCACAACAAGATGACATGACTATGTATTCAGCCTCTGTAGAGAAATAGAAGTACTCATTTGTTTCTTTGAAGACCAACTCACAAGTTTATCACCCAAAACCGAGCACCTCCAGCGTGCTTGACGAGTATCTTGACATCTGCATGATCGCATTTGCATATCTTTGTTAGTGACATACCGGTGTCCTTCGGTACCAAAGTCCCATGTTGATGGTTCCTTGGAGATCTTGAAAGAACCGTTTAACCGATTCAAGGTGCTTTTGGTAGGCTTAGCTCGATATCTAGCACACATGCAAACAAATGAACAAAATGTCCGGTCTCTCGGTGTGAGGTACATCGAGGATCCAATCATACTACGATATTTCGTTTGGTCTACCATGATCCTCGAGTGGTCCTCAACCGCTTTAGTACGCTTCTATCATGGGAGTGTCAACAGGTCACAAGAATCGAATCCAAATTTCTTTAAAATCTCATTTGCATATTTAGATTGATTTATAAAATGCCTCCGGACTTTGTGAAATTTGTAATCCCAAGAAAATGACATTTGTCCCATCATTGACATTTGAAATTTGGAACCCATTTCATTTGAAAACGATCACATTCATTGGGGTCGATCGAGGCAAAAATAATATCATCAACATATATCCGAACGTGAATTAAATGTTTGCGACTTTACGGTGAACAATGTCGGATCAATCGCTCCTTTCTTGAATCCAAGAGATAGAAGAAACTTTGATAGCGTATCATACCATGCCCTGGAGCTTGCTTTAACCCATAAATAGCCTTCTTCAAGCGATAGACGTGAGTAGGATGTTACGGATTCACAAAGCCTTCAGTTGGTCGACGTATACAACTTCTTTAAGATCTCCGTTAAGAAACGTCGTCTTTACATCCATCGATAAACTACCATGTTCTTACTTCCAAAGATTAGCCAAGAAAATTCGATTGCCTCGATACGAGCAAGCTGGAGCAAATGATTCTTGTCACACCTCATGGGGCGAAACACGAGTGTAACGGAGGAACATAAGCACAAGATAATAGAACATACCAACATTAATATTAAAAGAAATATTACACCATTACAATACTAGTTTAGCCGACATCGTGAATATATTACAAAGCTTAGATTCCAAAATATTATGTTTTATACATAATGATTTATATTGACAAGTGAAAACTTCATTATACAAGACTTGGTAGAAAGAGCTTACTAACGATCACACGAAATGCATGAGAGAAAAGCGGGTCAACTATGAAAATAGTTGGTGAGTAAACACACTTAACAAAATAAGAAAACTCGTAAGAAATATTCAAAGCTTTCGATTCGTGAAAATGGTCCACAAAGCAAAGGCATTGTAAATCCACTCGGTTCAAGTTCCGCCATACAAAACTTGCAACCTGTGTGTTCACAACCCACCGCCAAAAGTAGTATGTCTAAAAGTCAAGTATAAGCGGTCATAATAGTTCACAATATTGCACCACGATATAATCATTCGTGGATGCTCCGAACATGGGAGACTTTGCATTTGCTCCAACAAGGGAGACTCTTTGTCACTCGACCACCTAGGCGAAATTATTGAGAACGCCCACCAATAAGGCGAGACTTTATAGTGATGCTCGAACATGGGAGACTTTGCCTTTGCTCGAGCAGGAGACTCCTTTGTCACTCGACCACCTAGGCGAGAATTATTGAGAACGCTCCACCAATAAGGCGAGACTTTATAGTGATGCTCAACATGGGAGACTTTGCATTGCTCGAGCAGGAGACTTAAATTGAAAATGCTCCGTTCCCATAGGGAGACATTTTGCTCCGGACCGGGAGGCTTTAAGTTGATGCTCGAACATGGGAGACTTTATAGTGATGCTCGAACAGGGAGACTTTGTACGCTCCACCAATAAGGCGAGACTTTTAGGGTCATAGCATGTACGGTTCAATAAGTTCAAATAAGTAATAGGTTCGTAATTAAGTTCAAGGATTTGATTCGAGTTCACAAGTTCTAGTCAAACTAGTTAATAAAAGTAGTAAACAATTTAGCTCAAGAAAGGTTCATGCATTTCGCCCCAAAATATAGTAAAAGCGGTAAAGGGGTTTGTGATTACTCACTTGGTAAACGGTGTGATGACAAGAGTGAGTACACCGAGGTATAATGTGATGCTTTAACCGGACCTATTACGAATGATATGATATGTAATGAGTTGCAATGTGATGTTATGCATGCATTTCGTATGCTATTTATACCATTTATGAGTTTTGAAAATAATATAACTTATCGTCGAAAAATACTCTTTTGACGTCTTGACCCTTCAAAATCACTTTACAAGTTTTACGTCAAAATGTCATCCTACAATGGTTTTATAATGATTTATGGTGAAAATTTCACTTTTCGTCGCAAAACAATGTCGTCGGAATTTTCATGAAATTAACAAAATGGCTTCAAAAACTAGTCGTAAAATGGTGTACGTCGATCGTTAGAGAACGAACTCATTGTTTTGGAAAGTTTGTATCGATATCTAAAAGTTTCAGTTCAGGAGTTTTCGTCCAAAAGGTCTCGAACATAAAGATAATAAGGGCTAAAGATAGTGATTTTGGCTAATTGTTGTGCAGAAAATGAGTTTCGGCCAAGTTTGAACATCCGTAATTAATTTATTAAAACTCCGCTATACAAACGGCTTATCGTTTTGAAAAATATGCCCGGTGAACTTGATTTTATTAGAAGACAATTCGTTCCAAAAAGTTTCACAACCTCGTTAAAAACAGCCCTCAACATGGGCGTTACAGCTACCGTAACACTTGTATCGTAGAAATAATATAGTTTTTCAGAAAATAATAGTTACGGCAAGTTTATGAAAACGTGCATATCTTTGTCGTTTCAAATCCGTTTTCTACGTATAATATGTCCTTAGCCGTATCAAAGTATACTAATATATTTTTGACAAGTCGAAATAATTTGTGAAGCTTAAGGCTCTTTTTGACCGAACAATATAAAAATATGTTGCTTTGAAATTTGAAAAACTATAAATTTAAATCGTCAAACTTGTAAAATCCATAACTTCTTCGTTATAAGTCCGTTTATTCCGTTCAAGCGTACGGATTCGTTTTAAAGTATATTTTCTAAATATCAAGGCCAAAGTTTCGCACTAACCGTCGGTTTTTCCGAAAATCGAAACAAGGACAGAACATAATTTATAGTTATCGAAAATAGTTTTCTCGGACAAAACCTATTCTAATCCCTTCAAATCAACTCCAAAGCTAATCTAATCCTACCATACACCTTCTTAGGGTGTCATGGGTTCCTAATCACCATCAAGACCAATGAATACCAAGGGATAATTATAGGATGACCATAATATATATATAACTCTAAAATCAAGTAAAAATGGTATAAATCACATATGTCTTGCATGTTGCTCCAAAATGAAAAGATACATATGAAATGAAGAGAAACATGAAAAATGATAGAAACATGCTTACAAGTACTATGATGAGGTGCAAAGAACCAAGGTTAATCCTAAACACTCTTGGTTTTTATTTCAAAACCTTATAAAGAATGTTATCTAGATTGCAATTACTTGAACTTGAGAAAAATTTTGTGATCCCCTTCACCCCTTATGGCTTGGACGATTTGGAGAAGAAGCAAAAACCAAGAGAGACTTTGCTAACTATGTGAAACATTTGAGATACATGAATGAGGTGAAAAGAAAGTGTAAGACTTAAGTAAATGTAACATTCTAAACAATCACCAACCATACCAATCAATAAATGCATATCCTCCCCCCTTGAACCGGTTTTGGGGGAGGTTTGTCCACAAATTTTTTTTTTTTTTTTTTTTAATGTATATACTTTGTATATAATTGGTGTAAGTAATTTTGTAGGAAAATGTAAGTAAAGTGTAGATAATTGTAACTTTTGGTACAAGTAAGTTTTAATAGATCAAAATAGAATGTAATGAGATCATAAAAATTGTAAAAATACATTCCTTGTGAAATTTGAGTGATAAAATAATTATCGTATAATTTTTAAGAAACACGTCGTAATAATATAAATTTAACGATTTGTATACGAAATAAATTTAAAACACTAGGTAAAGTCAAAATATAGTTTTTATAAACTAAATGTAAGTTTAAAAATATGTCGGGATCATTTTTGAAAGTAACGGATTAAATATTCAAAATAATAACTCAAGCGATAACGTTTATAAAAAAAATTACGCGTTAAATGTGAAATGAAATGCCATGAATGAATTAATATGATGCATATATAATTTAAGAAATGACCGGAATTTGAGAATTGTGACATTCTTCCCATGTCAGCGGAATCACGTCCCCGTGATTCAATTAACGATACTATGGTCCGAACCTCGACAAGAGTTCTAAAAGTTCATGCTCATACGAACAGTCTAAATGATCATATCAATGCCCATGCGTCATGTGTTCCCCATTCAACTAAGTGCGTGCCGTGATTAGATTGGATAGGTAAACTTGCCCAATATCGAACGTAGCTCTCAAAAGACCTTTAGGTAGTCGATTCTAATTTAATCCCACAACTCATCAAACAAGAACATCATGAGATTAAACTAAACCGACTTGAGTAAACTTGTCTCTTAGCTTGATTTTCGCAACTCATCAAACAAGAACCGCTACTAGATCAAGCTAGGAAACAAGTTGTTAGAAAGATAGGAATCAACATCCTTGAATGAAGTCTTTTGAAAGATTCGCCGATATTGGATTTGCTTACACAATCAAATCAAATCAACAAAATATATAACAACTAAGGTCGATATCAATAGGTCTCAAATTAATCAATGACGTGAACGTGGTAAAGATTGGAAGGAAGCTATGCACTCAAAATTATGTCGCATGAAATAAGGTGGTTGTTCAAAAGAATGTACCGTTCGCGTTGCGGGCTTCCTGTGCCGGATAGAATGCTCGACCACGCGGGAGGAATTTCAATGTTCGATCTTGTGGGCCTTCTATTGCCAACGCCAGTTCGACGATTACCTCCTTGATTGGGAGTTCTTTTCGACTTTGGACGGTATTGCGAAGGTGATCTAGACTTCCACACTGTAACATGCTTTTCTCCGCCCTTGATTTCCGCCTGTTTGAGCAATTTCGCTGAAGTGGCCGTCTGTCCACATTTGCCACACTTTCGGCGAGCTCCTAAGTGATGATAATTACATCGAGTACACAAAGGATGTGGACTCAGATATCTTTTGCGCCCGGTTGGTCGCCCATAGTTCGGGTTATTCACGCCTCTTGTTTCTTGATTCGGTCTCGGCTTCCGGTGATCCTCCGCCGCTTTCGTCCATTGTTTGAAGTACCTTCTCCGTTGTTGGTTCGTCTAGCATCGAGATGTATTATAATTTGGGTGAGTAGGTCCGCTATTCCAGCAGCGTTGTTGTTTGGATTGTCATTGTTGTTTGGGTTGTCGTTGTTGCTACCTCCCGAGCGTGTGTTTCTTGCGAACATGATCCTGAGAGGACCAAAACATCGGGTTGAATAAACGACATTGAACGAAGTCGATGAGGTGCTGAACGGTGGTAACGTGTTATAGTGATCAAACATGACAGAATGAGACATGCTATGTCTAACAAGTCGAAAGATGGAAAGAGAAGATATGAACAAGGTACGGTAATGTAGACGTGAACGTAAAACATGCTATGCATACCCACCCGACCAATGCAACTTCAGTGACGGACTCTAAAGACTCGACTAAACATGATTTAAAACTACTACTCTTATCATTGCATGGTTCTTCATAAATTAGACATAGTTGATCGGGCTATGTATAATTTATGAGTAACGATGCAACGATAGGACTAGTTGACTCGAATGGTGTTCATTGTTTAATAAAATAATATACAAAAAAAATTTATTCCGGTTATATAGCGTGATTTTTATTTTTGAAAATCGGCATTCTCTATAACCTTTGGCTCGTACCAATCATCACACCTCCATGGGCGGAAACACGAGGTGTAACGGAAGGAACATAAGCACAAGATAATAGAACATACCAACATTAATATTAAAAAGAAATATTACACCATTACAATACTAGTTTAGCCGACATCAGCGAATATATTACAAAGCTTAGATTCCAAAATATTATGTTTTATACATAATGATTTATATTGACAAGTGAAAACTTCATTATGCAAGACTTGGTAGAAAGAGCTTACTAACGATCACCTGAAATGCATGAGAGAAAAACGGGTCAACTATGAAAATAGTTGGTGAGTAAACACACTTAACAAAATAAGAAAACTCGTAAGAAATATTCAAAGCTTTCGGTCGACGAAAATGGTCCACAAAGCAAAGGCATTGTAAATCCACTCAGTTCCAAGTTCCGCCCATACAAAACTTGCAACCAATGTGTTCACAACCCAACGCTAAAAGTAGTATGTCTAAAAGTCAAGTATAAACGGTCATAATAGTTCACAATATTGCACCACGATATAATCATTCGTGGATGCTCGAACATGGGAGACTTTGCACCGCTCCAACAAGGGAGACTCCTTTGTCACTCAACCACCTAGGCGAGAATTATTGAGAACGCTCCACCAATAAGGCGAGACTTTATAGTGATGTTCAACATGGGAGACTTTGCACCGCTCGAACAGGAGACTCCTTTGTCACCGACCACCTAGGCGAGAATTATTGAGAACGCCCACCAATAAGGCGAGACTTTATAGTGATGCTCGAACATGGGAGACTTTGCACTGCTCCGAGCAGGGAGACTTAAATTGAAAATGC
This sequence comes from Chrysanthemum lavandulifolium, assembly GCA_022545495.1. Taxonomy (NCBI): domain Eukaryota; kingdom Viridiplantae; phylum Streptophyta; class Magnoliopsida; order Asterales; family Asteraceae; genus Chrysanthemum; species Chrysanthemum lavandulifolium. The sequence continues at coordinate 200,549,895 of CM040238.1, forward strand.
TCTGCTCCCATAGGGAGACATTTTGCTCCGGACCGGGAGGCTTTAAGTTGATGTCTCGAACATGGGAGACTTTATAGTGATGCTCGAGCAGGGAGACTTTGTACGCCCACCAATAAGGCGAGACTTTTAGGGTCATAGCATGTACGGTTCAATAAGTTCAAATAAGTAATAGGTTCGTAATTAAGTTCAAGGATTTGATTCGAGTTCACAAGTTCTAGTCAAACTAGTTAATAAAAGTAGTAAACAATTTAGCTCAAGAAAGGTTCATGCATTTCGCCCAAAATATAGTAAAACGGTAAAGGGGTTTGTGATTACTCACTTGGTAAACCGTGTGATGACAAGAGTGAGTACACCGAGGTATAATGTGATGCTTTAACCGGACCTATTACGAATGATATGATATGTAATGAGTTGCAATGTGATGTTATGCATGCATTTCGTATGCTATTTATACCATTTGCGAGTTTTGAAAATAATATAACTTATCGTCGAAAATACTCTTTGACGCCTTGACCCTTCAAAATCACTTTACAAGTTTTTACGCCAAAATGTCATCCTACAATGGTTTTATAATGATTTATGGTGAAAATTTCACTTTTCGTCGCAAAACAATGTCGCGGAATTTTCATGAAATTAACAAAATGGCTTCAAAAACTAGTCGTAATGGTGTACGTCGATCGTTAGAGAACGAACTCGATCGCTTTTGGAAAGTTTGTATCGATATCTAAAAGTTTCATTCGGAGTTTTCGCAAAAGGTCTCGAACATAAAGATAATAAGGGCTAAAGATAGTGATTTTGGCTAATTGTTGTGCGTAAAATGAGTTTCGCCAAGTTTGAACATCCGTAATTAATTTATTAAAACTCCGCTATACAAACGGCTTATCGCTTTGAAAAATATGCCCGTGAACTTGATTTTATTAGAAGACAATTGTTCCAAAAGTTTCACAACCTCGTTAAAAACACCCTCAACATGGGCGTTACCACCGTGAACACTTGTATCGTAGAAATAATATAGTTTTTCGAAAATAATAGTTACGGCAAGTTTATGAAAACGCATATCTTTGTCGCTTCAAACCGCTTTCACGATAATATGTCCTTAGCTTCGTATCAAAGTATACTAATATATTTTTGACAAGTCGAAATAATTTGTGAAGCTTAAGGCTCGCTTTTGACCGAACAATATAAAAATATGTTGTGAAATTTCGAAAACTATAAATTTCGTCGTCAAACTTGTAAAATCCATAACTTCTTCGTTATAAGTCCGCTTTATTCCGTTCAAGCGCCACGGATTCGCTTTTAAAGTATATTTTCTAAATATCAAGGCCAAAGTTTCGCACCAACTGTCGGTTTTTCCAGAAAATCGAAACAAGGACAGAACATAATTTATAGTTATCGAAAATAGTTTTTCTCGGACAAAACCTATTCTAATCCCTTCAAATCAACTCCAAAGCTAATCTAATCCTACCATACACCTTCTTAGGGTGTCATGGGTTCCTAATCACCATCAAGACCAATGAATACCAAGGGATAATTATAGGATGACCATAATATATATATAACTCTAAAATCAAGTAAAATGGTATAAATCACATATGTCTTGCATGTTGCTCCAAAAATGAAAAGATACATATGAAATGAAGAGGAAACATGAAAAATGATAGAAACATGCTTACAAGTACTATGATGAGGTGCAAAGAACCAAGGTTAATCCTAAACACTCTTGGTTTTTATTTCAAAACCTTATAAAGAATGTTATCTAGATTGCAATTACTTGAACTTGAGAAAATTTTGTGATCCCTTCACCCTTATGGCTTGGACGATTTGGAGAAGAAGCAAAACCAAGAGAGACTTTGCTAACTATGTGAAACATTTGAGATACATGAATGAGGTGAAAAGAAAGTGTAAGACTTAAGTAAATGTAACATTCTAAACAATCACCAACCATACCAATCAATAATGCATATCCTCCCCTTGAACCGGTTTTGGGGAGGTTTGTCCACAAAATTTTCTTTTTTTTTTTTTTTTTAATGTATATACTTTGTATATAATTGGTGTAAGTAATTTTGTAGGAAAATGTAAGTAAAGTGTAGATAATTGTAACTTTTGGTACAAGTAAGTTTTAATAGATCAAAATAGAATGTAATGAGATCATAAAATTGTAAAATACATTCCTTGTGAAATTTGAGTGATAAAATAATTATCGTATAATTTTTAAGAAACACGTCGTAATAATATAAATTTAAAGATTTGTATACTAAATAAATTTAAAACACTAGGTAAAGTCAAAATATAGTTTTATAAACTAAATGTAAGTTTAAAAATATGTCGGATCATTTTGAAAGTAACGGATTAAATATTCAAAATAATAACTCAAGCGATAACGTTTATAAAAAAAATTACGCGTTAAATGTGAAATGAAATGCCATGAATGAATTAATATGATGCATATATAATTTAAGAAATGACCGGAATTTGAGAATTGTGACAATTCTTCAAAGTCAATACCCTCCTCTTGACGATATCCTTTTGCAACCAATCGAGCCTTGTTCTTCAAAACATCACCATGCTCATCAAGCTTTACTTTGAAGATCCACTTTAGAGCAATGATCATGGCACAATCAGGATAAGGTACTAATTCCCGTACATCTAGTCGATCAAACTCATGAATTTCTTCTTGCATGGCATTGAACCACCGCCTTCATTCATGGCGCTTTCCGCCTTCGGTTCGATCTTAGAGTACGAGTTGAAGAAGCACCATAAGGCATCGGTTGCAAGTGGTTTCCATGTGGATACCGGACGAGAGGTTTCCAATGATGTTGTCCAATGGATGATCATGTGTCCATTTTCTAAGATGTTCATGTGGTTGTTGTTGAGGAACCAAGTAGCAGAGTCTATATCTCCGATGACGATGGTTCCGATGATGATTCGTGAGCAAATATGTTTTCAAAAGGTTCATCTTCCGGAGGAGCAAACGGGTTTTCATCATCCGTAATGAAGAAAACATTTCCATTGTGTACACTCGATGATTGATGATTTGTTGATGAGACAGAGTGATCAGCAGCAGCGCTTCTTGACTTAATGACATTGATAATCAAGGTTAACTTCATTGACGTGGATAGAGGCCTCTGTGATGGAAATGACATATCATTAGCACTTGGCTCATAGTGTTCATCAAACATTGGATCAAATAATTTCTTCAAATCATCTTCTGAAGGAGGTACATAAGGAGTTGCTGGTGAGGAGTCGTAAACAAGAGTAGAACTGATGGGACTACTTGATGATGCGGGTCCAGAATTGGGTTGTCCTAGAGCCATTGGACCGGTCAGCTCATCAAACGTAACGTGAATTGTTTCCATAATATTTCGGGTTCTTTTGTTGTAAATTCGGTATCCCTTTTTGTTTGGTGCATATCCTACAAAAACTCCAATGTCCGCTTTAGCTTTAAGTTTGCCTAAGTCTTGGCCCTCATTAGTTGGATAACACAATGTACCAAACACACGAAAGAATGAGAGATTAGGTTTTCTATTGTGGACAAGTTCATATGGAGTTTTTCCATGAGCAGTGTTGTTGTTCCCCGTTCACTATCGTTTAAAACAGCTTAAGTTTATAAAACAAGTTGATAGTGAACTATGACTGAAATTAACATAAGAAAAGCACACTAAGTAATTTTCAACATCATATTCTTATTAGAAATAAATCCACAAAGAATCGCTACCCAAGTACTTGCGAATAGTACTTGGGATTGAAATGACAAAGTTGGGTGACTCCTCCTAAGCTCGTGCTAAGTCCGAGCACAACTCTTAGAGCTCACCGAGCTATCTCAAGAACTAAGTTGTATTTGGAGGAGTGAAAAGATGGCTTGCGTGTATGCGTGTTTTACAATTCACAAGCTTAACCTTTTCACTCCATCTCTTATGCTATTTATACATGTATGATATTTGACTCTTTCCTAAGTGACAACCGACATCATCTGAAGACAAAATCTTGATGTATTTTGTCTCACATCTAAAAGACTATTCTAGGTAAGAGACAAGACTACTTTCCTAAGTTCGGTGATGACACTTAGCCCGATCTTTTGCCATTCAGTGAAAGTTGACTTTGGTTGATAAGGACTTCGCCTTATCCGATTCAACCTTTTCCCGCCTTGTCCCGCTCTTTCTTCGGGCCTTTACATCCTTCAAGATTCTACTTGATTGTCTTGATGTAAGAAGTTGGAGAGAATCTTAGGGATTCAAAGAGTTATTGTCATCACTCACCGAATCCATCATCTTCTTCTTGACCCGCCTTCACCCTTTAAGTTCCGCCTCATCGAGTGGAGAGACTTCTTCTTTGCCTCATACCGAGTATCCTCGAAGACGACTCAACGAGAGACTATGCACTCAATGACTGCTTGTGTTAACGGATTAAACACTTGGGCTATTTTCTATTCAAATCCTAGATTAAGGGTTTGGGTATTTATCGAACCCAATCTCCCTATTTGGATATACAAATAGCCTAAGTGGTTGATCGATGTAAGTGAGCAAGAGGCTTCTTCTTACATCGAATGTACTAATGAATACAATAAGGAACACCGAGTAAATGAATAAAACATACATCGCTTATTGATCGACACATAGTTCCTATCACTAGTACAAAAGATAAACACAAAATGATGTCAATCCGTATGGATTCCCAATGCTTCAAGCTTGACCTTTTGGTGATGAGTGTTTCTCCGTCCGATGGTCTCTTATCTTGGCATTCGTGTCTTGGCGTAACTCGATGTTTGCCGGGTTTGAATTTGAGAGGCCACCGGTATATAGCTCAAGATTGCAACCACACCACCGATCAATATCACTCCATCTTTGAAAAGGTGGTTTCCATAGACATCAATGTGGAATAGCCCTCTTCGTGCTTCTCAATCACTAGACAGCTCACAAATTTAACCCTTCAGTGACTCCCTATTACACTCCATCCTGCACTTTAATCTCGTGTTGGAACTCAACTCTTCCTTTTGCGGTGGATGATTGTGGTTGAGATCCTTGAGGTGCGCTTATATGGTCAATTCCCACCGAAATGGACAATCTCTCGCCTTTCATATCTTTTCGAGCATTTTCATCGTGTCCTTAACCACCGCATTCTTCTTCTTTTCAATGATTGACCAAGCTCATCAAGTTCAAGATCCCAAAGTCCGTGAATTTGAGGGATCATGGATCTCGAAGTGTCTTTTATCAACCCCTATAAACGCTCATGGCGGTGGTTTGGTATCGGGATGATTCGACATCCGTGATCTTTTCGTGAAGCCTTGACTTGTCATTGTCCGATTGTACTCCTCAATACCGCTTTGCCCGAGAGCTTTTCTTCTTCTTTGCTTCCACCGCTTTTCATTGCAGACCATCCGAGCCACCGAGCTTCCTTGAACTTTTGCCCGCTCGACCACTTTTGAAGTTTGCTTGGATCTAATCCCATGTTCTCGCCTTCTTGGCGACAACCTTTTCGAGCTTTTCTGCTCCTTTTCTCTTCCTCGACTTGTTTCAACCTTTTTCTTCTTTAGCAAGGTGTTTACTCATTTGCTGTGGTGTGGCGGTATTCGGTCGTCGATTTTATAGGAATCTTCTCGTGCTCGAAATTTGCCATCTTGCCTTTTCCTTTGTCCCGGCCCGAGGAAGATGAAGTTGCTACGAGGGTGGTGGTGTTGTTGTTATTGGAGTGATTACCGTCGGTGTTGTTGTAGTTGATGTTGTTGGTGGGATTGATGAGATAGGTGTTCTTGAGACCGGTGGTGATGATGAGATTTGAGCCATCGATGTTGTGGTGTTGACTCCCCTCGGTGAGAAGGAGTTTCTTCAAGAATATTCTCCCTCAACCTGCTCTAACTTCATGAGGGCAAGAGTTGGAGTTAATCTTGAGGGGACGGAGCTGCTTGACCCTGAAGGCTTGATATATTTCAAAGATCATAGCCTTTGTCTCAAGTATCCGCTTGAAGACCAAAGACCTTGGTGTCCAAGTTAGCTGAGAAAGCTCCAAAGCGGTCATCCGGGACCAAGATTCCGAGCCATAGAAGACGAGGCCCGAGCCATAGCAACTACACTGGTGTTCAATGAGTCCACCGAGGTCTAAAGAGACCGAATCAAGATTGAGACCACGAACATTGGCGATTGGAGCATTTCAATCGCCTTCGGATAGTCGAGATGAATTTTTCACATACACCTCGGTGGCTTCCAAGATTTTGGTATTGATTGCGGGGTCCTCTTTAACAAAGATCCCCGATTTCATCGATAGTAACTCCACATGATCAAGATGCTTGAGAAACTTAACCGTGTTTTCATCCGCCTTATAAGGTGTTGGTACATGAGATCTCGTGCTCATGAACATTTTCATTGAAGGTGAGCACATTAGAACGAAGATTAGCGAATGGGTCAGCCGCTCAAAGGTGTTGATCCCAAAATTGTTTAGTAACCCCAGCAGTCACAGTCTCCTTGAGGCTTTAGTGATCCACCGAACCATTGCCTTTCGATGTTGGAAGAATGTTGTCAAAACGGTTAAATTCCCTGTCGGATGATGAGGAGTCCGAGTGAGTATCTTTTGATGAAAGGGTGACTCAAGATGCTCCTTTGGATCGAGCTAAGGCTCTTGTTCACTTGAACCTCGGCGTCCATTTCTTCTCCAAATGATAAGATTTCATCATCGCCTCAACAAGCTCATCTTCGATAATAATATCCAGTGACATCAAGAATGCTAACTGGGGTTGGTGTTGGGTTCCATATCGGGTGGTATGTTTCCTCCGAGTCTTTGTCCCCTGCTGACCCCTGGACACCGGGTGGCGCTTCCAAAGGTCTCACCGGAGTCGATTGGTTGTGGGTTCCGTGTCGGCGGGTTGTTCCTTTCCTCCGAGTCTTTGTCCCCAAAGGACCCCGAGACACCGTGATACTGATATGGGCTCTGGAGTTGGGCGGATGAGGAAGATCTCGTGGACCTTGTACAAGACCCACTCGAAAGTGGCTAAGAAGTGAGCTTGGTCCACTGAAGGCTCTAGTCCTTTTCCAATGTTTTATCTTTTATTTACCTGCTTATTAGTTCATTAAATAAGGAAAAGATTAGAGTATAATTACGCTTCTTGTTTATGAAGTTTCATGCCTATCCTTTAGGAAGGAGCAATTATAAATACGGCTTGTAATTCTCTTGAAGAAAAGGTCGATTAATAAAAACAGAAAAAGGTTTCTTTGTTCTTGTTTTATCAAGAAGATATTGAGATTCCGGTTGGCCGGACTCACACCGTCAGCGAGTTTAGGTGGTTGGCCATCAAACCGCGCCGCTAGGTTTAGCCTAGGTTTACCCGCTTATACGAATCCGTATCAAGTGGTATCGCAGCTCAGTTCTCGGGATGTCACGAAGGGATCATGAAAGGCAAGGCCGTATATTCGATATCAAGACGGCGTAAGATGATGCGAGATCCACGTGACATTGAAATCGAACGACTTCGCAACGGATTCGTGAGTTAGAAATCAACCGCTCAATCGCTACGAACGATAATTTGAAAAGTCCTCATCCGAATCAATCGTGAATGAGTCGGGGGAGAAGAATTCAATTTTTTTTCACAATGAAGATACACCTCGACACCTCACCACCGGCGACACCGCCAACCCCCTTCACCTCCTCGATATCGCCGTTCTTCCCCGCTCATGATCCAATCGTAGCATCGACTACGAATGATTGCGGAATTTGAAGGCAAATTGCAAATTTACTAATTTTTAGATTGGTTACAAACGATCGAACGAATTTTTGACGTCCGTAATATACCCGATAACTTGAAGGTTAAGTTTGTTGCCATTAAGCTAAAGAAAACCGCCTCTCTTTGGTGGGAGCACGTCCAAGCTAAACGGTTTGCTCAGGGCAAACATCTTGTTGAAACATGGGACAAGATGAAAAGATTGTTGAAAGAAAAGTTCCTTCCCCTCACGTAAAAGCAGGATTCATATATTGAATACCAAAACCTCAAACAAGGTAATTTATCGGTGGAAGAATTGATTCAAGAGTTTGACCGAATGCGTATGCGTTGTGGTGCTGAAGAAGACAACGAACAAATCATTGCACGTTTTCTGAATACACTCAAACCTGAAATAGCCGACATTGTTTCATTACAACAATTTTGGTCCTTTCCGTAAGTGTGCAAATTATCTTTGAAAGTTGAAAACAACTCAATGCCAAACAAAACCGTGACCAAATTCCACCAAACCGACCCACTATTCAATCCAATGCAACAGTCGACCCACCCAACCCAAGCCCGACCCACCACCGACCATCGTTGGACCTACAAACAACTCTGCAGTCTGCTACGGTGTTTTAAATGTCGTGGTTTTGGACATCCTGACGGGATTGCCCAAACAAACAAGTTGTTGCATTGGTCAAGATCCACACCCGCTTATACCGAGTGTGAAGACGATTAATGTGGAGAAGAAACAACCATCATTTACCCGCACAAGGTGAATCCTCATCCTACAACGGGCATTGACAATGTTTCACCGAACCCGGATGACACGGGTGGTTAAGAAACAATATATTTCGCACTAAATGCACATCCAAAGGAAAAGTTTGTAATGTCGCCATCGATGGAGGAGTTGTGAAAACATTGTAGCTACCTCCATGGTTGACAAACTTCACTTGCCAATTCAAGACCATCCGATCCTTATCAATTGACATGGCTAAAAAGGGTAACCTTATTAAAGTTACTCACCGGTGCCTTGTGTCTTTCACTATTGGGAACAAATATTCAGATGACATTTGGTGTGAAGTTATACCTATGGATGCGTGTCATCTGCTATTGGGACGTCCATGGCTGTACGATCGGCGGGTTAAACACGATGGGTTTCGCAACACGTACACTTTCAAGAAAGATGGGCTCAACATCACGTTAGCACCATCTAACCCACGGGATCAGGGAGCAGAAACAATGATTGTCAGCCGGGCTGTTTTCAACGATTTGGCCAAGACGAAACCCCCACACATGTTTTTCGGCCTCCTTATTACAGAAGCGAATCCCATTGGGTCCTCAATTCCAACAGAGGTACAACCCCTTCTTCGTGATTTTTCTGATATCTTTCCTACAGAAATTCCCGCAGGATTACCGATCATGAGAGACATCCAACATTGCATTGATTTTTTACCGGGGTCTAGCATTCCGAATAAAGCAGCCTATCGGATGAATCCGAAAGATTTTGAAGAATTACACGATAAGTGAAAGAACTTTAGACAAAGGCTTAATCCATGAAAGTATGAGTCCATGTGCGGACCCGCACTCTTAGTTCCAAAACCAAACGGGACGTTTCGCATGTGTATCGATAGCCGAGCCAACAAAATTACCATCAAGTATCGTTTTACCATTCCACGTTTTGACGACTTATTGGATCATTTACACGGTGCACACATTTTTTCAAAAATAGACTTGCGCAGTGGATATCACCAGATCCGTGTGCGACCTGGGGACGAGTGGAAAACCGCATTCAAAACACGAGATGGGTTATATGAGTGGATGGTCATGCCGTTCGGTTTATCAAATGCGCCGAGCACATTCATGCGGCTCATGAACCACATTTTTCGACACCTCATTGGCAAATGTATGGTGGTTTACTTTGATGACATCTTGGTGTTTAGTGATAACGTAGGCCGACATCTTCAGCATCTTCGGGATATTTTCTCGGTTCTACGAGAACAAAAGTTATATGCTAATTCTGATAAGTGCACATTCTTAGCAAAAGAAATCATTTTCTTGGGTTTTCAAATTTCGGGAAACGGCATTCAAATGGATGATAAAAAAATTACAGCGATCACCACTTGGCCCACCCCAAAATCGTTACATGATGTCCGAAGCTTTCATGGCCTCGCCTTTTATCGGCGATTTATCAATAATTTTAGCACGATTGGGGTCCCTCACCGATTGTTTAAAAGGTAGTAAGTTTTCATGGACACCGAGGCACAAAAGGCATTTGATACGCTTAAAACCAAAGTCACAACGACTCCCGTCTTAGCTCTACCCGACTTTGAGCAAGTTTTCCAAGTTGAATGTGACGCCTCGGGCACGGGCGTAGGCGGTGTTTTGAGTCAGCAACACCGTCCAATTGCTTTCTTTAGTGAAAAACTCAATGATGCAAGACAAAGGTATAGTACGTATGATAAAGAATTCTACGCCATCATCAGAAGCTTAGAATATTGGAGGCATTACTTGTTACCAAGAGAGTTTGTTTTGTATTCAGATCATCGTGCATTGAAATTTATACAAGGACAAACTAAATTGAACCCCGCCATGCCAAATGGGTTGAGACTCTACAAGATTTTACTTTTGTGATCCGTCACAAAGCCGGACGGAAATTGCTGTCGACGCATTGAGTCGCCGACCCGCCTCACCACATCAACAGATTTGAGGTCACCGGTTTAAATCATTTACCAACCTTTATCAAGATGACCCGGATTTTGTGCTATTTGACCGAATCCGAGAACAAAGTTTTTCGGATTATCATCGAAACACGACTTGCTATACAAGGGGTGTCGTCGGTGTACCCTCTTCCTACCGTGAAGCGATTATTCTTGAATGTCATCAAGGGCACCGTCGGGCCATTTCGGAAGGAATAAAACCCTCCATCTAGTGGCCGATCGCTTTATTGGCCAAAGCTTGCCGGGACGCTGCTAAGGTGATCGAGCGTCATGTTTGTCGAGTTGCGAAGATGCATCATACCAACCAAGGTTTGTACACTCCTTACCCGCTCCTCTAGGCCATGGGAGGACGTTAGCATCGATTTTGTTTTGGGATTGCCACCGACCCAACGGAAAAAGGACTCCATAATGGTCGTGGTAGATCGGTTCTCCAAAATGGCTCATTTTCTTCCTTGCAACAAAACATATGACGATCCCAAGTGGCTCGCTTTATACCGCCCCAAATCGTACGCCTTCATGGGGTTCCAAAACGACACGTCGGATCGGGATGTTAAGTTTATCACCACTTTTGGCGCACTTTGAAGCAGTTGGTGCTGTTACACCCGATTCATCGCACCACCCACAGACGGATGGCCAAACTGAAGTAACCAACCGTAGCCTTGGAAATCTTTTACGTAGTCTTGTTGGGGATGCTCCAAAGAAATGGGATCTAGTACTTCCACAAGCCGAATTTGTGTATAACCGTTCGAATCATAGCGCTACTGGACGCAAACCGTTTTTTGTTGTGTATGGTCGGAATCCTTTTTCTCCTATTGATTTAGCTCCCATTCCCGAACAAGAGCATTTTAGCACTGACGGTGATGCCCAGGCTAAACAAATACAGCAACTTCATGAGCAAGTTCGTGACCAAATCACTCGTCACAATTTACAGTACCAAACAAGGGTCAACAAACATCGGCGCAAGGTTGTTTTCAAGGAAGGGGATTTGGTTTGGATTCATTTAAGGAGGGCACGTTTTCCTCAGGGACGTTTTGGGAAGTTACAACCTCGGGCCGACGGTCCTTTTCGGGTGTTAAAACGCATTAATGACAATGCTTATAAAATTGATCTTCCTGGTCATTACAAGGTTTCGCTACATTCAACGTTGTCGACCTCTCCCGTATGTTCCTCGCCGATGTCGATCATGGACGAGTCCTCTTTGTAGGGGCGGATGATACGGATATGGGCTCCTGAGTTGGGCGGATGAGGAAGATCTCGTGGACCTTGTACAAGACCCACTGAAAGTGGCTAAGTGAGCTTGGTCCACTGGAAGGCTCTAGTCCTTTTCCAATGTTTTATCTTTTATTTACCCGCTTATTAGTTCATTAAATAAGGAAAAGATTAGAGTATAATTACGCTTCTTGTTTATGAATTTTCATGCCTATCCTTTAGGAAGGAGCAATTATAAATACGACTTGTAATTCTCTTGAAGAAAAGGTCGATTAATAAAAAGCGTAAAAGGTTTCTTTGTTCTTGTTTTATCAAGAAGATATTGAGATTCCGGTTGGCGGACTCACACCGTCATGAAGTTTAGGTGGTTGGCCATCAAACCGCTACCGCTAGGTTTAGCCTAGGTTTACCCGCTTATACGAATCCGTATCACACCGTGGGCGTTTCCGATGCCTTTAGCGTAGTCGATGATAGTTGTATCCCTATCGGGTTGTTTGATTCCTCCGAGTCTTTGGAGAGATCGCGTGCCCGCACAAAGGCTTGGATTTGCTAATGTCATCACCGGGCGTTGGAAGGCGCCCCTATCGGGTTGTTTGTTTCCTCCTGGATCTGGGGAGTAGTAGGTGTGACCGCGGCACCGATCGTGATGTATCGTCCTCCTTCGTTGTCACCGGGTGGTTGTTGCCCGGTCATTGGGTGTCTTTTGGTCTCGGGCTTTTGTGCCTCTTAGGTTGTGCTCCAAGCCTCGTGGCCCCGAGACTTTGGTTTAGTCTTAGTCCCACCGAGACTTCCCTTTTCTTTTTGAGCGTGGTTTGAGACATCGATCCACTTTGATTGTTTACAACAATCATGCGGGCCGTCAATTCAATGGGAGTGACAAGGACGGGTCCTTTGAAAATTTGATGAGCTCAGGATGCGGTAAATTTCCAAATTTTTCATCCCGAGTATAGTTTGAACCCAAGAACGATTGCAAAGCACATAAGACAAACCTAGGATACGAAACGCATTTCGTCCTTGTTTTGCTCAGAGCTTCGTTACGAGATCACCAGAATGATCTCTCCTATGTCGACAATGACCCCATTCATCAAGCAAGATGCCATCACCAACCGAATAGAGTTAACTTGTTCGGTGGATGAGTGGTTCCCGCCGAGGACCCGAATCACAAAAGTGAAGAGGATCCTCCAAGCCACGGGAATGAGCTTTTGTGACCGGGTCTTGTCCAAAAAGTTGGATCTAAACGATTTGTTTTAACCCATCCTTCATCGTGGAGGTTCGTGATGGGCGACATAAGCACCTTTGTTATAATCTAACCTCATTGATGTGCAAAACGCTTTGTAATCCAGGTGTGTTGTTTCCCCATTTAGACCGAACTCGATGAGATACTCCCGAGAGGTCTAAGTTTATTCTCATCGATGCAGGCGGTGCGGGTCAAAGGCTCTGGTAGCCCAAAACTCCCCGAGGTAGTTCGGGTATACTATTGAGGACATTTTACAAAGGCCGCTTTGAGTGGGCGCTGAATAAAATTTTATAATGTCTTTATAGGTTGGGACATTTTCGTGATATTCAAAATTTCCTATGACATTATTTGTTTTAAATTCAACGTTAGTAAGATCCCCGATCTTGTAAGAAACCGCCAAGTTTTCTCACGCAAGCAAGAAACTTAAAATGTTTAACCACGTATGCAATGAAGATCCGAGGAGTATAGTGTTTCCCGTCGTTATGTCCCAAATGAGCTATGCAATGATTTGTCAAACGTGCGGTGATCGAGGAGTTGAACGAAAAGGATATTGGTTATGATTATAACTACGGAAAAGCCAACAAATTACAACGGCTTAAATGCAAATTAAAGAAAGTTAAAAGATAAAATCTATTAAATAAATGCTATCACCGAAATTAAAATGATGTTTTGTTTTTATGTTTTTAAACTCGAAATTAAAATCTACGCCGACGCATAAATTAAAAAGTGAAACTAAAGCAATATTAACCCTAAAAATATGAAATGATATTTTTACAATCCTAGTGATAAGAGAAACTTTTAGAAAAAGAAAACTATTTTATCACTAATTATCTAATTACTATTAATTAAAAACTATTTTTAACTATTTAATAATTAACCAAAATACAAGAAATTAGGAAATAAAGCTAGAAAATAAAATTATGAAATGGAAAAGTCTAAAATAACAAACTAGAATTTTCAGAACTATTTTTGTATTTTTCTCGATTATTTTCTATTTTTATGAATTTTAAACTATTAAAAACTAGTTAAATTACTAAAATTACCAAATAAACTATGAAAAATCTGGAAAATTACTTTTTTCACTTCTTATATTTATCTAAACCTGAGAAAATTGAAAATTATTTTTTGAACCTTTTCTCAATTTTTTATATTAAAAGCTAATTAAAATGACTAAAACTAATTTAAATTGAGAAAATAGCTAGACAACTTAGAAAATCTGAAAATTTCAGGAAAAGTCTAAATTAATACTAGGAATATGAGAAAATGGAAAACAGGTACTTGTGTGGAGAAATATGAAATCAAGTAAAACAAGTGCTTATTAATAAGCACTAAAATAAGCCAAATGGATACAATAAGCTACCAACTGCTTACCAAAGCCTTATTATGCTAAAATAACTCTAATACAACTTGAAACAACAGTTTATAACTACTGATTAGCGTGCTAGTCTGATTTGATGTATGAGTAATTTGCTCAAAACAGTTCGAAAGTGCTTACTTTAAGCTTATGCGTAAGCTTCAAAATAAGCTCAATGTGAAAACTATGACTTGGAACTTGTAAAGGACCTGGGTGAGAGTACTTAAACCAAAAATCAGACAATGACAAGCTCTATTAAGCCCTGTGCACAAGTTACAATATCTGTGAAAATCTCAAAGATTCATCGAGTACAAGGTCTTGCAGGCACTTTCGCCCGAAAGAGAAGTCGATTTGAAGCTTTTGCAAAATGGCAAAATTCCACAAAATACCGATAAGAAAGAGGACCAGTTGAGCTTTTGAAACACCAAGATTCACCGAGTAAGTCCCGAAATGAACTCAAAACAATTCTTTCTAAATGAGCCCAAAATGCATTTTTCACACTTTTCGACTTTTGACAAACTGAGGAACTTTGACTAATATGAACTTTAGATCCAATTTTAAGACTGATTTTGATGTTATGAGATGTATTGAACCTAATGCAAGCAATGTTGATGATATTTAAACACAAAATGATGAACTGCAATCTCAAATTCCACAACAGTGGCAGTTAAGACAGATTTGCAAGTAATTTTGACTTTGTGATGTTGCAGACCCAATGTTTTGACTCAATTGAGTTCAATTACACTTAATAAACATGAGCCACTAAAACTTTACTACTGACTAGATCATTATAACAGATATAACAGTAAACACAAACACTCCTTAATAACTTGATTTGTAACTAAAACAGATCCAAACACAGAACCAACTTATATCTATGATCAAACTAACTTTAATTGACCTAGATACTATTAATTGAACAGGTTACAACTATTTTTAACCACTAAAACAGATTATGCAAGAAATGAGCTTGAGCTTGACTTACAAATTGTCCAAGCCACAATGGCATGCAAATGAGAACCATGAACCACTAACCTATCGGATCCAATCCAAATAGCTACTATTCAACCCATTTCCATATCCGCTTGACCCATTTCCTTTCTCGCATCACCTTTGATCCATGTTGACTGCTTGTTGACCAAATTTCAATTTTGCTTAAAACTTAAATACAAGCTTATGAAGCTAATACGAGCTAATACGAGCTGTTTGAAATTGAAATTGAGTTGCTTAAAGCTTTGACAAATGAGTTTGAGACTTGAAATTTCAACAGTGAACAATAATTATGGAAATTGAACATAAACTGAGATTAATCCTTGAATCAAGTTACAAAACACTGAAAAGAGTTTACTTGAGTACAACAGAACTTGAAAATACAAATGTAAATCTAATTTAGACTAAGGAATTTATAAAACGACATTCATTGCTAAAATATAAAAGCTAACTCCTTCTTTGATGCTTCTCTTGGCCTTTTATACACCTAAGTTGTCTCTCTCCTCCTTCTGAATAAATCCCAGCACAAAAAGTGACCCTTGGATCATTCAAGTTGATCCTAGCCATTCAAAGCTATTTTGGCGCCAAAATCATTTTAACCGTCATGTGAGGTTGAGTGTTAGGTACAAGGGCATTAAATGAACCTTGGCTCTTTGTGTTTGGAGGGGGGGTGTAGTGGTGATGATGGTGAGATGGAGTGTGATCAAGTGTAGCAGGATAGGGTATGATGAAGAAGGTGCAACATGTGAGGGAGAGAGGGAAATGGGTGGGTCAAACCCATTTGACCGGCTTATTAATAATAGGGGTGGGTTTGTTTCGGGTTAAAAACCGGGTAAAGGAATGGACTGGGCCAACAGTTGGGCCAAAGGTGTAAAAAGGGTCCAATTGTTAAGCTTAAAACACAAGGACTAATTATGCAATTCCAACAAAACAATGGACCAATCCTGTAATTTTGCAAAGGTGCTTGAGGACCTAAATTGACAAGAGTTGATATTACAAGGACCAAAGTTGCCCTTTTCAATTTTTCCAGGGTCATTTCCGCCAATTTGCAAACTCAAGGACCAAATTGTAATTTTCTCAAAACTTTTACATTTTCACCAAAGGACCAAATTTGACAAGTTATGATTTAAAAGGACCTTTGATGATTTTTCTTTGAAATTTTGACTCGTGGACTATTTTTGACAACTTTTGAAACTGGGGACTAAAACCGCAATTTTGCAAATTTGATATGTTTTTCATCCGATTTTGATATTTTTGCATTTAAAACACATAAAACACTCGATTTGTGATATTTTGATCATTTTGATGTGTTTCGAGTGTTTCGAGATGATTTTGCGCTTATTTTGTACAAAAGTGACGAGATTTACACACTCATCAATCCCCTACCCACCGAGAAGCAAACTGAGAGATTGTGTTCTAGCCATTTCCATATGAAATATTTTAGTGTTTTGAAAATATTTGGACTAGAATAATCAAAGTTGGTATAATTATATGATAAAATTCGTGAGAATTCCCCACACTTAGAAATGAATATTGCCTCAATATTCAAAGCACCGCCATTATGCCGAAACAAAGAACGTGAAAGGGAAATACTAAGGCCATTATTTAGAAAGAAGATTTTTTTATTTTTTATTTTTTTTTATTATTATTTTTTTAAGAACATGTGGGCAACCCCCACACTAGGGTGGTAGAAAGAGGTGAGAAGACGTAAATATGGGTGAAAACCCATATGGCATGCTATCGTTTTTGATTACCGAGTCGCTAGCTTGACTCGATCCCCGCATTCATTGGTTCATGGGAAAGTTTGAAGATCCGGACAACCATGGATGGAATGTCCTCTCAAAGTAATGCTTCACCGATGACCATTCACTTTAAAATTAGGACCATCGGGTTGAGATAACTCAATGGTACCATAAGGATAAACCTTCGCGATAGTAAATGGACCGCACTAACGGGACTTGAGCTTTCCCAGAAAATCTTCAATCTTGAATTGAAAAGAAGGACTCGATCACCAACGTTGAAAACGCGGTTCTTGATTTTGAGTCATGAATCTTCTTTGTCTTTGTTTGTAGATCAAAGAGTTCTCGTAAGCTTGATCACGGAGTTCATTTAGTTCATTCATTTGAACTTTCCGATGATCACCACCGTCTGAATGTCGAATTAGCATGTTTCAAGGCCCAAGATGCCTTGTGCTCGAAGTTCTACCGGTAGATGGCACGCCTTCCGTACACCACCAGGCGGAGTGCACCGATGGGTGTTTTGTAAGTCGCACGGAAGGCCCAGTCGCCATCTAGCTTATCGCATCAAGAGGCACGGTTTTCACCAACCGTCCTCTCAAGAATTCTTTTTATCCCCGGTTAGAAACTTCCACTTGCCCACTTGTTTGTGGGTGGTACGCAGAGAAGTACGGTGAGTTACACCATACTTTTGCATGACTCTTGCAAATTGGTCATTGCAGAATGCATACCACGATCACCGATGATGGCTCGTGGAGTTCCAAACCTAGCAAATAAGGATTTCAAGAATTTCACCACAACTCGGGCATCGTTGGTGGGTAAAGCTTTAGCTTCCACCCATTTCGACAAGTAGTCAACGCCACGCAGTATGTACTTATTTCCGTGAGAAGAAGGAAATGGCCCCATAAAGTCAATGCCCCATATGTCAAAAATCTCACACACTTGAATGGCGCTTTGCATTTCATTCCTTTGTGAGATATTCCCGTGACGTTGACAAGCGCCATGTGTTTTGACGAATTCATGGGCATCCTTATAGATCGCGGGCCAATAGAATCCGGAATCAAACACCTTCTTGGCGGTGTAGTTGGGCTATGATGTCCCCAAGAGGGTCCGTAATGGCAAGCCTTGAGAATGTCAATGGCTTCCCGACCATACACACATCGCCGGATGACTTGATCCGCACAGATTTTAAACAAGTAGGGTCGCCCCGTAAATAATGTTTCACATCTTTAAAGAATTTATTTTTCCGCTGGGACGACATCCCTTTCACAACAAAGTTACCCGCATGGTAGTTTGCAAAGTCAAGAAACCATGGGTAGAAGAATCTCCACGAAAAGAAACCACATTGAGTGTTTCGAGAGGAAATGTTTCATTAATCTCCTTTTCTCAAACACATTCGGTGAGGGTTCTCTAATCGAAAGATGATCGAAGAACTGTGTTCTCGGCTCCTTTTTTATCACGAATAATGATATCAAATTCTTGTAGGAGGAGAACCCAACGGAGCAATCTCGGCTTTGCATCTTGTTTTGCAAAGAGATATTTGAGTGCCGAGTGATCCGTATACACCACGATTTGGTCAAGATAAGGTATGGTCGAAATTTCTCAAACGCATACACCATGCCTAATAATTCTTTTTCCGTAGTGGTGTAATGGGTCCGAGCTCACCATCGCTTTGCTCGCGTAGTGGATTGGTCGAAAATGTTTGGTTTTATGTTGCCCAAGACCGCACCGATAGCAAAATCACTTGCATCGCACATGAACTCGAAGGGTAAATCCCAATGGGGGCAACTAGAATGGGTGCTTCCGTAGTTTTTCTTAAGTGTTTCAAAAGCTTCGATGCACTCGTGAGAGAAGATGAAAGGAGCATCTTTTTCGAGAAGATGGGTCATAGGTCAAGCGATTTTAGAGAAATCACGAATGAATCTACGATAAAACCGGCATGACCAAGAAAACTCCTAACACCTTTGACAAGAGTGGGGTGAGGTAGTTTAGCAATAACATCAACTTTGCTCTATCTACCTCAATCCCATTCTTGAAATCTTATGGCCAAGGACTATGCCTTCTTTGACCATAAAGTGGCTCTTCTCCCGCTTTAGACATAGATTGGTGTCTTCACACCTTTAAGCATTTTGTCTAAGTGGAGAGACATGTATGAAATGAGTCCCCAATGACCGAGAAGTCATCCATAAACACCTCCATAGTTTCCGATCATGTCGTGGAAAATTGCCATCATACATCTTTGAACGTGCCAGAGCATTACATAAGCCAAAAGGCATACGTCTCAGAGGCAAACGTCCCGTATGGGCGGTGAATGTGGTTTTCTCTTGATCCAACGGATCAATGGGGATCTGAGTAACCCGAGAAACCATCAAGGAAACAATAGTATTCGCTCCTCGCTAATCTCTCAAGCATCCGTCCATGAAGGCGAGGAAAATGGTCTTTACGGTGGCTTCGCTTAACTTTCGATAGTCAATACACACACGCCATCCGTAACCAATCGAGTCGGAATCAACTCGCTTTCTTCATTCGTGACAACAAGAATGCCACCCTTTTTGGAACGCAATGAATCGGGCTAACCCAAGGACTATCGAGATCGGGTAATCGAATCCGCATCAAGAAGTTTGAGAACCTCTTGTTTGATAACCTCGTGAATCTTAGGATTCACCCTTCTCTCGACTTTGGATCGCCGGTTTGAAGTCATCCTCCATTAAGATTTTGTGAGTACAAAACTCTGTGGTTGATACCTTAATATCGGAGAGTTTCCAAGCAATTGCTTGCTTGTGCGACTTCAAGACCTTTATGAGAGCGTTTTCCTCCTTAGTCAAGTCTTTAGCAATAATGACGGTAATTTATCATCACCCTCCAAGAATGCATACTCTAGATGAGGAGGTAGGTCCTTTAGTTCAACCTCGAAATTCTTCGGTGGAAGATTGCACCGATTTGATTTCCTCAATCGTGATTTCTTCTGAGGAGTGAAGGTAATGGATCTTCATTAAGCAATTGCTCAAGATAAAGAATATCCCTCCGAATCATAAACGCCATCAATTCCAGCGGAATTGATTCATTAGTAGCCAAAATTCATCGATCTCTTCCGAAGGAAGTCACCTCCTCAAACGGAGTGAGAGGGGAAGAGTCGGCAATGATAGGTTGAGAAGATGTGGCGGATTGGAATTCCCACCACGTAATTATGAAGATAACCAAGAAACTCTTGAGAGTACTCCTCGAAGCAATGTCAATTAAATCGACTCGATTAATTGATTCCGTATCATACTTTGAGGAGTACCTCAAGTTTGATCGAGGTTAAAGGTACAACTTCATTACCCACACGTAGAGTGATTTCTTGCTCAAATACATCGATAAGAGCACGCCCGCCCTCGTGAATCCCACCCAACAATGAGGGGAACTCGAGGATCAAGATCGAAATCAACGACCACAAAATCACCGAAAATGGAACTTTCCTACTTTGACAATACATCCTCGGCGATGCCAAGAGGACGCGAGATAGAACGATCCGCAAGCTCAAGAGTCATGCGGTAGGAATGAGTTCCTAAGAGAAAGTTTCTTCCACATCGAATACGGCATCGATTGATGCTTGCACCAAGATCGCTAGTGGCAAAGCATTCAATCATCCCGTGAAAACACAAGGAAGAAGAAATTTTCCGGATCTCCTAGCTTCTCGGAAGCTTTTTAACAAGATCACGAGCAATTTTCATTCAAAGGAGTCTTAGCCATTTCAAATAGCTTTTCTTTGTTGCTCAAAGATATGTTTCGTAGTAGATGCAACTTGGGCATTAACATGATGGCATCCGCGGCTTATGTCAAAGTGGAGCTCTTGGAAAATTTGAAAGAACTTTTCCATCCGATGACTAGCTTTCTCGCGAGCTTTGCTCATGTAACCGTGAAGGGTAAGGAATAGAAGTTTTGGATTTAGGGTCAACAACCGGAGGTTCAAAACAACCTGTGTTTGGGTTTGGGACAACCCGAGGATGGACATTGTTGTTACTCCCTGCTATTAGTAGGGAGTTCCTTGTCCTTTGTCGCCTCGGTTCGCTTTCCACTACCTTCGGAGAGAGAAGAAGAGGTAGTAGGAATAGCGGTCCAAGATATGAAGCACCACTTGGTTGTGATCGCCTTTGCATCGCTTCTGATTAGCGATCGTGTTGCTAGGTAAAGTACCGAGCCCCAGGGTCGATCATTTAAAGACTTCTTGATGTCGCAAATCCGCTAACCAACAACCGATTCATTTCTTCGATTTCATGAATTGTTTCAACAACTCATCGATGATGGTCCAGTTGGAACAATGGCTTGAGTTTGCACAGAAAATTCGCCTCTATTGTTAGGATTAGGGCCTTGATTTTGAAAATTCCTTGATTATTTCCATGAAAATACCACGGGTTGAAATTTCCCGACTGGTTTCTATTGTAATTTCCTTGATGTTGGAAATTTTGATTTTGATTCTGAAAACCGTTGTTTGGATTGAAATGACCTTGGTTTTGAAAACCTTGGTTTGGTCTGCTTTGATTCGATTACGGTTTGATTTTGATTGAAACCGGAGGTCCAGTAGTGGTTAGGGCGGTGGTTGGGTCTCCAGGAGCACGATATTGATTGCCTCCTTGATTAGACATCCCGCCCACAAAGATTGGTTTCAAAGGGTTACCATCGGTGGCCATACAGATTATAATAAGCATGGGGCCACCACAGTAACACAGATTTCCACTTTCTTAACTTGCAGGAGGTGAAGTTTGTGGAAAGAGACTTTCTTCCGGTTGGAAAGAACCAAAGCTTGAATAGCTTCCGTGAGTTTATCAATCTTAGCATCGGTGCTAGACCGACTCACGGCGATGAAGAAGAAGAAGGACCAACACCGACTTGGGAAACAACCGCTTGCTTCGCAAGGCGGACTTTAGACTTGTTTTCGATTATCGCTAAAGCTTCTTTGACAGCTTTGCTCAGAAATTTCCTCCGCTGAGGAATTGAGAGAATCTTGATCGATTGACTCACCCATTGTAGAAAGTATCGAGTTGCATCAACTCGAGAAACCGTGGTGAGGACATTTGCGAAGCAATTCCTTGAAACGATCCCACGATTCATCAAGGATTCATCAAACTTACGGAGTGAACTTGATGATTTCATTTTGAGGCTCGTGGTTCGGATGGTGGATAGAATTCATTCACAAATTTCTTCACCGGATCTTCCCATGTCTCAATAGATTGAGGGGTTGTTTTTCAAGCCAAACCGGCTTGCCCTCAAGAGAAAATGGGAATGTAAGAAGCTTAACGCCTTCAGTGGGACATTCTTATACTGATGGTAGATGCGATCTTGTTAAACCATCTTATATGAGCATGAGGATCATCCCGCCAAAACCGAAGAATTGATTAGAGGTTACAAGATTCAAGAACCGGTCTTGAGTTCAAAATTTTCACCACGATGGTCGGTACAACGATAGCATCTCCATACCCGCCGATGGGTGCCCGGAGAAGCTCACACATAGGAATTTCATCCGCCATGATAGCGAAGTAGTGTGGACGATCCGGATCTCGATCCGACCGATGGAGCAGAAGTCTCTGAACACGCCTTCTTGGAATCTTGACAAGCTCACGAAATGGGCTCACAGATCTAGAAGAGCGAGCCAAGATACACTGAGTTAACTCTAAGGAAACTCGAGTTAAGGAGAAAATGGAATTATGAAAATCTTTCGATGAGAATGAGAATTATGAAGACGTTTTATAAAATTGGGGTGAGAAGAATCTTTATGGGTTTTACGGTTCGAGACGCCGATATCACAACAAAATCAATTAACACAAGATCGAGGCAAAACAACAATGAACTTAACCAATAATCCAAGATGAATGGCTTTTTGAAAAAGGTACACCAATCACAAGGACACAAAGGCAAGTTTTATATCTTTAGTTCGGAACTTATTATGGTCGCACCCCAGCTAGGTAGTGCAACGCCTTGGTTTTCGTGGTAATCTTTTGTTGTTATTATTAAAGAAAACGAGCGAATCTTTTTGTATTTTTATTATTTGATACATATATAGAAACAAAAGAAAATATTTTTGTGCTTTATATGTTTTGGATGTTTTGGGTTTTTGGATTTTTAGAAGAAAATATGGATATATATATATACAGAGATGGATGATATAAACAAATGAGTGAGGATTCAAACAACTAATCAAGAAGACGTAAGACAAATAGATGACTCCAAGTGGGCGCCTAAAATTTGATCTTGTAAGAAACCGTCAAGTTTTCTCATGCAAGCAAGAAACTTAAAATGCGACAAGCACGTATGCAATGAAGATCCGAGGAGTATAGTGTTTCCGGTCGTTATGTCCCAAATGAGCTATGCAATGATTTGTCAAACGTACAGTGATCGAGGAGTTTGAACGAAAAAGGATATTGGTTATGATTATAACTACGGAAAAAGCCAACAAATTACAACGGCTTAAATGCAAATTAAAGAAAGTTAAAAAGATAAAATCTATTAAATAAATGCTATCACTGAAATTAAAATGATGTTTTTGTTTTTATGTTTTTAAAACTGAAATTAAAATCTACGCGACGTACAAATTAAAAAGTGAAACTAAAGCAATATTAACCCTAAAAATATGAAAATGATATTTTACAATCCTAATGATAAGAGAAACTTTTAGAAAAAGAAACTATTTTTATCACTAATTATCTAATTACTATTAATTAAAAACTATTTTTAACTATTTAATAATTAACCAAAATACAAGAAATTAGGAAATAAAGCTAGAAAAATAAAATTATGAAATGGAAAAGTCTAAAATAACAAACTAGAATTTTCAGAACTATTTTTGTATTTTTCTGATTATTTTTCTATTTTTTATGAATTTTAAACTATTAAAAACTAGTTAAATTACTAAAAATTACCAAATAAACTATGAAAAATCTGGAAAATTACTTTTTTCACTTCTTATATTTATCTAAACCTGAGAAAATTGAAAAATTATTTTTTTGAACCTTTTCTGAATTTTTTATATTAAAAGCTAATTAAAAATGACTAAAAACTAATTTAAATTGAGAAAAATAGCTAGACAACTTAGAAAAATCTGAAAATTTCAGGAAAAGTCTAAATTAATACTAGGAATATGAGAAAAATGGAAAAACAGGCACTTGTGTGGAGAAATATGAAACTGCTAAAACAAGTGCTTATTAATAAGCACTAAAATAAGCCAAATGGATACAATAAGCTACCAACTGTTTACCAAAGCCTTATTATGCTAAAATAACTCTAATACAACTTGAAACAACAGTTTATAACTACAGATTAGCAGGCTAGTACAGATTTGATGTATGAGTAATTTGCTCAAAACAGATTCTGAGTGCTTACTTTAAGCTTATGCAGAAGCTTCAAAATAAGCTCAATGTGAAAACTATGACTTGGAACTTGTAAAGGACCTGGGTGAGAGTACTTAAACCAAAAATCAGACAATGACAAGCTCTATTAAGCCCTGTGCACAAGTTACAATATCTGTGAAAATCTCAAGATTCATCGAAAGTACAATGGTCGCAGGCACTTTTAACCCGAAGAGAAGTCGATTTGAAGCTTTTGCAAAATGGCAAAATTCCACAAAATACCGATAAGAAAGAGGACCAATGAGCTTTTGAAACACCAAGATTCACCGAGTAAGTCCCGAAATGAACTCAAAACAATTCTTTCTAAACGAGCCCAAAATGATTTTTCACACTTTTCGACTTTTGACAACCGAGGAACTTTGACTAATATGAACTTTAGATCCAATTTTAAGACCGATTTTGATGTTATGAGATGTATTGAACCTAATGCAAGCAATGTTGATGATATTTAAACACAAAATGATGAACTGCATCTCAAATTCCACAACAAAGGCGCTTAAGACAGATTGTAAGTAATTTTGACTTTGTGATGTTGTTGCACCCAATGTTTTGACTCAATTGAGTTCAATTACACTTAATAAACATGAGCCACTAAAACTTTACTACCGACTAGATCATTATAATGATATAACAAAGAAACACAAACACTCCTTAATAACTTGATTTGTAACTAAAACAGATCCAAACACAGAACCAACTTATATCTATGATCAAACTAACTTTAATTGACCTAGATACTATTAATTGAACAGGTTACAACTATTTTTAACCACTAAAACAGATTATGCAAGAAATGAGCTTGAGCTTGACTTACAAATTGTCCAAGCCACAATGGCATGCAAAATGAGAACCATGAACCACTAACCTATCAGACCCAATCCAAATAGCTACTATTCAACCCATTTCCATATCTGCTTTGACCCATTTCCTTTCTGCATCACCTTTGATCCATGTTGACTGTTTGTTGACCAAATTTCAATTTTGCTTAAAACTTAAATACAAGCTTATAGGAAGCTAATATGAGCTAATATGAGCCTGTTTGAAATTGAAATTGAGTTGCTTAAAGCTTTGACAAATGAGTTTGAGACTTGAAATTTCAACAGTGAACAATAATTATGGAAATTGAACATAAACTGAGATTAATCCTTGAATCAAGTTACAAAACACTGAAAAGAGTTTACTTGAGTACAACCGAACTTGAAAATACAAATGTAAATCTAATTTAGACTAAGGAATTTATAAAACGACATTCATTGCTAAAATATAAAAGCTAACTCCTTCTTTGATGCTTCTCTTGGCCTTTTATACACCCAAGTTGTCTCTCTCCTCCTTCTGAATAAATCCCAGCACAAAAAGTGACCCTTGGATCACTCAAGTTGATCCTAGCCATTCAAAGCTATTTTGGCGCCAAAATCATTTTAACCGTTTGTGAGGTTGAGTGTTAGGTACAAGGGCATTAAATGAACCTTGGCTCTTTGTGTTTGGAGGGGGGGGTGTAGTGGTGATGATGGTGAGATGGAGTGTGATCAGAAGTGTAGCAGGATAGGGTATGATGAAGAAGGTGCAACATGTGAGGGAGAGAGGGAAATGGGTGGGTCAAACCCATTTGACCGGCTTATTAATAATAGGGGTGGGTTTGTTTCGGGTTAAAAACCGGGTAAAGGAATGGACTGGGCCAACAGTTGGGCCAAAGGTGTAAAAAGGGTCCAATTGTTAAGCTTAAAACACAAGGACTAATTATGCAATTCCAACAAAACAAGGGACCAATCCTGTAATTTTGCAAAGGTGCTTCAGGGACTGAAATTGACAAGAGTTGATATTACAAGGACCAAAGTTGCCCTTTTCAATTTTTCCAGGGGTCATTTCTGCCAATTTGCAAACTTAAAGGACCAAATTGTAATTTTCTCAAAAATTTTTACATTTTTCACCAAAGGACCAAATTTGACAAGTTATGATTTAAAAGGGACCTTTGATGATTTTTCTTTGAAATTTTGACTCGTGGACTATTTTGACAACTTTTGAAACTTGGGGACTAAAACGCAATTTTTGCAAATTTGATATTTTTTCATCGATTTTGATATTTTTGCATTTAAAACACATAAAACACTGATTTGTGATATTTTGATCATTTTGATGTGTTTCTGAGTGTTTTCAGATGATTTTGCAGTTTATTTTGTATAAAAGTGATGAGTATTTACACACTCATCAATCCCCTACCCACTGAGAAGCAAACTGGAGAGATTGTGTTCTAGCCATTTCCATATGAAATATTTTAGTGTTTTGAAAATATTTGGACTAGAATAATCAAAGTTGTTTTTGATCTCTCAAGTTTGTGATGAAAAACTTTTGTAAATGTTTACAAGGAGGGTTTTCCAAAAGAGGTTTTAAGAGTTTTTGAGCACACACAAATGTTTTTGAATTTTAGAAATTTTTTGACAGTAGTTTTGTTGCGTAAAAGATTTGTGTGTGTTTGTTTGTGTTGGAAGAGGGTATTTATAGAGTGATAAGAGGGTGTTTTGTGCACAAATGGGAATATTAAGAGTCGGTTTTGAAAGACGTTTGAATTTCCACATTCAATGCTACCACCCATTACCCGCAAAAAATCCGCTTTCAAGGGAATAGCAATGCTGGTAAAAGTGCACTTTTGCGTAGATAAAATATCAATTTGATATTTTTGTGAGAGGCATTAAATGCCAAGTGGGATGACAAAGAAAGACAAAGAGACATATATTCCTTTATTAAATTGGCATAGTTACCAACCTAGGACATTTAAGTAACCGATACTTAGATCATTTAGTTACTCATTCAATGCTCTTTGTCAAGTGTCGTGACCCCGAATGAGTCTTACTTATTCAAAGAGAGGTTGGTTTTGATGTTCGTGAGGATGGACCATTTCGAGAACTTATCGAGATTGGTTTCGGATACTTGACTTTCAATGTCAAGCATACCCAATTCAACTTTTCGCCTCAAGGTAGGTTCATCCAAGGGTTTGGTGAAGATATCACCATTGATATTCAAGAGGATGAAATGAAGTTCTATGTCTCCTTTCATTATGTGATCCCGATGAAGTGATATCCGATATCAATGTGTTTGGTTCTTTGGTGGAGGACATGGTTGTTGGAGATTGCAATAGCACTAGTGTTATCATGTAAGATGGGCACCATTTTGTAATGGATGTCATAGTCACCGAGTTGACTTTTCATCCATAAAACATTGGCACAAAGATCCCGTCATACTACATATTCGCCGGTGAGGACATAGCCACCGATTGTTGCTTCTTTGCACCCAACAAACCGCTTTTCCTCCAAGAAATTGACAGACCACGAGGTACTTTTTACATCCATGTTGCGACCATCATAATCGTAATCGAGTAACCCTTGAGATCAAACCCCGAACATTTTGGATAATAGAGTCCAAGGTTTGGGGTTCCTTTCGTGCACCGAGTATTCTTTTAGGCTGCGGTGAGGTGAGATTCTTTGGGATTGACCGATATCTTGCTATTAAACAATCAAAATTGTATGTCCGGTCTAGTAGCTGTTAGATACATCGCTGAGCCAACAATCCTCCGAATGAGTTTGATTGACCGACGGCCGGTGAGATCAGTCCAAGGTTGTTAGGTGGGACCATTGGTGTCTTCACCGAGGCACGATCGATATCTCATATTTCTTCAAGAGATTTATGGTGTATTTCTCTTGGTGATGGATATTCCTTTATCGCTTTGCGATTTGTAGTCCAAGAAAGTATGTGAGTTCTCCCATCATGCTCATCTCAAACTTCTTTGTCATCGCTTTTTCAAACTGCTTGCAAAGTTTGTAGTTTGTTGAGCCAAAGATGATATCATCAACATACACTGGACTAGAATCACATCCTGTTGAGTTCTATAGACAAACGAGTGGTTGTCTATCTTTCCTCCGACAAACTTGTTTTGTATCGTGAAGGCCGAGAGAGTCTCATACCATGCTCGGGAGCTTGTTTAAGTCCATAAAGGGCTTTGTCAAGCTTGCATATAGTCGTGGAATTCACTACTCTCAAAGCCGTGGAGGTTGTTGAACATACACATCTTCCTTGAGATCACCATTTAAGAATGCACTTTTAACATCCATTTGGTAGACCACAAGTTCATGTATGTCGCATATGCAAGAAAGATCCTTATGGCTTTCATTCTTGCAACAGAGCAAATGTCTCATCATAGTCAATGCCTTCTTGTTGATCAGAACCTTTGGCTACAAGTCCGGCTTTGTTTTTAATGACAAGGCTGCTTTCATCGCTTTGTTTCGAAACCCACTTCATTCCTATGACTACTACATCCCGAGGACATTTGATCAAGGTCATGACCTTGTTTTTATCAAACATGCAGCTTCTTCTTGCATAGCCCGAACCCAAATTGGGTATTTTAGAGCCTCAGTGACACTTTGGGTTCTATTTATGATAGGTAATCAAGATATAGACATTCATCAGGTCGAGGTCGAGTTAGACTAGCGACCATGCTTCTAGTAAGCATGCCTCGCTGGTTCACCAATGATGTTTACAAGCTCAATATCCCGAGTTCTTGTCCACTTACTTTGTGGTCCGGATCCGAGCTTGATGATGTCACCGGGTGATCGATGCAGTTCAAAAAGAGTCACGTAATCATTTAAAACATATGTAGAGATGTCTTGTTCGTGATGAGATTCATGAGTTACATGCTCCTAATCATTTGAATCAAGTTTTATCCCAAACAGGGACCGATCGATTATCAAAGAGCTCACCGATGGTTGGTCAGGGGTAGGTTGTGAGGTAAGACATAATATGAGATGTCAAGATCGCCTGATATGAAGAATTGAATTATGTTGTACTCATCGAAGGATATCTTGATGAGTTATCAATTCCTATTTCCTCCAATCGAGGTGTTGAGAACACGATGCTTTCAAAGACTTTCATCAAAGGTGACATGAAAGGTTTTCAACTTGTTGTCTCCTTGTATTAAAAACCTCAAGGCTTTGGAGATCGGTGAGTAGCCTAAAGTATCCATCATCGCCTTTTGCATCAACTTGCCTAGATGATCCTTGTGGTTATGAATGAACACAGACATCCAAATACATGAAAATAGCCGATGTTAGAAGTATACTTTGAAGATCTCATATGGGGTTTTATTATGTCTTTTGACAATGATTGACCTGCTTTGAGTGTAACAGCGCTTTGATCGCTTCATCCAACCATGTTAAAATAACCAAATCTGATCTCAAACCAACCACAACACAATCAATTCACCCAGTCAACCACCCCTTGGTGAAATCTTTTATTAACTGAATAGTCAAGAAGATGAGTCCACAAAACGTGTGCTCACCAAACAAATACACAAGACAAAGATAGTCCCCTTCAGAAGGATCCTATCTATCCCACTACAAAGATTGTAATACAACAGATCCTCACTACAACCCTCAATAATACCTAACAATCTATGAAACTGATCAAGATGATCAGAGTTAACCAATACCAATAATACCAGACCAAACTTGAGAGAAAGAGATACGCAGCTTTTGATGTGAGAGAAACAATATGAGAGAATGATTATGCAGCCAAGGGTTAGGACCAGCTTTTATAGAAGCCAAGATACACTTTAACCCCTCAATATATTAGAACCTGCTAACAATAGCCAAACATACAAACATTAGATCAACTTGGCATAACAAGCCCTTTGACTTCAAGTCAAACATGCGCTTGCATCCCAACTTATATATTTCAACATTAATTGTGGAGGTTTGTTATTGTGATGTGAAGATGATGTGACATCTGTGAGCCCCGAATGAAAAAGATAGCTTAGCCATGACACCTAAAGCTCTTATGATTTTTATTGTCGTTCAACACATGAATTATAAAATTAATTGAACCTTTCAAATTGCACTATCAGTTTTGGTACGCAAGAGCAATATCATAATATTAAGATGTTATTCCTTGTGTTCATTTTTAGAAAGTAACCATGGCAAATTAGTTAAATGTGAGAATAAGAGATAAAGAAGACAACGAGAGGAAGAGATAATTACTCCATCTGTCCTAAATAATTATCTCCCAACAAAAAAACATATAGTTTAAGAAAAATATGATTATCTCTTCACTTTCTTGCTTTTTAGCAGATTAATAGTTTTAAAGAAGAGTTATTTTACATACCAAACTTTTCTTACATACTAAAGGACTCATCTCCACCATCCATCTAAAAAGAAATCAATGGCTGATATTAAAAGCATTTTATTATTTCACCTATTTTTTATAATTTAAAGAGTAAATTACATAAATAGTCACTATGGTTTGTCCATTTTTTCACATATAATCACTGAACTTTTTTTTTATATACATGGTCACTGAAGTTTCAAATCGCTACAGATTCAGTCCATTTCTTTACATAAATGGTCACTGAAGTTTCAAACCACAGTGACCATTTATGTAACGAAATTGAAACCTTAATGACTAGATTTGTAACGATTTGAAACCTTAATGATCGATCGTGTCAAAAAAAGTTCAATGACCGAATGTGAAAAATGGACAAACCACGGTGATCATTTATGTAATTTACTCTAATTTAAATATCTCTTAAACCGTTAATCGTTAAGCAAAAATTACACCATCGCGACGAAGATTTAATTATCTTTCTATGACGCACTTTGATATACTTTCGAGAAAAAATCGCTTTTTCACGCCGCGTCTTTTTTCCGCTTTTCTTCAAACCAAATTTACATAAAATATCATATATGATTTAACACTAATTTGAAGATCACATGTGATATTAGTGTTAAATCACATATGATATGTAATATCATATGTGATAGTGATACTAGCGTTAAATCATATATGATAAATCACATATGATATACATATCATATATGATTTAACACTAATATCACATGTGGTATTCAAGTTAGTATTAAATCATATATGATTTTTTCATACAAATTTCAGTAACGTAAAAAAACGAAAAAAACTTAAAAAAAAACGTGAAAAACACTATATTTTTTTTATTTTTTTTATTATTATTTTTTGTCGAAAGTATGTCAAAGGGCTATCTATAGAAAGATAATTAAATGCTCGTCGTAATGGTATATTTTTTTGGCTTGACGATTAACGGTTTGAAAGATATTTATATTTGAAAAAAAAATGATGAAAGTGAGTTTTTTTTTAATTATTATTAATCTATCCATTAGATCTAATAAAAATGGAGGGTGAAGATTGTTCCCTTAGTATGTAAAGAAGTTTTTGTTCTCAAATGATCTTAAATCATAGTTTTATCCTTAAATAATTAATTAATGTTTCTTTAAAGTTTGTAATAATAATTTCAATGAAAGGTAATATGGTAAACTCGATCAAACTTTCCTATCTATTTTTAGTAGTTGACAGTTAAATTGAAACATCACGGAAATAAAATATAGAATATTAATTTGAGACGAAGGAGTATTACTCCCAAATCATAACAAATGGGTACAAAGTGTCACAATTTATAGAGTTAATAAGATAAAGATGAGTATAACAAAAAAGTAAATAACGGTTAATCATCCACATATTTAAATTTCATAACACTCCTTTTTGATGTTCGCTGTTTATTATGAGCTATCAATATGGTGTTTCAAAACCAATATTGTATATAGATTGTCTCATTAAAAAACTTTATCTGATAAAACTCAATAAGAAAAAATTTTGATTAAGGAAAAATAGTGTAGTATTTAGAACCTCTCTCACTTTAGTGTATCTATATTCTTCAAGCGTTGACTGCTCATCTTGCTCAAAAACTTTGTTGACAAATTTTATTGTAATGAAGTCCACCAAATTGTTGATGTCATGAATAAGTCTTGAAAGATGACAAAATATATGTGTTTCTTGCAACCCAATATCAATTCTTTCGTTGAAAAATATATATTCTTAATACAAATATTAAAAGAAAAAAATATAGTCTCATGACGTGCATTAATTGTAAAAGTTGCATCTAAGTCTCAGTTGCACTTATATATTGTATTTAAGGATGAATACTTTTCCATGAGACATGAGCAAAAGCAGTTCGTATAATATATGTCCAAATTATTTTGATCCATATACGGACTCATTTAATATGTTCAAGTAGTGTTATTGAGAGTTTATTAATTGCTTCTAAAAGTTGAAGTTGTGAGAAATGCTTGAGGCATCATAGATCCTTCGTGAAATTTCAATATAAGAGCTCTAATGACACTCATTTATAGGCGAGTTAAATACTTTTAGATTGGTTATCTCATAAAATATCAACAAGATATTTGCATCCACCTAGAGATAATATGTCTCATAATAATCAATTTTATGTCTTTGCGAAATTATTTATTCCACAACTATGTTTTAAACCACATAACTTTAGACCTCTTATTTCACTTTCGCACAAAGAAAGATGTATATTCAATAGGTTTTTCACTTTGGTGTGTATGGACTTCACGTCCTAATACTCATCGTATTTGCAAGAGATTGCGTTTTTTCATGTCGACTACTCATTTCGTTGACGTACCTTTAGACGATAATTGATGCATGATCCTAGTTATGCATAAGAACAAACGCTATATTATATGTAAACAAATAATGGATGTAGCTTTATTTCGATTTCAGATGATTTTAAACATGATGAAATTTATTGAGATCTCACTAGTTACATGAGGATATTTTGGAACCTTCATGTCTAGTATTTCTTTAAGAGACTATTATGGGGTCTTTTATACCTCGTCTAATCATCTTATTGTCATGCTACGATTATACTATGTCGCTCGAGGACAATGTTTCTTATGACATGCCTAACATGTTAGACTAATCGATTTCAAATAAAATCCTTGATAGAAATTACAGAGAATGAAAATAACATGGTTAGACGAAGTATAAAGACCCCATAATAGTCTATTAAAGAGACACTAGACATGAAAGTTCTAAAATAAAATCAGGGTGTGTTTGGTATGTAGCCATGGATCATAATGGGTTTGGGTTTGGATATAAGGTAAGGCCCTCACGTATGAAAGTTTCATACCTTACCCTTGTGACTACGGATAATATATATCTTGCATTCCAATATTTGAAAGATGAATATCTCAACCAAACACTTGTAATCATATCAATATCATTCCATCATTCCGATTCTCCCTACCAAACGCACCCTCATCTATACTACATATAATGAGTGTATGGTCAAACCTTGAAAAATGAAATCTTAAAAGTCAAAGGTGAGAGAAATGCATAGTATAATTATTACTCTTATTAATACACCCCATTACTTAAAAGTACAATAATTTATTCACATTGTACAATCAAATAAAAGCATATCTACCAAATTAAAAACAACTAATTAAAACACACACCTTGTTAAAAAGTACAATAAAATTTTCACAATGTACAATTTAAATAAGCTACAACATAATCTAAAATATAAAATAATTAAACACACTAATTAATATTATTTTTAAAACACTATAAAATGAAAAATACATGTTATTATACACATTATACAAATAAATAAAATACACAAAGCTTCATACAAACTAACAAGTTGATGGTATATATAGTTTTGAAAACGGACCGGACCAAATGGTTCAACCAGGAACCGGTGTCGCCACCGGTTCGGCTAACCAATAAAAGCCATCTGAAAACGAACCAGAGAGGACCCGTGTAAACCGATACAAACTGGTGGAATTAGGTCTCATCGAGATCTATTTATCCGATTAATCGTCACAGGTACCGCCACAAACGTGTTGATACCGCTATACTATATATAAAGGAAAAAGTAAAAGTAAAAGACTTGAGCTTCATGCCCACCGAGAAGGTCAAGAGTCATACGGTGTTGGTTCACCTTCCACATCATCAACAATAATGATGTAGACACTCCGCAACCGAGCCTCTTGCCACAAAGACCCCACAAGCGGCTGGAGGTCCCTCCCAATTGGTCGAGAACGTGGCGATTCGGACGATCCCGCAGAGGAGGATGTCCAGTTACAGCTCCACCGATAGCCGATGATCAAGAGCATAAAAATAACGGTGGCAAAGCGATCAAGTCCACCAACAAAAGGAAAATCCCTACCACCTCGGATCCGTGGCAAGGCGCGAAAAAGTGCAGAGGGCAAGAAGTTTGTGAAATCTGCCTTCGAGCTGCCGGATGAGACTGTGGAGATGCATGGTAAACAATGTCCCTCTTTAAATTACATGAGTTTATAATTATAGTAAGTAGCTAAACTTTTGTGCATTGTAATGGTCGCAGGCCTTCCAGATACGAAGGAGCTTCCTAATGCTTTGTTCTGCCACCGTATCGTGGATCATGTTACCCCTCCAAATGGAAAGGATTGTTTGACAACATGTCCATTGAAGGGTCTGTGATCTACATGACAAGAGCGGCTAGGCAGGCGAAGGTTGGACAACCATTTAAATGGTCGAACCGGGAACTACTCAGGCGCTTACCAAGGCAAGACAAGAGATGGATGTCATGCTTGAAAGAGAAAGCAGGGACCGAGAGTATGCAGAATGGAGGCTAAATGTGATGAGATTGAGAGGATGTTGAGAAGAATCCGCTCGTCCAAGATCTTCGTGAAAAGATAGCCCAACCGACAAATTGAATGTGGCAAGCTCAAGTTGGAAGAGGCTAAGGTTATCACCTAACCATAGTTCATTTAGATCTTTACATGTGTCCTAACTTAACCATGGTTAATATTTAACCCAATATATGGTTAACCAAACTTAC
Source organism: Chrysanthemum lavandulifolium (assembly GCA_022545495.1). Lineage (NCBI taxonomy): Eukaryota > Viridiplantae > Streptophyta > Magnoliopsida > Asterales > Asteraceae > Chrysanthemum > Chrysanthemum lavandulifolium. The sequence continues at coordinate 200,584,906 of CM040238.1, forward strand.
CTCCTATAAATAGGAAGTGAAATACATCCTAAGAACCCTAAAATTGCTTTTGGGTCGTTCATAGCATAAATCCTTCACATCTTCCATCATTTGATCTATAAACCCAAGTTTATGTAAGGAAGTTCCAAAGATCAAGCTACTTCATCAAATCTCTAGCAAGTTTAAGTGATCTTCGAGTTTAGATCCACTCAAGTCACTTAGTACTTCATCACCAACTCTTCAAGATTGCAAGGGTGCCAAGGTGTGAAAGCTAGCTCAATCCGAAGTCTTAAGTGATCAATCAAAGTCCGATCCTTACTAGTTACTCCTTTCTTATTGAAAGCCAAAAGTTGTAAGCAACTTATCACCACCATCATCTCATCTTTATTATTCATAATCTTAACTATTTCATGCTATATATATAGTTACTATGTTGATTCATGATGTACATATACTCAATCACTTGTTTTAATTCACATATTGTCATAAAGTAACAAACTAGTAAACTAGTCATATTCTACACATGTGAGACCATTAAAACAATAACATAAGGACTTTCTAACTTACATAATATGGTAGACAAGATAAAAGGTAAACATAGCAATTTGAATCACAGAAATGGACAAACGAGTCAAAAGTTATAAGCAAAAGAAGTTAGTGAAACCTAAACGCCAAAACCGCCATGTATAAGTCATTAAGAGTTCGCTGCTTTAAAAGTGATACTCGTCCGAATCATCAAAAGTTAAAGCACGAAAGTTTTCCGAACGACGCTTTCCTTTAATATCAAAGAAGCTCGGACCTTGAAAACGCATAAATAGGTCATAATCTTTCAAAAATAGAAACTGCCGTAAATATAGTCTCATAACTATACTTTTGTCACAACTAAAAGCAAACCAAGAGGCCTAATGGCCATAAGCCAAGACCACGGCTATGGCTAAGGCCAAAGCTAAGTCTCAAGACCATGGTAGTCAAGACCAAAGTCACGGCAAGTCCATGGCTAAAGCCTTAAGGCTTGTTTACCCAAGACCATTAACTAAGGTGATCATATTTATGAAAACGACGAGAACTTGTAAAAACTAGATACTTATTAAAAACATGATAAACTTATTTATATAGCAATCTTCACTCAAAACATATATTGTATCTACTAAGTGCTACAATAGTAGGGAGCTTCATGTGAGGGTTTCATTTGAGTAAAACGATCGACGAGTCATTGGATTTACGATTTAAAGTGTCCTAGCTCCTCTAACGCTTACTACATGACCTTTGAATTATGATGGCCCGAACGGTAGTACGATATATATAAATTATACACGCCACAACTAGACCATTTCTATAAACGACATACACAAAACCATGTACTACATCATGATCAACATAGAGACGATATAGGATGGTTTATGTTTTCCTAAACATTATTCCAAACCTAAGTCGCAATATTCTATTTTAGGTTGCTCGAGAAGTTCTCATGGCATATCCATCATTCTCATTATACATTTGATATCATTTGCTCTAAGGTGAGTTCATAGCCCCACTTTATATTACTTAATTGTTTTACAAACTCTTTGGGGAGATACATGCTTTATTTCAAACCGAACACATTGCTTTCAAATCGATACTTATCGATTGTTATTAGCACTAAGTTACCGCATTTGCCAAACTTAAGCCCCTTAATCATGAATCATTAATCACTATGTGAGAGGGCGCGAATATTGTGAATAGATCTATTGGGATTGACGAATCCCGCTTGTGTTGGCCCCATTAAAGGCAAACAAACGCACTATATTTGAGTAACATTGGTAAAACTAATTTTACCTAATAGGCACGCACCGACATTTTCTCAAATTAATTTTGGAACACGTAACGCCTTGATTGCATGATGCTTAGTCTAATAATAACTGCTTTGGTTTTCAAACCATTGGTGTGAATTTATAACTCACACTACAAACATAATGTGTTCAACCATCAAACAAACTCTATGAATTCACTCAACCTTTGTGTTGATGCTTTTAAGCATGTATTTCAGTCCATATTGTACGAGGTCAGTACGGAGGAGCACGGATACTCAAGAAGGCTATAAATTTTATTATCATTCGAAACCCATTTAATGTATTTTGTAAACAATGGAACCAACTTGGACCTCATTTTTGTAAACTCTGATATTTATATAAATCGAATGATAAATCTTTTGAAACGACTCCATTAGAGTTCGTTTTCTATTGTTATGATTGTTGTGTCATGAAGTAACACCCAGTTTGAATTCCGCTGCGTATCACGAAATTGGGGGTGTTACAACGTTTGAGTGAATCTGACATGCTTCACACTTGAGAATGATTTCTGCCGCATCCCTATGCATCGAAGGCCAATAATAGCCTAACTTCATTATCTTCGATACAACTGAACGGGGCCCTGCATGGAGGCCGCAGGATCCTTCGTGGACTTCAGTGATAATGCTCGTAGCCTGTTTGGGTCCCACACATCTTAACCAAGGTGATAGAAATGACCTTCATATAGGTTTCCCTATTAGCCGATCGTGGGGACTTAACTCGATTTTCCTTGCTAATTTGGGATCTTCCGGGAGAAGACCGCTTATCAAATACTCCCTGATGGGAGTCAACCATGTCTCTCCTTCTTCATGAACCACGTCCTTCACTTCCTTGCGAATGATGGACCTTTCAGGTAAGACTTCGGCTAGTACTTCTTTGGTGAGATGAGCGAAGGCCATAAAGGCTAGCTTGCTCAACACAGATGCCTTCTTGTTCTAATTCCTATGAACATGTTAGATGGTGTAGAATCAAGCTCTCCAAAGATCTCCTTTGTTTTTCCAAGCATCTTGTTTGATGGCCGCTTTGCTTCATAGGAGCCTCGTCACTTGGTTTGCTACCAATCGAGAATCTACGAAAACGGCAAGAGCTTTGACCTCCATATCTTTTGCTAATCGGAGGCCTCGCTAATAGGGCTTCGTACTGCTTCATTGTTTGTGGCTTCAAACTCAAACGAAGAGCATATGTATGCTCCTTCCCGTCGGTGACGACCAAAGATAGACCTCTCCCAACCATCTGAGCTTGATACCCGTATGTATAAAGTTTCCAAATCATCTCGAGCTTCAAGGAGTTTAGCTTTGGGCTCTCCCTTCGTGTCCGGCTCGGAAGGTGTTTACGCCAGAAGTATGCGAAATTTTCCCTTGATAGAGTTTCGACCTTGAACTCTATTTCATGCTCCCAAGTTCGATAGCCCATTTAGCGACCCTTCCGACTTTTCGTGCTCGACAAGATCCGTTTGAGTGGTTTGTCGGTTAAGACCGTGATTGGATGGGCCGGAAGTATCGCGAGCCTTCTTGCTGCGTGAGATTAGAGCTAGTATTAACTTCTCCAATGTTGGGTAGTTGATTTACCTCCTGTAAGACCCTATGACAAAGTAAATGGGATTTTTCGTTTGTCCTGTTACGCCATAAGGATCACGCTAATGCTCTCCATCGAGGACGCTAAGTACATGAACAACACCTCGCCTTTGATTGGGGCGTAAGTGTTGGAAGGATTTCAATGAACTCCTTCATCTTCCGAAAAGCGACTTCGCCCGACTCCATCGAAAAGTCTTCTTATCAACGCATCCTTTAAGTGTTTTGAAGAATGGTAGGGATCTGTCAGCCCCCTTCGACAAGAATCGACTTAGAGCGGCTAGCTTCCCATTCAGACTTTGCACATCTTTTAAGCATTTGGGAGCTTGGAGATCCGTAATTGCCTTGACCTTAGAAGGATTAGCCTTTATCCCCTGCTTAGTGATCAAATGTCCTAGAAACTGCCCCTCTTCGACACCGAAGGATCATTTTTTAGGGTTTAGCTTCATGTTAGTCGCCCGAAGCTGGTCAAAGGTTTCTTGCACATCGAGGAGTAGGTCCTCCTCCGTCTTGATTTTAATAACCATGTCATCAACGTATGCTTTGAGATTTTTGCCTATATGTTTGTTGAAGGCTTTATCCACGAGTCGTTGGTATGTTGCCCTGCTCTTCAATCCGAATGGCATCTTTCAGAAGCACTTTAGCGGAAGCTCGCCAAGGATTCTACCTTCCAATTTACGGTAGGGGTAGCAATCCTTCTGCATGCTTTGTTGATGTCGATGAAGTCAACGCATGCTCCACCCTCCGTCGCTCTTTTAACCATTACTTGGGTTGGCACCCGTGTTTGGTATTTAACTTCCTTAGGATGCCCGCTTGTGTCGGTTCATCAACTTCTTTGCGGTGCAGCTGCTTCTTTCGGGGCCAGCTCCTTCTTTTCTTTTATTGGCTCAATATGTTTGTATTCATTGAGTTTATGTCTGCATCCGAAGGGTTGTCCATCTATCGCCAATGTTCTTGGGACCTCTGTCATGTCGAATATTTCCAAGCAAAAATATCAAGGTTAGTCCGCAACAGCCTTACGTGAGCTTCGCCTTGAAATTCGCCGAGTTGCTTTCCTATTACCACCGCTTTGTTCGTGGTAGCTAGGGTTAACTAAAATCGCTCTTCCGCATCCATGCGACTTAGGATTGCTATTGAGGCTCCTCCGATTCTTCTTGATCCTCTTAACACCATATACACCCTTATCCGCCTATAATTAGAATGAACAGCCTCTACTCCGAAGGGGGTTTGGAACTTAATGGCAAGATGTATGGTGGAAACAACAATGCCCATCTTTTGCATAGTCGTTCTCCCTATTAACAAATTATAATGAGAATCGACCGACTATCACGAAGGTGAGTGTCTCCGTGGGATAAGGGGCCTTCGCCTATAGTGATTTCCAATGGTACTTCTCCAAGGGTCCATGAGTGCTCACGAGAACCCTACCGAGGTGTTTTGAGTCCACCCTTCGTGAGCGTATGGATGACTTGAGCTTTAGGAAACAATGCTCATAAATGATCTCGTAGAGCTTCCACAATCCATATCGCTCGATTTACTTCCTGCTTGAGACTCGTACCTTGATGACCACGGGTCGATCGAAGGTGTCTCGCCCAGGATGGAAGGAAGGTTATCTCTCCACGCTCCCGCCTCTCCATCCGCTTCTTCGCTTCAAGGTTGATCATGCATGTGCACCATTAGTATCGGAGCCTCTGTAGGGGTAGCCTCCTTTTTGTTCCTCTTCCATTCACCCATTTGGGTATCGGAGAACTTGTCTTTTCCTTTCTTGATTCATTTAACTAGGTGTGCTAATTGTCCTGATCGTACCGCCTCTTCGATTTGCTTATTCAGCTCCCTGCAGCTGTTTGTGTCGTGCCCATGGTCTTCGTAAAAGTGGCAATACTTCGACATGTCCCTAGCTTTGCTTCGTGCTGACATCCGAGGTGGTGGATCGAAGGACTTTGCGGCTTTCTCGGTAGCTAGAATCTCCCTGGGAGATTTGACCATGTTTGCCAAGAGTCCATGATTCGAGACTTTGTTGTACGGAGGAAGCGGTCTCGTTCTTCTTTTATTCTTGGATCCTTCCTGTGAGGACCCTATGGAGAACTTGTCGAAGCTTCCTTTTGCTCTATCAGAGTCCGTTTCTTGCTACTTCTTTAGACTCAATCCATGTGTAAGTCTTCTCATCATTGCCTTGTAAGTGGCATGAAGATCGGTCGACCGAATTCCACCAAGCTCGAGTCCGGGCCATGTACAAAACCGAGATCCTCGATCTTCGTGCAAACCTGCACTTGCAAAGTTTCATCGGTGTACCTTGTAACGAAGGCCCTAGTGCTTTCGTTGTCCTTTGCTTGATGGTATGCACGGCTAGATGGGTCTTGGTGTACTTCTTCATTGGCTAAAGTGTGATCGAACTTAGCCTTAAGGTCGTCCAGACCTACAATGCTCCCTAACTTCTATCCATTCCACCATATTCTCGCGGTGTCTCGGAGAGTGTAAGTGAACATGTGGCATGCCACGGGCATGACCCACTTCTGCATCTTGATAGCGCCTTCGAACAAGTGTAGGAAGTTATCAGGATCGCCTTTCCCATCGTAGGTGCCTATATGAGTGGGCATCTTTACACCATTAGGTAGAGGGTAGTCTTCGATCCACTTCACAAAAGGTGTGCAAGCTCTAGAGGCTTCGGCGTAGTAAGGGTTATATGGAGGTGGATAAACAGGTGTAGGGTTATACGGGTTAGGAAATGGTTGTGTGTATGCAGGGTATACTGTAGAAGATTGATACGAAGGGTTTCCACCCATCGACTGTGTAGGAACGTGTCCATAGGGCATTTGATGGTAATTCTGGTTGGGGAGAGAACCATTCGGAGGGTAGGTGTTATAGGTTTGAGCAGGTAGGTAGGGGTTCATTCCCGGAGGGGGTAACTGATTTATACCTAAGTATGGAGGAGGACCTCCGACACTCGATACATATGATGGGGGTATTGGAGCCCCCATCCCTTCTCTTCCTAAGTGAGCAGCTAGGAGAGGGGGTAGATTTACCCCTCTGTTCCCTATTGGATTGCTTCCTCCGTTAGAGTTCTCGCTCCTTCTTTTACCTTGTAATCTTTCCCTTTTTCCCGGATCTCCCCCGGGACCTTCTTCAAAACCCACAGTCCTTCCATTAGGCCTTCTTATGGAAGGGGATCCATTTCGTAGGGCCAAACGCCCCCTGTTAATCGGTCGAGGCCTCTCATCTACCTCAATCTCTTCATCATATTCCTCACTGGAATATTCCAGTTCCCTTCGCATTTCAGTGTTGCGAACCTTCCTCTTATGAGCCCTCAGTAAAGACTCTAAGGCTTGAAGTTTGCCTCAACGGGCGGGGCTAATTCGGAATAGGGTTAGCGGAAGTTGAGGCGTGATGTACGGAGTGGTTTCAAACGAGATCGCGCGGTGAAGGTGGAGGTCATTATGGGGCGAGATTGTCGGTGTTAATTGTGTTAAGAGGACCAGGTAGAGAAACACAGGGGAGGTGTATCTTCCTTCTTGGTTCCATGCCGAAAGGTAGCGTAATCGGTTAGGATTTAAGACTTGGTGGTTACGGACTAATAGTAGTTGTCCCACTGGATGGCGCCACCGATTGTACAATAAGTTGCACTACCAGCTCGATGATGATCAAAGGTATGAGGGTGTATGTTCCACCAAGATTGTCTTTCACCTGAGAATAAGAAATACGAAGACACTACGTTAAGTGATTACGCAGGGGTAGGACCCTGCGAACCACCTCCGGCGTGAGAGTAAGTATGAGTTATGGTTATGTAAGTGTGTGTGTAAGTAAAGAGATGAGTGTGAAATGAACTTACCATAATCCATTGCCCGTCCAACCTATTTATAGTGGTAGAAATAGGGTTAGGGGCACTTCTGCGTGAATGTCGGAGATCATGGGGGCGTCCCATGCTCGTGGGTAACTGCTAGGGCTTAGTGACCCACGTTCTCAAACTTGGCGGGGGGCCATGAAAGAGAGGGAGATCGTGGGTTTGACCAAGTCAGGAGGTTCTCTTATCCATTACTCCTTCGTCAACCGTACCCAGAAGGGCTTAGGGCTTCGAATGGCGAATTCCCCGGAGGTAACCATCGTGATAACGAATGGTTTGATGCCTATGAATATTCTGGAGACCTAACTTGGGCCTTCGAATAGAAGGGCTTCGACACGTCTCGGAGGAGTGTCCTTCGAGCTGTTCGGAGGGTACATCATCAGTTGTCAGTCCAACCTCAAACAATAAACCCGCATGGATTGGCCGGGGGTCAACAACGTGTTCTGTCAATCTCCGGAAATGGTTCTCATCATAACCACCGACCGGAGGAAAATCCACTGGAATCCTGATTCCTCCACGGCATAGCATTCGGAATTTCCCGAAGGTCAATCAAGAAAAACCGATACTTCTAGTGTTTCAGGCTCGAGCAAGTCTCGTTGAAAATTCTCTCTTGAGCGACCTTACCGGCACGACGCTCAAAAGAAAACCAATGCCCATGATTGTTAAGTTTATAAAAAATGCGGAATAAGGTGTAATATTAAGGCTCCGACAATATATCTCGAACATAATAGCTTTGCTCAAACCGATAGGAACAAGCTGGGAAATATGTATGCAAAAATATTTAATGGTCTGGAGGAGAAGAGTAGAAAAAGGAACCCTTACGCCAGAAAATTCTACATATTGATCATATATACCGATGACGTTTGTCGGAAGGTCATTCATGGTCATCCCGGGAGGCGAAAGACGAGGGTTCAGGTCATGAGGAATACTATACTCAGAAACTACCTTCTCTAAATCTCCTTCCGACATAACAAATTCATATACATTGATAAGGATTTAAAAGGTACACTTTTGAGGGGTCATTTAAGCCCTTAATCAACCACTTTTATTTCCATTACTGCTTAATTTATTTCCTTTTCACTTTTTAGGTCTCTTGAAGGCAAAATGTTGAAATGATGCTTATTTGGACGAAAAGGCGTGAATATGTGAAGAAAATGGCTAAAGTCAAGATCAAGAAACTCAGTCACCGGAAGTGCACCCGACGGCATCACAAACAAAGGGCGGCCGTCCCTATAATGCGACGGCTCGTATGAAATTGTTATTTTGTACCGACGGCCGAGCTTTGAAGAGTAGGGCGTCACGACTGCATTTTCTAGATCCGCATTCGACGGCGCCGAAGTTGAAGTCGGCGGCGTCAACGACAACGTGACGCCGTCCCAAAGTTGACTTGGCCAAGACGAAACCCTAATGGCGGCGATCCGACGGCGTCACAATTAAAGAGTGACACCGTCGCGGTTTGTAACTCTATATATAGAATTCGATTTTCGGACTTTTAAAGTAGGTAGATTTGTGGGTAAAACCTAAAAGCGATTTTGGTTTATCTTGGGCAGTATCTTAGGGTTCTCATACCCTATTTTACAAAAAGATAAGTTATTTACTTCATTGATTTCATTATGTCTTCGATTGTATGTGTGTATGCTTGCATGTTTACCATGTCCTGCTACTTTACTTGTGTGTTTGCCTAGATCCATGAAACTTAGTTATTAATTATTGATTGGTTATCTCTTATCTTAATTGTAATTGGCTTAGGATTGCAATAGGCCATTTTTTTAATGCTTGAGTAATCTTTGTGAACCTTAGTTTATGATCACATAGAGTAATTGTAGGCTAAAAATCCAAAGATAACCTTAGAGTTAGTTTATGAATTCTAGAGATTTTGTAGGCAATAACCTTAAGGTATTCTCAAAGAGTTAGGGAGAAAAGCATACCCTACGACCTTAGAAGACACAACGCGTTAAGAATAAGGACGTGACAATTCAACCATTAATAAAAGATAACTAGCGAGTAATAGTATCTAGGTAAACACATTTTTAATCATCATACGAGCACACATCAATAGACATAGACTACCTCTTAGCTTAGTTAATTAGATAAATAGATAGTAGAGTAATCGGTAGAAGTACCACCCCCCAAATCCAATACCCCGAGATCGTACCTTTCATTTTCTAAAAAATATAAAAAAGATAAAAAATAATCTTCCTCAACCCCAACCTTAGCGTAATAATTTCTCACTAGCATTCCTATTCCCCTAGAGAACGATATCAATCCCGAGGCTTACCCTAATACTACACTACAACGATTAGGTTCACTGCCTAGGTGGTTGAAAAACTTGCTCGAAGAAAAGGAAGTTTCCTTTGACCCCGAATGCGCGTTGTATGCGTATCATACATGCATATCTAATTTTGGGACCACAGTTTCGGTTTGAGGTTCGAAAACACCTTGTGTTGAGATCCGGAAGCCATCATTGAAGAATCGGGGGAAAGGTAACACAAATGATGAATATACAAGAGGAAAACGAAACGCACCTGAGTTGGAGACCGGTAGGTTTAAACAATAGTAGAAAGAGAAAGAGTGAAAAGTAAAACTGTAAAATGAGACAAGTAAACCCTTTACATAGGGCCTTTGAGGAAGAGTCAAATCGTCGTGTCTTGTCAGACGCACACGTGGCTCCATCTGGTCCATACACGATAACGTGCATAGACACGTGGTAGAGCCTCACCAATAACGGTAAATAATCTTTAACTTATCTGTCATAATGGATTTTGGCCCATAGTGACCATTCGGCCCAAAACGCTAACCATCCGGCTAAAAGAAAATCTCTCTTCTTTTGACTTATAAGTATCACATCATTAATCTACGACTAATAACATGATACTGGGGGGACATGTCGACGTATATAACTGGAAGGCTCAACAGTTACCGGAAGGATCGAGCATTACGAAACCGGAGGAACCAGACAGCCTACCCTGATTCCACAGGATGATGTCTCCACGCGCCCACACTAACTGACACCTAGTCTAGGAGTAGCTCGGCTCGCCACACCCTAGATGTCAGGAACAGTGACAGAATCGTACTATGCACAGTGGCAGAATAGAAACGAGGTATAATTATGGGGTAGTATAAGTACCCCCACATTTACTAATACAAATCATTAGCATTTACTACACTTACACACACATTAAGGTGGCGTTTAGTTGGAAAACATTTTCTTTCATTTCCTATTTCTTGTTTTATAGGAAAAGAGAGGGGAGTTTTATTTTCACAAAACAGTGGAAAATTTAGAAAACGCGTTTACTTTGAGAAACATGTGTTTGTGTTTTCCATTTTACTAAACTAGAAAACATGTTTAAGTGTTGTTGTTTTCTATCTCAATTCTCTATTCACCTTTGTAATATTATAAAAACATCTTCAATACACAAAAACAAATATTATGAACTAACCAATTAAATTATAAAATAACTAAAAAAATCTAATACGAGAAAATAAAAAATTAAAAAAGTAAAATATAACATTAAATAACATGAAAAAATCTTCAAGCGACTACAATTCGACATAAAAACATTAAATAAGACATGAAGTAAAATTTTCTATGTTATTTGTTTTATACATTTTTATCCATTTTTACATGTTTTGAACATTTTTGTACGTTTTATTAGAGGTGGCAAACGGGTCGGCTTGGTTCATGGGTCAAATGGGTCATGGGCAATACATGTCATGTTTTAAAAACGGATCTAACGGGTCATGGGTCATACTGTTTGGGTCGGGTCGACCCACTAAATTATAGTGTTTCATCCGTTTTTTACGGTTTCGTCTGTTTTTTACGCTTTCATCCGCTTTTTTACGTTTTCGTCCGTTTTATTACGTTTTCGTTTGTTTTTTTACGTTTTGTCCGTTTTTACGTTTTCGTCGGTTTGTTTACTTTTTCGCCAGTTTTTTTACGTTTGTCTGTTTTATTACGTTTTTGCCTTTTTTACGTTTTCGTCCATTTTTTTACGTTCTAGTATGTTTTTTACGTTTTCGTCCGTTTTCTTACGTTTTCGCCCGTTTTGTTATGTTTTCCTACGTTTTCGTCCTTTCTTTTACGTTTTCTGTGTGTTTTCGACCGTTGTTTTACATTTTCTTACGTTTTCTAAATTATAGTGTTTTCTTCTGTTTTTTTACGTTTTCGTCCATTTTTTTTACGTTTTTCGTTTGTTTTTTTACGTTTTCATCCATTATTTTAGGTTCTCATAAAAAAGCATAAAAAAAATGAAAGCATAATAAAATTGACGAAAACGTATAACAATAGACGAAAACGTATAAAACGGATGAAAACGTAAAAAAACGGACGACAACGTATAGAAATAGACTAAAACGTAAAAAAAATGGACGAAAAACGTAAGGAGACTGACTAAAACAACGAAAACGTAAAAAAACAGACGAAAACGTAAAAAAAATGCACGAAAACGTAAAAAAAAATACGAAAATGTAAATAATCAAACGAAAACGTAAAAATATAGACGAAAATGTAAAAGAACAGACGAAAACGTAAAAAAAGACATAAACGCAAAGAAAAGGGTCGAAAACGAAAAAAACGTAAAAAATCGGACAAAAACGTAAAAAAACTAACAAGAACGTAAAAAATTGACGGAAAAGTAAAAAAATGGATGAAAACATAAAAATTCGGTCGAAAACGTATTAATTCGGACGAAATCATAAAAAACAAACAAAAACGTAAAAAAACATATGAAACCGTAAAAAAACAGGTGAAAACGTTAAAAAAAACATACGAAACGTAAAATAATGGACGAAACCGTAAGGAAACAGACTAAAACGTAAAAAGACAAACGAAAACGTAAAAAAAAAGACAAGAACGTAAAAATCGGACGAAAACGTAAAAAGCATTTAAACGTAAAAGAACGGATGAAAGCGTAAAAAGCATTTAAAACGTAAAAATCGGAAGAAAACATAAAAATCGATTTAAACGGACAAAAGCGTATGAAAGCGAAAAAGCAGATAAAAGCGTAAAAATGGACGAAAAAGGATTTGAGATATTTTAAAGGAAAATAGGGGAAAAAAAAGCGTTTTGTAGTTTTGTGTATTAAAATTAAAAACAGGAATTTTGTGTTTTGTAGAGAATTTTGTTGGAAAACACTAATTTGAACGCGATATCTGTTTTCTTTATTTTCCACAAAATATTTTGTGAAAACAATGGTGTTTTCCCTCAACTAAACTTACCATAATTATCCCTACGTTCTGGTATAACACCAATACTTACTCTCACGCCGGAGCTTGGTCCTGCGTCACACCTGGGGCAAAGCTAACGCGTTTGCTACATCTATACAAGTATCCGAAAGATCTCTTTGAGCCAAGACCGGAAGACAATTCAGACATTCCACTAGGCAACAAAGATTTACTTCAACACACGTCTTAAAAACAATCTCATGTCGTATGAAAATAACTTATGACGTTAAACGTGAATTTGTATAAAAAAATGGAAAAGTTAACAGTTTACAACCAACTAACTTGGTAGATTATCAAACACTTTAAAACGAGTTTTCACTTCTATGCATTGCGTAAGGGAAGATCAAAGTTAAGCTTGGGAGAGAAAAACGTGAAAACAAATGTATATGATGTGCATATTCAAGAAAGAAATAAGCGAAAATATATACGTTTACCGAATTTTATGGAAAGACATGCTAAAGGTGTCACCTTTACTTTTTCATACAAAAGTGACATACTCTCTTTGGAAAGACAACTCTTTACAAAAGTAAAACTCGTATGAGGTCATACAAACACGTTACTCTAACAATAAAAGCTTTAAATATCAAAGTTCATTATTTCCTTAAACTTTGTACTACTTTTGTATAAAAAGTGTCGCAATCTTGTCTAAATTTTTAGAAAAACAAATGAATTAGATAAAGTTTTACTAGAAATAGCTTTAGTAAACTTTTACTTCTAACTATTTATGTTTGCCAACAATAAATACAAAAGTTAATAACAGCAAAAGAGAACCTCTATGCAACTAAAATCATTCGTATTCCGTTAGATGTCTTTGTTGTATCTAGTGCAAATTATAGTTGAGGGACGAATTTGTCATAATACCGAAACACTCATTTAAGTTTGTTAGAAGATCTACATGGAAACTTTACACACGACTTTAACTATTTGAAAAACTATTTGAGTAATTCAAGATCGGCGAAAGATTGACAAAGAAAACTTTTTCAGAAACGACTGTAGAATCTCAGTCTTTGACAAAAAAAAAAAAAAAAAAAAAAAAAAAAAAAGCTATTAAAGCGTTAGTGGGTTGTGCATTAATTGTGAAAGAAAGCATTAAATGCATCAAATTTCAAAGACTTGATGCATTGTATATGACTTAATGCTCGAGCTCGAGCTTGAGCTTGTTTCGCGTCTTATATTTTTAGATCGAGCTTGACTTGTGACATATTTAACAATATCGGGCTAGGCCAGTTTTATGATAGTGCTAAACGAAATAAAGCTCGACTTGTCAATAAACTTGAGCCTGTGTTATTTGAATCCAAGTTCATTTATATACAGATATATACAATTATCTAAAGCTGAGCATCGGTCCACAAC